>VZRS01014877.1:277519-378375 GCA_013398055.1 Ifrita kowaldi
GCGGGCTCTCCTCGGTCCCCGCCCTGCCCCGCCTGCCCCGGGGTGCCCCGGAGATGCTGGTAGCCGGGTGCCCGCCGTCGCACACGGCTAGCGCCCCACTGGACCGGCCCTGCCGCTGTTACCCCGAGGAGATCCCGCCGCGGAATCTCAGGGCTGTTCTGCACTACGGTTTTATGAGCCTGATGGCTGGGGAAGAGTGTGCGGTGCCAGGCGGGGACTGTACGACCTGCTGTGTGTGCGCTCGGGAAGCACCGGAGGCACGGCCGGTTGCCGTCGGGAGAGCCTTGGGCTCAGTGCCTCCGCTCTCCTTTGCCTGTAACTTTTCCTCAGAGTGGCATTTGGGAGATGAAGCATCTACCGCTTGGCGCTTAGGCTGGGCTGATTTACTTTGGAGAGAAGGGTGAGGGGGAAGAGTGACTTGGGAGGAAAATGTGTTGCCAGTCTCAAGAAACCAAAGGGGCATTGTTCACCTCTAGGGAAACTGCCCAACCTCTCCCGGGAGTCAGCCGAGTCCTCAGTCCAGCAGCTCTCCCTGAGAGCACGCACAGACTCTTCGCTGCACAGCCCGAGCTTTCTATGGGAGTTTGTGCTGCGGATCCTGCAGCCCCTCTGCCAGGCAGGACCCAACCGTGAGGCAGAAGTGGGAAGGGCCCCACCCCAGAGGTGGTTTGGAGCGAGGGTATCCAGCGCTGGGCAGCGGGGCACTGCCCGTACGCGAGGCTCCGCCGGCCTCTGAGGGGCTGCAGCCGTGGGACAGTGGGGCTGCAGCCGTGGGACAGTGTGCCTGCCCCGGGCAGAGATCTGAGCAATGGCTTGTTACTCCCCTTTCACAGTACTGGCACCTCCCGCGTTCCCGGTGTAGCATTGTGAGCGTCTCTGAGGACTACCCTTGCGGTGGGAGCAGGGAACAGGGAGAGGGTGAATCCGCTGATGAATCCACTTCTGCTTTGCTACGCAAAAGATATCTAAAGCCTTTTATGCTGCCTCCTTTGTGAGGGAAACAGTAGAGATGCAAAATTTGCATAAATATTAAGTGCACTGCACCAAGCAGAGGCACACAGAGTCTGGGAAAGAGATTATGCAGGCACCCCCATCTCTCAGAGATCTTGCCAGCTCCTAATTTCCGAGATACCACTGTTCCTCAAGGACTGATTCCACTGGGCTCTACCAGAGGCAACAGAGTCCTGCAGTGTTCAGGCAGACCTTCCAATGGCACATCACCCCAAGACTGAGCGCTGGCCTTGCCTGCTCATATCTGAGAGACCTGTTGCTAGGAGTTTCGTGCTTTCCCTAATTCTGTACACTTCCAGTGTGGATGAAGCTATGCTGATAGGAAGTGCTTTATGCCAGGATCATTTATTCCTTTATCAAAATGAAAATAGTATGTATTGGCACCAGCCCTTTTACCCAGGTGCAACATGGACTGCGGTCAGAAGTCAGAGAACTCCTAACCAATATAGGTGATACCTTTTTATAGTTAAACACAACTTCTGTCTGCAAGCAGACCCTGTGAAAAGAAGCTTTTGTGTAAGAGTGCCATCTGGTGCCACCTGCCAGGACAGTGTGTTTAAAGTGTGTGGTGGCCATGGGCAGGCTGGCTCTGTCCTGCCTCATTTAAATGGCTTTTCTGCTTGGAGAGCTGCTTCTGGAGGCAGCTTGCCCTTGTCTTCTCATTAACTACGTTGCAGTGACTCAGGCATCGTTGTGCTCAGCTGACAGCAGAAAGGCGCTTTTTTAAAGGCTTTTTTTTTTTTNCTATTTTTTACCCTCAGCCACCTGAGGGTAGGTCAACACCAGCCCTGACAGATGCACCACAGCAATAGGAAACAGTCGTGGGCTGTAACAGATGCATGACCTACTGGGAAGAAAAACCCTCTTGCATCCTTTCTAACAAAACTCAAACTTTGGGCCCCTGTGATACACACAAGGTGAGAAGGAGCCCCCAGCTTTGAATACCAGGAGCCTGTTCTTGAGTGTGTATCCTAAGCTAGGTGCGCAAAAGGCAGAGGGGTCAGCCAAGGACACCTACAGCTTTATCTGCCCCTTTGACAAACATCAAGCTAGGAAGCCTAGGGAAACCATCCGTTCCCTGCCCACTGGTGTTTGCCAGGGGTGACAAAGGGACACATGCAGACATCGGGGAAAACAAGCACCCAGAGAAGGAGGAAGGAAGGAAGAATGTAAATGCAAACCATACCACTTAAAAGCAGGGCAGCATTCCAGTTCCTCCCAAGTGCTCCCCACACCCAGCACTGTACAGCAGTCAACCTGGTGGGCTTCTGATCTTCCCAAATCACTTAACACTTCTCCCTTTTATTTTTGTCCTAAATGTGCTTTGCTTTGGTGGCTGATCCTGGCAACGTGCCTGAGACATTACACTGGGGTTGCTTTTCTCTAGGAGATGTCTGTAATGAAGGTTTCTTCCACCGTGTTCTCTTCCCCCTGTAGTGAAAGTCTGTAATTACCACTGAGGGGTGAGGCAGACGGCACTGACACAATGTCATTTGAACGGGGGTGAGACATGCCTGAATTGCTGGGTTGTGCTTTTCTCCTCACAGGATTTCTTGTGGATCTGGACCTTGCTTTTAACCCTTGGCAGTACAGGGAACATCATCCCCCCACTCCCCAGAGCAGCCTGTGTGTGCTGTATCCACTTGGTTCTGACCAGGGCAGATTCTGTTGGATGTAGCCAAGATGCGAGTATCCAACTTCTCCTCCATGCTTGAGGGGTCAAGTGGCACAAATCTGCATGGATTGCCCTCTAGTCATCGTGTTGGTACTGTGAGTTTGGAGTTGACTCTATATGGCACATACAGTGTGTCAAAGCAGAGTTGTTGCCATCCCTTGCCCTGACTCATCCAGTCCTATTCCAGCAGCTCTTCAGCTGCCTCCTGTACCAAAGCCATTTGCTTCCCACTCCTTGGTGCAAGGTGCCTTCTTGGGGTAAAATTCAGTCAGAGTGTGCAGCTCTTCATCCTTCCTAGGGAAAGATTTGAGTTGTAGGAAATGGTTAGGAGAAATGTGGCAATACATCCCCCTAAGAATAACTCTTCAGGTTGTCTCCAGCCCTGTGAATTCTGCTTGGGTCCCTTTTGCAAGCAGGTCTTGCAACCATGAAGGCTAGAAGTCCAGTAAATAAAAAGTAGTGCATAGGAAACAGAGGCAGCCACCCTCTTCTGCTGTCCTGCAGCTTCCCGTTCACATAGTGTCTTCAAATGCTAACAAATTGCTGGAAGGAGATGCCCTCGTACTGAAGTTACTCTTCACCCAGTCAGCCTGAGAGTTGTCTGATCCCCCAGGGAGATTGCCAGCCTATGCTCTTTCTGAGGTATAGAGCAGGAAGGGGAGATTGCATGTGACAAGGCAAAGGAACATTCTTAGCCTGCCATGAAGAAGTGAAGGAATTACAAAGAGAGTTTTCCTCCTGTATCAGTTACTTCCAAAGTGGTGAGTTTTCAGTTCTCATCTTTTGTTATAGTACCCATTTACTATTTGGGGACTTTGCTTTCTGACATACTGGCAGAAAGACATATAGCCACAGGCAGCTCAGCCACATTCCCAGGAGTCTAAAGGGCTTCTATGAAGGGATGTTCCTAGGGTCCGGTGTCTTGTATTCAAGGCTTTCCTTTTCCTAGGTCTTTCCTCCCTCCTTGCCTGTCATTTGCTCCTTGTTTACAAGGCTGATTTAAATCTATCCAAGGGCCCCAAGTTTACCTCAGAAAGAATAATAATTGCAGTGCTGAGCTCTGTGGCTTCCCTTTCATTCCCCACATAGCATTAGGGTGCTCACTGAAACCGCAGCATTCATGGATCCTTGCCATATGCAAACATGCAATTAATATGCTCTTCACTTTCCCCTCTACTTCCTAAGCAAGATGGGGGGAAAAAAGCACAAGTTGTGGTGCACATTTCCTTATGACACACACGTGTGTCTGCACTTCTCTGCAGTGCTCTGGCATGGCTCACACCTACCTGTATTTGGTGGTCATTGATGAAATGTGTCTGCTTGCAGGCAGACATTTAATTTGATGTGCTGTGTATCTGCACACAAAGCAACATGCAGAACACAATTCATTCCCTCTTTTTAGTTGTGGCAGCAGATCTATGAACACTCTGATTTCACATGTGTTACCCCCTTCTCTGTTTTTAGCAGGGAGCTGCAATGGGTGTGATCTTTGTGCTGGCTCCCCTCCCTGTCCCACTGCCGCTTGCTGGTGGTGGGAGCAGGTGTGCTGGGTACCTGGCTGGGAGCGCACACAGGACAAGGAAGGAAATGGAAAGCAGCTGAAGCTGGCTGGAGGGTGAAGTGTGAGTGCAAGACAGAGAGTTTAAACCAGCCGCTGGAAGGAAATTGAAAGGGAGACAGATTTCCTGGATGAGGCAGGGCTGTGGATCAGAGGGCAAAGAAAAGCTCCAGCAATTGCAAGTCCTTCCTCAAAAGCTACCTTTTACTAGAGAATGTTTTGGTGTATCACTCCCTGTCTTGACTTTTTCCTGGGTTTTTAATTGTCCCCATGAAAACCTAAATGAAGAAATCACAGCCCAAGGGTTAGATATGTAACTACTTGTGCCATCACACATGATCTGACTCCTAAGAGCCTGTTTGGGGACTGTAGTACCTCTTCTCTGAACTAGGCTGAAAGTCCCATTTTCATCCTCACCTTGTTCTCAGTGGGCCTTCAGGAGCAGAGGGGACCTACAATGCAGCACTTGCTCCCTCTGTCCATGGTGCACAAAACAGTGAGCAAAACCACACCAAAGCAATATACAGAGAAGTAATCAAATCCAGAGAAAAGACAAAGCGAAATGAAGGCAGGACTGTTGCAAAGAGCTACTGAAGGGCCAAAGTATGGAGCCTGTGTGACTCCAGAAAACCTTCATGGCTAGGAAGATAGCTTTTGGCAGAAACTGTCTATTCCATCCATATGAACACCAACACTGGAAAAATAAACAGGACAAATGGTATCTTTCACAGATTTGAAGTAAAAGCTTGTCTTTGGTGGCAGTCCTAAAGAGCCAGCCTGACCCCCAAAGCAAAGCAGTTCTAACAGCATGAATCATTCCCAAACTAGCTGTCCAGGCTGCAAACACTAGACAGATGACCCCTCCTGTAACAACAGAGCCTGCATGCAGCAGACCAAAAATCACTGACATTTCACCCTACATTCCTCAAGACATACTCATCCTCAAAGAGTCTGTGAAACCTCCTGGCACGGTCCTGGGTGGTGGAACCAAAAGCTTCAGCTTGGCATGTTGCAGAATGGCCTGGATTGCTATCCACGTGTTCAAGCCCAGGGTTGCTTACCTTGTCTTGTGTGTCTTGCTCAGAACAATGCAGGATGAAGGCAAAGCATATGCAAAGTGGTACGATGAGAGACTTGCAGTTCTCACTCCATGGGCATAAGGGCAAGCAGTGGGAGCAGGATCAGGCAGGATGGAGCACAGGAGAGCAGGATCCCTTTCTTATAAATAAACTGATAATTCACTTCTCAGCAGTGATAAAATTAGCTTGGTTGATCATATATGTGCATTTGCAGTATCGAATATTGTGAGGCCAGGAAGCCTTACCTGTTGTCAGTTTGACTTGTTCAGCCTGAGCAGACTTGATTGCTATTTCAATCTCCTGCTGTAATCAGACTGCAAATAAATCTAGGTATAAAATCAGAGAAAACTGGACTGAAAAGGAATTTGAACGATCATGTAATTCAGCCCCTACCCCAAGGCTGCTTCCTGCTCTGCTGTATCCATGTCCCAAGAGATGGCTGCAGAACCTGGTTTTAAAGATGCTCTAGTAAGGGTGACGCACTGTTCAAGTGTTGCAAGCGCTGCAGTTGCCAGGCCTCTGCTTCAGCAGTGCCACTCAGCCTGTCCTTTCCTCCCCTCACTGCAGGCACCCATGGCCAGCTGCCCCAGCACATCTGAGTTTTTCTGAATTGCAATCACCTCCCCTCACCCATCAACAATTTACCTGTCTCCAGGTCTCTTCTGGAACACAAAACTGCTTGCCTACAGAAATACCTCTCCTTTTTTGCTCCAGAGGATCAGCAGCAACACTCTCTGACTACCTAGGTGACATTTCCATTGCCTTAAGTGAACTGTGCTCGTGTCTGACATAAGCAAAGTGTCCATTTCAAAGCTCTGCACAAGTGCTAGGGATGGGGGTCCCCATCAGAGCTCTCCAAGATGGGACAGAGCAGCTCTCCAGTTCAACACCAAACCAGGATATTTCTTACGATTCTTTCTTGCCTGCAAAGATGCAGCAGTGATAGGCAGAGAAGCTGCATCTGGGCAGTTACACTCAGTACTAAAAGCACTGAATAGAAGCAGGGTTTCAGACCAGGCAATTTCATTTATTTTCTGAGATATTTTAATCTTCAGAATGGATTTCACAGCTCCTATCCGACTGTGCCAAAGCATTTTCCCTTCAGAGCACAGACAAACAAGTGAGGTTTACTTTGCTTGACCTTTTCTGATGACACTGCCACCCATGCTGTGCAAACCGTCGCTGACACCATCTGAGCTTCCTTGGCCTGAGGAATAAATACAGTGTGTGTCCTGAGAAGAGGCTTCCTTGTGTTAGCTTGGGCGAGGCACTGAACCAGAAACTCTTGGTTTCACCAGTGAGTCTTCGTAGTTAGGGCAGCGATATCCAGGTTTGGTTAGTGGCAGGAGGTGAAGCTGCCCCTGCTGTAGCTCTGTCCGTGCTCTGTGACCCTGAGTTGTCACTCCATTGCTATGGCAGGACTCAGTCCATCTACTCCTTGCAGCTGAGAACCCTGCTGACTGGGATGTTGAAGGAAAGACGTCTTCCCCCTTGCTTGGAGACAGGTTTACTTCTTGCTGAAGGGTCTGGACATATTTCTTCTTCCCATCTTACAGTGGCAAAGGTTTTTGTATTTTCCCTTTTAAACCCACTGGCATCCACATTAACAGAGAGGTTTCTTTACCATGCAGGAAGTAGGAACAGCATTATTTTCTCAGCACAACTCCATCCTGGCTGAATTTATGTCTCTGACCTTTTACCCAAAGGCTCTTTACACTTGACTGAAACATAAGGTAAAAGTAAATGTAACTGAAAGAGCTCATTGTGTGTGTAAGTATAAAGGCTTTTGTGTGCAGGATGTGGCTGCTTGTGCAACTAGTAGCCAAAGAGCACCTTGGGTTGTGCTGTTAGTTCTGACACCCATGGAGAATGTGGAGCAAGAGCCTGGATAGATGGATGAACTGTGTCCAGTTCAAGCACAGGCTCCAGCCAGCTTCAAATCAGCACTTTTTTGCCAGGACCCTCACAGCTGGCAACTTCCAGCCAGGTTTCCTCCAGGAAAGATGCACTGCTGTCTTTGGGTTTTTTTCTCCAGATGCTTGTGACCAAGAAAGCCCCTCCTTGGAGCTGGGACTCCAGTCTGTTCTCTGTGGAGCCATGAAAGCAGGGACAGATTAATAAAACATCAGGACTTCTTCAACGGGATTATTACAAGTGGTTTTCCTGGGTATTGGTTGGAGTAATGATCAGAGAGGACAGGGAGATCCATAATCCTATTTATCTTAAACCATATAATCTTCCTGAAGCTCTTAAATGGTGCCCAACTCTTTAATTACAGAGCAGCCACATGTGCTGCTGCAGCCAGGCCTACCTGAAAGCCCGCTGCGGGGAGTGAGGGCAAGGAGACCTCCCTACCGGCTGCCCTTCAGGCTCCCACCCCGCGGAATGCCCCTCTTTCCCGGCGCTGCTCCCCAAGGGATGCAGAGGAGCCACCAAAGCCGGGCGGCCGGCTGCTGGAAGGAGGGTTTCTTCAGTTCGTCAAACTGACACGGCTCTGCCGGGGACCAGCAGCGCCCTCGGGTCCCTGCGCAGCGCCGGGAGGAGCGAGCGAGCCCCGGGGAGCCCCGGGCAGCCGCCGGCCTCGCCCCCTCCGCGCTGCGGGGGCTGCCCGNGGGTGAGGGGGAAGAGTGACTTGGGAGGAAAATGTGTTGCCAGTCTCAAGAAACCAAAGGGGCATTGTTCACCTCTAGGGAAACTGCCCAACCTCTCCCGGGAGTCAGCCGAGTCCTCAGTCCAGCAGCTCTCCCTGAGAGCACGCACAGACTCTTCGCTGCACAGCCCGAGCTTTCTATGGGAGTTTGTGCTGCGGATCCTGCAGCCCCTCTGCCAGGCAGGACCCAACCGTGAGGCAGAAGTGGGAAGGGCCCCACCCCAGAGGTGGTTTGGAGCGAGGGTATCCAGCGCTGGGCAGCGGGGCACTGCCCGTACGCGAGGCTCCGCCGGCCTCTGAGGGGCTGCAGCCGTGGGACAGTGGGGCTGCAGCCGTGGGACAGTGTGCCTGCCCCGGGCAGAGATCTGAGCAATGGCTTGTTACTCCCCTTTCACAGTACTGGCACCTCCCGCGTTCCCGGTGTAGCATTGTGAGCGTCTCTGAGGACTACCCTTGCGGTGGGAGCAGGGAACAGGGAGAGGGTGAATCCGCTGATGAATCCACTTCTGCTTTGCTACGCAAAAGATATCTAAAGCCTTTTATGCTGCCTCCTTTGTGAGGGAAACAGTAGAGATGCAAAATTTGCATAAATATTAAGTGCACTGCACCAAGCAGAGGCACACAGAGTCTGGGAAAGAGATTATGCAGGCACCCCCATCTCTCAGAGATCTTGCCAGCTCCTAATTTCCGAGATACCACTGTTCCTCAAGGACTGATTCCACTGGGCTCTACCAGAGGCAACAGAGTCCTGCAGTGTTCAGGCAGACCTTCCAATGGCACATCACCCCAAGACTGAGCGCTGGCCTTGCCTGCTCATATCTGAGAGACCTGTTGCTAGGAGTTTCGTGCTTTCCCTAATTCTGTACACTTCCAGTGTGGATGAAGCTATGCTGATAGGAAGTGCTTTATGCCAGGATCATTTATTCCTTTATCAAAATGAAAATAGTATGTATTGGCACCAGCCCTTTTACCCAGGTGCAACATGGACTGCGGTCAGAAGTCAGAGAACTCCTAACCAATATAGGTGATACCTTTTTATAGTTAAACACAACTTCTGTCTGCAAGCAGACCCTGTGAAAAGAAGCTTTTGTGTAAGAGTGCCATCTGGTGCCACCTGCCAGGACAGTGTGTTTAAAGTGTGTGGTGGCCATGGGCAGGCTGGCTCTGTCCTGCCTCATTTAAATGGCTTTTCTGCTTGGAGAGCTGCTTCTGGAGGCAGCTTGCCCTTGTCTTCTCATTAACTACGTTGCAGTGACTCAGGCATCGTTGTGCTCAGCTGACAGCAGAAAGGCGCTTTTTTAAAGGCTTTTTTTTTTTTTCCCCCTGTGGATTTTTTTCCCAACTGCCAGCACCACAAATTTCTGCTGGAGTGAGAGAGTCAAGCTGAAACCTTCTCTTCCTGCAGATGATACATATAAGAGATTCTGTAGCCACTTCTCGCTTACCAAACCTGTTGCTGATACAAGAACCAGAACATAATACATCACCCTCTTTGTTCTCACTCTGCATGACAATGGGGAGGATGGAAGAAATACACTTGGATTTTCTTACTAAATCCAGCAAATCTCCTGGGATCTTGAAATGTGTGGAGAAGTTCTTTTTACATAGAACTGTTCAAAGCATCACCGTGCACAATAGCTCACAAAGTTGCCAGTGCCTTCGCTTCGAAGATGGGCAAACTTTTCCAGATATTGTTCAGCAGGCATTTTTCTTAAAACGGGCCAGGAATTTTGGCCATAAAATGTCAGTATGAAACTTTTCCTGAGTATGATTTCGTCTTTTCAGAAAGGAAGCAAAAAGAAAAGATGGATGAACCTTACTGCAGAGTCTGTGCTCCTTCAGGGCAAGAATTGCCTGTGTCTAAACTACTCTCTTTTCCTCAGCCTTGGCAGTCCTAATGAGTCATCTTGGTCTTTAAAAAATGGTTCTCTGTATTGTTCATCTGAAGCTGTGACAAAGAATTAATTAAGGCACGTCTGTAGATGCCTCTTTGTAAAGGTCTGTGTGCTTGCAACAGAAAAAAAAAATTGAATAAGTGTGGGGGCCATTCAGAGACATCTGCCCAGGTTGTAGGAATAGGTTGACAGAAACCTCTAGAAATTCAGCAAAAACAAATCCTGACTCCTGCCCTGGGATGGATGGATGGATGGATGGATGGATGGATGGATGGATGGATGGATATACTAAGCCACCAGGGGTCATAGGCCACTGGTGTGCCCCAGTAGCAAAGGCAGCTAGGAGCAGGAGTGAGATGGTAGATAGACACAGGGAAGTGATTATCCCCTTTTTCTTGAGAATCATAAAACTGTGTCTCAAATACAGTGTCCTGTTTTGGGCTGCCTGATACCAGAAAGACATGGATCAATCTGAGTGCATCAAGGGGATTGTCACCAAGGTAACTGGGAGATGGAGAATGTCTCCTGTGAGGAGTAGCTGAGGGAGTTGGACTTCCTCAGCTGGAGAAGAGGCAGCTTCAGGAGGACCTAGCAGAAGCCTACCTGCACAGCTGAGGAAGTTACTGAGAAGATGGAGCCAGGGTCTTTCTTAAGTGCATGGCAGGAGGGTGAGTGGTCATAAATTGGAAAGGGGGAGGTTTAGACTGGGTATAAGGAACCAATTTATCCCTGTGAGGATTTGGGGGGTTTTTTGAAAATCTTACGGAGAGTGGTATCTGCTTGTTAATTGGAGGGAAAATCTCCAAAGGACACAAAACGCTTCTCTTCACTTAGTTTCTGCTAACCAGGCTTACATAGGATGGCTGCTAACAGCACTGTCAGTCTCCTTTTGCTCAAGAGGCCACATACTGCTCTTGAACTTAGGCAACTTTGCTCATCTTTTTCTCCTAGAAGGGTCTACCATTCATGAAGCTAATCCTTCATGCAGTGCCTTTTTATCAATTTCACCCATTTGTGTCCTGCCCAGTCCACCATTTCTGATCATTTCTGCAAGCAGCCATCTATTTGCTTACGGTCTATTACAACTGCACTCAGAGAGCTTGTACTTTCCCATTCAGCTCTTATCAGTGCTGTGAAAGTCTTCAAAAGACTTATCTTTTGAGTCAGATTCACCACTGTGCTTCACTGGGTTTGTGACACTGGTGTCAGAATGAAGCCAGAATAAACCAACCAAACAGGAGTCGTGTGTTTCTTTTTAACCCAGTATCCCAGTGGGTTTGTTTCTTCCTTCTGTTTCTGTGTTTTATAGTGCAAAAAACACCTTCAAAGATGACTTTTGATATTTATGTAAACACAGCTTTATTTTGACTCTATGCTTTTCAAAGCATATACTTTACCTCCTTCAAGAGACATCAAGGCAAGAAAATAACCTGCATGCTTGCTCAGGTCTCCACGGTTAGAAGCTTCAGAATGGCTGTTCAGGCTGCCTCAGGAGAGCTAACCCAGCTCCTCTGGGGAATGCACAGTAACACACTCTTTTACTGTGTGATCCTGTATGCCCAGGCAATGTGACAATTGGCATTTTCTGGAGCCTACTGAGGGACAGCAGAAGGGGAGAAGAACTGCTTGTCTCTGAGGGTTTGCTCCTTGAGTGCAAACCGGATGTTGGGCTTACTGTGTGCTCATTCCTTTAATACCGTCCCGGCCTGCAGGAGGAGGAGAGTAGCAGAACTGTACATAGAGAGCTGGCTGAGAGTGGTGCTGGTGAAACTCATAGGGGAAGCTTCCCCTGAAGATGAAGAGAGGCTATTTACCATGGATGACTGTCACACTCACAGGAAGCCTGTACACACTTTTATTCCTCTTATGCCTACTACAGGGACATAAATAGCACTTAAGTGGTGCTTAGGGGTTGGACTGACCTTTGGTTTGAGTGAGTTTCATGCTCTGTAAACTCCCTCTCACCATCTCAGTGCTCAGTGAGGATGGAGAGCTCAGGAAGATTTGATCACTCACTTCATATCCCTTGCAGTTGCTAGACAGGGGAGCTCTGCTGTAACGGGAGGCTGGGTTTCCAGGACTGATGGTAAAGCTCTCATGGGGACACATGCAGCAAGCATTTTGGCCCTCTATTCCCATGCCTGGTAAAATTTGGTCAGTAACACATTTATGGTTAGTCTGCCAAGTACTGGATTTGGAAAAGCTATTTTCTTTAAATTTTGATTGGAACTTGCCAGCCATATTCCTGTAGGGTCTGGAGCACAGAGACCTGATAGGGCCATCAGACCTGTCCTGATGGAAATGAATCCCAAGATAGTAATTCCCATATCTTTCTATCTCATTAGTCTCTTTTGATCCATCTCATGGTTTCTCCACTTCATGTCCCTGCTGCTCCTTACTGTCTCATGGTGGGACTTACACTTGCAGACGTGCTAGCAGCAGGATGAAACCAGAGCTGAACATGGGTCCACGGGTCTCTGAGTCTGGGTCTCTGAGCATCATCACCGTAGAGTCACCACCAGGAAAAATGCTTCCCTTTTGGTAACAAAGAGAGAAAGAGACTTGAACTTAATTTAGAAGACTCTAGGTCAATACTTTGTCCAGAGACTGGGGATCATTTGTGTGTCCTACCTGCTAGGAAATTTATAGACATTTGGGATACTCTTCCTAAATAAACACATCCATCTGTTGGACAACTGCCTGCATGTGCTGGGAATCCATTGTCCTAAATTATCATCTCAGCCAAAGTGGGAGAACCCATTAACTGTGCTCTTGGGCCAGAACGAGGACAGAGGCTGCAACTTAGAGCAGGAATGCAGGAAGGCATATGTCCAAAACAGGGTTAATCAGTGGAGTCAGAGCCATCATCTTGGTGGGGAGAAGCAGGAAGGCCTTTGGTGAAGTGCTTGCAGAGTAAACAAAGGGAGGGTTTGGCAGGAGGTGGAAGTACATCTGTGCACACAGTCCACTCCCACCGAGGGAGGGTGTCAGCAGCACCAGCTGGGAGATGCTGGAGTTGTGTACTGCTCAGACCATGTCTGCCAGGTGATCCTCATCCCCTCTGGCATAAGGCAGCCATTCAATGCCACCACCACTTTCAGTGAGGAACAAACCTGGGGTCTCATTTGTATAGATCAGACTGTAGAAAACAGTAAGGCCCACTGTACCTCCTCCTGGTACAAGTGGCCAAGCTTGTTCTGTGTGGTGGCTTCTGAACTTAATGAAATGTGTTGTGTTCATCAATGCAAAATGTCTTCTGCTACCCAGGAGCTCATCTGATACTGCACTGGTCCCATCCCATGCTGCTCTGGTCTCATCCATGAGTGGTGCTGTGCTGGTCCCTTTGGTGCTGCACTGTTCTGCTGAAGCCTGGAATGGAGCTGTCTCTGGTAGAGCAGGGATTAGGAAAGAAGAGCATTTTCTGAAGCAACCCCTTAAAGGGGAATTTAGAACTAGGGATTTCATAGCCACATTGAAGCTGCACTATTTAAAATATGGCCAGGCTGACACTTCTGTGACTTACTGCTGTGTTTCCTCTGAGAAACATTATTCCTGTGCATGCTCCCTTTTTCTCTAAGCATTTCTCCATAGGTTTTAAGGTAGTATTTAATTAGCATTTATTAATTACTTATTTACTATTTAAAGAATTCTCAGTGTTAAAGGAAGCAAATGAAAATGCTTAACTCTCTGGAGTTGTCTCCGGGACAGTCGCATGGGAGATTCTCTACGCATAACCACAGGCAGGAATGTTCTTGATACAGTGATTTGATTCTCAAGCCTCACTTGTACCAGTACATTTCAAGGAAGGGATGAGTCAACCCACTAGAGCTTATGCATCCTTGTCCTGTTATGGACAGTCTACTGTAAGAAACCAGATGCTTCACAAAAGCCAGTTGGTGACTCTCCTTGCTGCGGAGTTACAGGAAAACAGGTAAGGCAGCAGCAATGAAGCAAACCATTACAGCTCACCTAAGAAATGCCCAAAACCTGTCTCTTGGCCTAATTTGGCTCAGAGATTTCCCAGGGAAATTCCAGGTCTGTGCAGCAAGGTACAGTGCAGTCACCTATGCTTCAAAGGCAACCTTGTGGCCAGCATTGTTCTTCTTCAGGAGGAGCCAAGTGTGTTAGGTCCTCAACTTCAAGCCAATCTTAGTCCTGGGATTACTACATCCTAACAATCCCATCTTTCTGCCAGGGACTGTATTTACACATCTGAACTGCTGGGACTTTAAGTCTCCACATGGGAGATGAGAAGTGAGAACAAGGATGGAACCAAAGCCACATTTCTTGGCTGATCCCCATGCTGGCACCATCTTTGTCCCACTGCAGCAGGTGACTTCTGTGCGAGCACTCTCAATGTAGTTTGGTATCCTCTGACTGAAATCATCGATCCAGTTTTCAGCCTGGCACTAGGACAGAGTGGGTGCTTGCGTGGAGCTCTTCTCTTACTTTTTTCTGTATCTGGAGCTTAAATTGTGTTGTAAGTTGCTAGGTGTTTCCTTGGGTTGGTGTCTGCATGTTTTGCAATGTTCCTCAGAGCAGAAATAGCTGAAAGGTTGTGAAGAGCCAAAAGCATGGCTAGAGTGACAGGAGACTGCAGGTAGCATGCTGAAAGGCAGGCTGTGTCTTTCAACCCAGTTGTTCCTCACAGCTGCCATGAAGTGTTTACATCTATCTAACTTACTTCCAGCTGCTCAAGAAAACAAATTTTACTTCTGCTTTCCTGTAGGGTTACATCATTCAAAGCTTTCCTTTCCTGTAGTTTCCTGAACTGACCTGAACACTCCAGCCTTATCCTCTCACTCACCCCTTTCTCACTTCTTTACCCATCTTCTTTTCTCTTTCTTTGTATCTCTCCTTTGACTTTTATTTTCTTAAACCTGTCCAGGGCTATCTGCCTTTGAAATCATGTGGTGCTGCTCTGGTCTGGTCTGTGTCCAAGTGGTAGATGCTTGACACTGATCTTGACACATTGATTAGCCAGAACAAGATCTCATGAAGGTTAGAAGTGCACATATCGACAAACTCTTTCACTCCTTTCTTTATTGTCCTGTTTTATCTTCTCACGTTCTAAGACTGCAGAAATTCCCCATACAGCACTATGCAAGGCTATTCTCCCTGAAACTAGTATGTAATCTAAACCAGTACTGGAGTAATTACTACCATCTTTAGAGCTCAAAGGTGATGCCTTATGTGAGGTCATTTATTACGATTACTGTCCAGGCTGTTCCAGAGGAAGTTCACCCCTGACTACCTCAGCAAAGTTGCTTTTGGCTTCTTTACAGTGTGACTTTGTCTTGATTAGGAAAAATGTTCGTTTAGGTCAGTCTGGCTGACCTGATTAGCAAAGCCTGCTCAAAATGCAGTTAGCATTTTTCCTAGAATAGATGCAAAACATAATGCGTTCAGCTGAGCAATCTGTGTCAGGAGTTCCCCTGCAACAGGAATGTCAGGGCTCCCTTGGGAGGAACCTGGCAGCTAAGGCTGGAGGAGTACTACAACTTGGGCCTGACACTGTGTTACACAGGAGGGAACTGGATGCTACACTGGTTGTGGACATTCCTACTGGATTGTCAGCATCCCTCCTGCAGGTGAGCTTTCTTAGACCAATGCCCAAACAATATCCCTTGTGCTGACTCCACACCACAGTGTCATGGGGTCACTGGCTCCTCCTCTCAATGGCATGGCATGTCCAGGGGGAGCACTGTAGCTCAAGAATAACCCATCTCTGCTGTTCGAGGCGCAGAGGATCCACCATGAGAACCTGCTCCTGGCTCTGCAATATTTGCAGCCCTCTCTCTACTCGGAGGAGAGCTGTCCCCTCCAGAAGGAGAAAGAGGTAAAGGGAGACGAGGATGAAGAAGAGGACCCAGTTCCAGAGCCTCAAGAGTTAATTGTTGCATGTCAGAGCAGCTTGATGTTAAATGAGTCTGCTAAATTCATGACAGTTGAAGGAAGGAGCTGGGCAGGTGCTTTTGGCTAAGCTCACTGCTGTCCCAGTGGGAGGGACTGCAAGCCAGGCAGCTCAGGGAGGAGGAAACCAGCTCTGACATTTGTAAAGACTGTTGATGGAAGGTTTCTTTCAAAGACTTTTCAGTCTCTCAATCTGAGAGTTCTTTGCCCAGGGACTGCTGGAAATGTGGCTCTTCTTTCCAAGCAAATGTGGCAGACTCTCTGAGTTGATGAGGTGCTATTGAGCCACAAATACTGAATTGCCAATTGAATGATGCTGGGTTTGTTTTTGTTGTGTTTTTCCTGTCTTTATGGACAGTGGTGCAGTGAGCTTGTTGGGAATGGGAGAACTGTATTTTAGTCCCAGCTCTGCCAGTTTCTTAGTGTGTGATCCTCAGGGTGTCACTTGCAGTGATGCAGCTTTTGCTCACTGTAAAAAACTGCACATCCTTATTCTTACTGAAGAGGAGCAGTGTCATCAATGAGTGAAGCAGATTAACAAAAACTAAGACTGGAGTGAGTTTTTGCTAGTAAGTATCTGCCAGGAAAGGTTCATAGGAGCTATTACTTTGCTTCCCTGGTTGGACTCTTTTTGAATGACTTTGCAGCTATACATGATATTTGCCACATCTTCAGTTTGGCTGATCTATTCTCCACTGATATCCCAGCTACCCTTCACCCCTCTCCTGGTTCCTTATCCCTCTGGACTGCACGTGTCTCATTCTGACCTCAGATACTTCAAGCTAATCCAGAGTAATCTTTCTGTGTCAGTATGAATGACTGTGTTGGTCAGCAACAGGATTTAAACTAAAGTACTTTTGGCCTGTGCTGTTGCTGGCCTGACCACTCTGGGCCTTACTGAAAACCAAACAATTTGTGCTTTATAAATCCAGTAAATGGGCTGTACTCATACCTCATCCTCCACTGTACAACCAAATCCTGGCTCAGGCACAAAACCGAACTTCTCCCTCAGTTTGGTGCAACTTGCTGAGAGCACCCTGTTACATTTTTGCCCCAAACTGCTGCATGGTCAGTGCTGGGCTGAGTTCCCAGCTCCCAAACTATGTCTCTGCTGGTCTGTAAATGAGAAGGAGGTAACAGGCTGAAAATACCAGAATGTCATGGCTTTATCATCCCCTAGCAGGACATTCAAGACCCATGTCAGTCCCTCCTGCTGCTCAGTGCATGGTTTTGCACTTCCCTTTCTTGGGAGGTGCCTTTTCTTTGCACTAACTCTGTCTGGCATGTTGTAAAGTTAGGATCACCATCATCCATTGGGAAGAGTGATGCAGAGGTTGCTTTTCCATCCTGTGATGCTTCTCCTGCTCTTCAGGTTTTGTCAAATATAGTTGGCAGCAGTCCAGCAGCTGGATTAGCAGTAATTAAGAGCAAATGGCCTGCAGTCCTTTATATGACCTGGCAAAGCACATACCTTTCACTTTTTCCTTACATGGTTTTGAGCCCTTTTTTATCATGCTGGGAGAGAGCTGAGTAGCAGCGGATGCTGCTCTGGTCAATACTGGGGCTGAACAGAGGCTGCTGCGCTCCTTTCTTTGCTCATAATTAGTACCAGGGTGGTAGGTAGAGGCTGCTAGCTAGGACAGCAAAATTGTTTTCTCCCTCCCCCTGCGAGCACAGTGGCAGCTGTAGGCAGCTGGGGTGAGCTGCAGCAGAGCAGGAGCAATGCTGATTTCTTAATTTTCTTGCATGCTTCAGGCTCCAGGGGAACAGCCCTTGCAACCTCCTCCTTTGTGACCTGGAGCTGAAGTCCCAGGTGTGGTGAAGGCACACATTACTGTGTAAGGCCCAGCAGCTACACAGTGTGGTGAGGTCACCCAGCAGCCTTGATACCTACAAGTAAGTGTCAGAGACCCATGTCCAGACCAGTTGCCCATCCACTGGTCTCAGATGCCTTTCTGATATTTCTGATGAAATTGAATTACACAGAGTTGTCAGAGGATTTATTTACTTACTCCGGGAAAGGAAAAAGTGAAGGACGCCAGAAGGGATGGAGAACAGGGAAAGAAAGAGGGAAGAAAAACCAAAGACGAGAGAGGTAGCTATGCAGTTAGCATTCCTGAGCCATCTGGACCTGTTGGCATGGCCCCATCTGGACGGGCTCACGTGTTCATCCACAGCATGATGTAATCTTCATTGTCCAGCATTTAATTTTTCTCCTTGTGCTGGATGGCCTTATATCTAGTGCACGTCTGGAGCGGGCATTTTGATTTCCTGTTGCTATTTGTGGACTTTTCCTGGCCGATCCTCAAGAGCAGCTCAGGCGGTTTGCATTCCTCAGGCAGAGGCAGCAATGCCACCCTGCCGGCGGGAGCGGAGGCCAGCTGCAGCCAGCCTGCCAGCCCGGGAGAGGCAGCCCCGCATGGGGAGCCAGCTGTGGTTTGCACCGTGCTGCAGCTGGAAAGGGAGTGACACCTCTGCCTGGTGCTTGGACCGCGGCAGCTGAGCTCCGGAGTCGGCTCAGCCTTGAACACCAGCACAGAGAGGGCTGGTGGGACCACTGTTCCCGGATGCTCATGGGCTTCCCTGCCCTGCTGGATCTTGCAGCAGAACAGGAGGAAGGAGAGTTTTACTTGACCCAAGACCTATCCCTCCCTTTGGTAGATGTGAGTAAAAAGCAACTGATGATCTCAGTCCCTCTTCTTTACAAATGCCAGCACCAGAGAACACCAGGCCTCTCAGCTGCCCTGTGAAGCAGGTGGGCTTCCCAGCGCATAGGATGGGAGGCTGGGAAGGACCTGGTCTGACATTGCCAAGTGCCCACTCTTGATAGTGGAAGGCCTGTCATCTCTTTCCCTCCATCACTCAGTGCCGTTTGCAGGAGGCAGTGCAGTCTAGTCAGAAGGATTCACTCCCACCATGTTCTGTGGGAGACAGCCATGCCTCACCAAGATGAGCCATCTCTTATTTTCTTGTGAAAATGAAGAAATGAAGAAGATTTGTATGTCTGCCTCCGTAAGAGCACACTATTTGAAGGTCTTTAAGTCAGTCACAGGAGCTGCATAGGAGCCAAATAGCCTTCTCCACTACATAAACTCAATGTGTAGAGGGGCAAACACTTGAGCCATAGGTCCCCTCCTGCTTTTAGAATCAGAGCAATTCCCATCCTCCTGCATGGTTGGGAAAGTCTGAGATGCTCAGAGGGTGAAGATGGGATTTCTCTACAATGTACCACTGCTGCAAGCAAACCTCAGACCCAGCAATATGAGGCCTGCTTCAGATTATGCCATTCTCCACTCTGACTCAAGATGTGGGTAGCCGTGTGATGATACATTAGGCAACAGTTTGACCTGAGCATCCAGTACTCCCTCCCTCACAATGCCTCATCCTACCCACATGCTTGCCTCCCTTAGCTTTGTTTCCTCCAGGGGCTTGGGAATGGGGAAATTGAGTGCAGTGACCCCCAGGGAGCAAAATTATTTTCAGCGGAGAATCCTACTGCCTGGTTCACAAGTCATCCTGTTTGCACGCGAAGGGAGCGGGGCTTTGCTTTCATAATAACCCAGGGACAGCCTGTCCACCAGGGATGGACTCCCTGGAACCACAGAGCTGAGCTTTTCCACCCAGCTCAGCTCTGTTGAGTGAGAGAGTAGCTCTGGAAAACGATGGCCTCTTTTAAAACCAATTGGCAAAACTCTTGCATCTCTCCTGGGAACGGGCCAGGGATTCTGAGTCACTGCTTGAGTGGGTTGTGGCCAAGGTAGTCGTACCCAAGATATTAAGTGAGAGAGGAGAGACCCACCCAGGAGTGCCAGCAGAAAGAGAAATAGTCATGACCATAATTAATAATAATATAATGATGAAAAGATTCAGAAATGCACTGCCCACTCCAAAAATAAAGTTTGAGGACAACTCAAATGTTGTAAAGAAAAGAGAGGAAAGAGCCGAGAAAGACTGCCAAAGCCTGCATGTCAGCTGCAATGCAAGGAGTCCTGTCCAGCTGGCCTGGGTTCAAAGAGCTCCTATTGTCCAACAGCATTTCCAAGACACCATTCAAAACTTTCAGAAAATGAACCCAAGATGCAGGGTGAGATTTATCACACAATAAAGGCAAGCCAGATGTGTGCACCCTTTCAGAGAGAGACAGGAGGAAGGCGAGGGAGGAGCGAAGCAGGGGAGTATCAAGCAGCAGAGGCATGAGGGAAGGGTTGGCATGACAAGGCCTGGTGCTGTGAGGATCCAGGCAGGAGCAGGGGACTGCATCTGTGCTGGGACACATACTGGGCACTTGTGAAGGGTTTCCTGTATATTGAGAACACCATACTTGGGAAAATTCAATTAGCATCAAGGTTAAGGGACAAAAAGGGAAGATCTCACTGATGCTTTTTTTTGTTGTTGCACATAAAACCATGATGGATACTGAGAGGTTGCTTCTTGTCCTGAATTCTATATCTGCAAAATAAGGCCTGTCTGAAAGGATGTCCAGAAGCCAAACCACTGTAGATTTTATCTTGATTTTCTAAGGTTCACAAAGTCTTCATTATCGCTTTGCAGCACTGGCCACCATGACAGGGCTGTAACTTCTTTTGCCACTGGAATCACTCACTTCCACCTGTGATTTGATTATGTTAAAACCTGTTTAACATAATCAAATAATAATAAAAGCAATTAATTACACAGAAAGATAATTTAATCTTTGAATATGCTGCTAACGTGGAGTTACATGACTACAACCTGCTATCATTAGGTAACTCCTCAAGTTCTCCCTGCCTGCAGAACAACCCAGCAGGGTGGTCATGTCATACCACACTCCACATATTAAAAGGTGACTTGGATTTGTTCTCAGGAAAATCTCTGGTAGTGAGGACTTGTTCATCCAAGAGCAAAAAGCCTGAGAAAACATTTTGGAGACTTAAAGCTAGAAAGTCCCTCTTTGCAATGACTCATTTGTTTGGTGACTGTATTTCTCTTCTACAACAGTTGGGGTTTTTTTGGGTTTGTTTTTTTTTTTGAAAGGGCTTGATTTATCTGGAGCCTTTAAACCGAGCTGAGTTGCAGATGACAAATTTGGAGCAGGAGGCACTCAGCTCTGTAAGGAACCATATTTGATTGCCAGAGTGGTTCCTCTAAGCCCTAAAACCCATGAGGCCATCCATCATCTCCCTTGTCCAAGGATGTCCAGAAAATAGATTCCCAAATCCACCAGCTTCTGCAGAGACCACTCCAACTCTGGGGTGCAGATGTCTGCTTGATCTCAGACACAGGAGCTTTCACAGCAGGAGTTCAGGGCATAATAGGTTTCCGGGCTTCAAAGGAACATGGGATCTTTGCTTCTAAGAAGCTTCTGACATTACTTGGTACATGATACCATGCATCTCCACATTTCAACTTCTTTTTACCAGTTACAGGGTCCTTGGCTGCTGGGTCTTGTTGTGGAGAAGTCCGGCTTGAAGAAGGGATAGCTGGAGAGCCAGGTTTTGGGAAAGGGTTTTCATAGGCTTCCTTTTCTCCTTCAGCTGTGATTTTCATCCCATGGTTGAAGTGACTGCCTGATCTCTGACCAGTCAGATATCCATCCTTATCTTTGGAAATACAGGGCTTTCACCCCTGGTTCACCAGCATCACATCTTCATTCTCTCCCAGGATGGTGTTAATCCAGGCTACCCCAGTAGTGACAAATGGTCTGAGAGGTGTTACTGCTCTTTGCGGCCTAGGAAGGATTTCCCCGTTCTCCAGAGACTCTGGTTTTTGCAGCTCCACTGCTGAGGTGAAAATGATACCCTCAGCATTGGAGCCGAAGTTTAATTTCCTATCTGCTGCTTAGGGCACAGATTTTCCACTGAGATATTGGCAGAAGGTCAGAAATCTGCATTCCAAGTTGAATTGCTTTGAAAACTGTCCTGGTGCAGGACCCTGTTCAGTCTGCTGCTCACAAAACCCAACTCTTGCCCAGCCTGGCCACTGAAAAGAGTCCCAGCTCTTGCTCTCTCAAGATTTTGCATGAAAATCCCTCACATCCTTGAGTCACAAATCAGCTGGCCCAGACTTAGTTGCTCTGTTAAGTGCCCTTTACAGAGGCCCAAGGAATGAAAGCCACCAGTAATGTTTGGTATTAGCTACATGCCTCAGCTTTTGGACTTGAACAGAGTACAGCTCTTCCTCTTTCAAGGCCTGCTTTTCTTTATGAGTCTCCAGGGACCTGCCAGGGGACAAAATGTGAATTATCTCTGATTTTGCTCTCTAAGCATTAAAGAGAAACCGTTTCAATGAGACAAATGAAGATGATTGTAGAGATAATTCAGACTTTTCCTCCTTTTCTGGTTATCTCCCAAAGCAGATTTCCTCTATCTCCCAGTGTGCCTTTCTTATTTGTTTCTTGCAAGATGCAGAAAAAAAGGCCCATAATGGCATGGGGCTGACAAGCTGTGTAAGAGCAGAGATCTGCCAATTCTGGCAGCTTCAACTCCATACTTGGCAGGGCCAGAAGCTTCCAAAAAAGATGGAAGAAATGGTGGAATGACATTTATTCCAATTTATTTTGGTTCTTGAATAAACATTACCATCCCACTGAGTGGTGACCGGCTTGAGCAGTTGAACCTCTTTAATTTATTTTTAATTGTATTGAACGTTCCTGCTGCATTTCATGACTTTTGGTGATACTGTGACATGGTTTCACATCAGCATGGCAGCATAGTTCACAGAGAGTCACAGAGAATAAACCAGTATTTTCTTTAATTTGCCCTCCCTGCTGTCACACCATGCATCCCTCACCATTAAGCAGAATTTTTCTCTAAACTGCCCAGGCAGACATGCCACACACAATTAATTTCATGTAGGCTTTTCCAGGGTAGATTCACCTCTAGATTTGCACGGCTGGGCTATGGATGCATCCCTTGGTTGTACAGACATGGCTATGGACACCCAGTTGTGTTCTGGCTGCTGTGCCTCTGTGGGAACTGAGGAGGGGTGGATGGGCTCTGCAAAGGGCATGCCTGGGTTGGAGGCGGATCAGGTTAACATGGCAGACAGGGCCTCCCCAAAAATGATGGATATTTTCACACATAAGGACATAAAGTTCACATGAGCTCCCACCCCCAGATGCTACAGCAGGCTGAAAGCCCTGTCATGGTGTGGAGTTAGGGTGTCACTGGGAGCCTGCTCAAATGCAGCTGAGGCTGCCATGTTCACACAAACAGGCAAAGCACCAATCCAGCCAAGACAGCGGAGATCTGGGGACAGAGATGACAATACAGCTTCTCTCTACGGGCTACTGCTTGTGTGAAGTCTCTGCCTGGAGACTGACCTTGGCTTGGGAAGGAGCAAACAAAAGGAAGAGACCCCTGCCAGCTTGCCCGGGGATACCTGCATTCCCATGGAGAACAGCTCCTACGCATCTCTGTTTGAACACAGCCCAGCTGCCACCACAATGGCTTAGAAATAAGGGCGGCTTTGTTTTGTAGCAAGCAGGTGTCTTCAGTTCTCCAAGCTCAAAAAAAGCCTAGAAGGACAAGTTTTTTATTTACCTTTCACAGACTCCTAGAAATTTACCCCAAATCTTCTGTCAAATCAGGGTTAAGAGCAGCCGATCCAAATGTTTCATCCTGAGAGGGTTGTGTCCAGTTCTGCGTATGGTTTAAGTCCTGCTCTAATTTTTTTTTTTATCAGAGTCAGCTGCAAGGCAGTTGTAAGCCAAAGGAAATTTGGGACATTCATTGCATATGTAGCATACACACACCAAAAGCATGCTGAAAATCAGAGGCATTCCTTTTTATCCTCCTGAGTGCCACTGCTTGGAGGAGAGGTACTCCTATCTCTGCAGATTCAGCTAGTCTCATGCCATAGGCAAACCGTGTACTGTAGCTGCTTTCCACCCCAGGCCAGTGGAGCCCGTTTTGCCCAAGGGGAGGCTGCTATTTCCCCCTCCTCCCTAGCACATGCATATCTGCTCTGAACCTGGCACCCACTGGTGGTGGGAGGGCACACAAACGGCCACACCGCTGTGGCCGCACTGCAGTGCCACTTGTCTTGTGAATCACCTCAGCCTGGGTTCTGTGCTGTTCCACAGTCATTCCCCTTGCAGGACACTTCCAATTTCTCCCACATCACCACTGCCCGTGGTGCTGTGTGCCGGCTGGTAATCCCATTTATGCTGAACACACTAGTGCCAGGTGTGGAGACACCAGTGTCCATGACTTTAGCAGCACTCAAAGTCCTCCATTGGGGCCGCTGGGAAATCCAGGCTAGCAGATTTCAACTTTCCACATATCTTTTACTCCCCTCTGTGTATTCTTTCAGGGGCAGAAGCATTCGAGGTAGACTTAACTCACCCTCTCCCCCTGCCCCTGGTGCCTCCCAAGATTCTCCCCCAGTGAACTGCAGGCTTNTGCGGCTCCTCGGCCGCCGCCGCGCCCCACCTGGGCCCCGCGCCCGCCATCGCCCTCCCCCGGCTGTGCCTTGGGCCGCCGACGGTCCCTCCTAGGTCCTGTGGCGCCTAGCGCTGGAAATTGTAAATCCAGGCCCTTGGCATGGATGCGCGGTGGAAGGAGGTTTCCACAGCGAGTTGTGCCTGAGCCTTGCAGGGAGAAGAGTAGGCTCAGGGGAGAGTTTATCGCTCTCTGCAAGTACCTGAAAGGAGGTTGTAGCCTGGTCGGGGTCGGCCTCTTCTCCGAGGCAACTGGAGATGGGGTGAGAGGATGTAGTCTTAAACTGCAGGTTTAGATTGAACGTTAGCAAGAATTTATTCAGAAAAAGGGTGATTAGACGTCGGAATGGACTGCCCAGAGAGGTGGTGGGAGTCACCATCCCTGGAGGTGTTTAAGGAAGGACTGGCTGNTTTTTTATCAGAGTCAGCTGCAAGGCAGTTGTAAGCCAAAGGAAATTTGGGACATTCATTGCATATGTAGCATACACACACCAAAAGCATGCTGAAAATCAGAGGCATTCCTTTTTATCCTCCTGAGTGCCACTGCTTGGAGGAGAGGTGCTCCTATCTCTGCAGATTCAGCTAGTCTCATGCCATAGGCAAACCGTGTACTGTAGCTGCTTTCCACCCCAGGCCAGTGGAGCCCGTTTTGCCCAAGGGGAGGCTGCTATTTCCCCCTCCTCCCTAGCACATGCATATCTGCTCTGAACCTGGCACCCACTGGTGGTGGGAGGGCACACAAACGGCCACACCGCTGTGGCCGCACTGCAGTGCCACTTGTCTTGTGAATCACCTCAGCCTGGGTTCTGTGCTGTTCCACAGTCATTCCCCTTGCAGGACACTTCCAATTTCTCCCACATCACCACTGCCCGTGGTGCTGTGTGCCGGCTGGTAATCCCATTTATGCTGAACACACTAGTGCCAGGTGTGGAGACACCAGTGTCCATGACTTTAGCAGCACTCAAAGTCCTCCATTGGGGCCGCTGGGAAATCCAGGCTAGCAGATTTCAACTTTCCACATATCTTTTACTCCCCTCTGTGTATTCTTTCAGGGGCAGAAGCATTCGAGGTAGACTTAACTCACCCTCTCCCCCTGCCCCTGGTGCCTCCCAAGATTCTCCCCCAGTGAACTGCAGGCTTGTGAACTCTGAGCTGGATGTTACACGGCTGCAATCTCGGCCACGGAATTTCCATGCGGTCTGTGTTGTGCACATGCTTTTTAACAACGTCACCCACTCCGTCAGCTGATGGCTTTGTCCCCCCTGCCGGGGCTGTGGGGCAGGACGGGGGGAAACCACGAAGCCTTGCCGCCTGCCAGGGCCCGTGTGTGCCGCGGGGCTGTGGCGCTGTCCCCGNCGGGGTCGGCCTCTTCTCCGAGGCAACTGGAGATGGGATGAGAGGATGTAGTCTTAAACTGCAGGTTTAGATTGAACGTTAGCAAGAATTTATTCAGAAAAAGGGTGATTAGACGTCGGAATGGACTGCCCAGAGAGGTGGTGGGAGTCACCATCCCTGGAGGTGTTTAAGGAAGGACTGGCTGTGGCATTTAGTGCCATGTTCCAGTTGACAGTGGTGTTCAGTCATAGCTTAGATGATCTCAGAGGTCTTTTCCCACCTAAATGATTCTGTGATTCTGCAATTCTATAGACAGCAACAAATTCTGGGCGTAGTTCCAGATCAGGTTCAGTCAAACCCTGCCACCTTGGGGTGTCTGGAGTGTTTGGTCCACCATACGCCCAAGGCTGTGATGCTGAAAGTAATCACAGGTGATGTGGGTACTGATGCAGTGCCTGGGAAAGACAGGGGCAGTGCTGCTCAGGATGCTGTCCTGCTGCTGGCAGGAATGACAGTGGCGTTTGCAGGCTGTTTGGCCTTTGGTGCTTTGGCCATGCCATGCATAGAAGCAGCAACAGCAAGGCGGTAGCAGGTCAGTGCCAAGCTGCCCAGGCACAGCAGGGGCCTGGGCAGACCAGGCATGGAGCAGCAGAGACCTGTGATATGTGAGATACAAGGGCAGTATGGGTTCAGGATGGAGGAGCACCAGAGGGGTGGCAGCCAAGGGGTGGTTGGCTGATCACTTGTGCCCCTTGGGGTGTATGTGCACTGGCTGGCTGTGTGGAGAAGTGTGCACAGCATCTGTCCATCCTGCCTGAATCTTGTTAACACTGTTGAGAACTTCACTTTCATAAGGTCTAAAATTCGCTGCATTTTAAAGAGAGGAGAAGGACTGTCTGGAGTGTATGGGCTCTTCTTTCCTGGAATGTAAAGAAAACCTCGGCTGTGCAGCTGGAGTGCAGGGGGCTTCATTCCTTAGTGAAAGCAGAGAAGGGAAATGCAGATGTCACAGCTGGGACAGGAGATTTATCTTGGCAAGCAAAGAGGAAAAAATTTTCAAAAAGAAAAGAGAAAACTCAGAAGAATCCCCTCCCCATCTTCACTGCCTGCCAGCACGAGCAGAACCTCCAACCTGCAAAGGCCTTTCGTCTCCTGGGCCTGGGCTGCCGCCCAGCTGGATTAGCCCCTCACTGCTTTCTCTTTGGAGCGAGACCATTGTGGTGGGACAAGAGAGGCTGTGAGAACCAGGCTGATCCTGAAGGGAGACTGTGTCCAAACAACTCAGCTGGAGGTGGGAAGGGGAAAGTCACAGTCAAGGAATGGAAGCATGAAAGGGAAAAGGAGGGACAGATGCAGCCAGGATGAGTACAGAGAAGTGGATCCTGGGGGAGGAAGTCATCACCTCCTCAGCCATGCATGGTGCCACTGGGCTACAAGAGTGCTACCTTAAGGCATCCCACGTGCAACCAGGCAGGGGAGAAGGCTTAGTGCCTCAGTCTCTCCTTGGGGCCTCCAGAGTTCTAGCACGAGCTCTGGGTGGGGGTATATGTAGAGCTTGCATTTGGATATCTGTTTGCCTTACATTAGCTCCCAAGATAGCTGTTGTACAACAGGAAAGGGTGTTTGAATGAGGAGTGCACGCACGCACATACAGTGTGCTATTTAGACAACCCTAAGCATGAGGTCAGGATGAAAACATGTGGTGAAAATATGTTTGGAAGAGTCAGTGCCTCTGTCGATCACCAGGAGTGGGAGGGAGCAGAAGCCAGGAGCTGACAGATTCTCACTCTCTCCCCATGCCTGAGGTGGCCTCAGCCTGAGCAGATTCTACTGTGGCACCAGAACTGGTTAAGGCTCTCTGTAGGGCCTAGAGATGCAATGGTTGTTGTCTCCCCATACGTGTGCACACTGGCTCATCCTCTTTGGGCGCTGCCTCCCCATCCTCCTAGAATTTTAGGGGGATGGACAGCCAGAAATCAGCCTTGGATCAGGAAATCCAGCACATCCTCGCCATTGCATTTCTGTCCCTTGGCTGCCCCCTCCCTGACCGCTCACTGGTAATACAGCTTTGGAAACACATCTCGTGCTATTTCTTGGCTTTGGAGCATAGTTAGAAGGAGAAGGAAGGAGGGTGTGAAAGGGAGGGGAAGATAACAGGAGCGAATAATGCAAAATGAGACAGTGCCGTGAGCTTTGTATCCCATCTGGAAACTGTTTTCCCTCAGTACACTGCACACCCACTCCCTCTAGGCCAAGATGGTAAGGGTCAAGTTTCCCAGTTGACTGGTCCCCCTTGCTAAAGCCAGGCCCATCTGCATGAAAGCTACTTGAAATATCTGAGAAGAGAATCTCAACAGAGTTGCAGAGTCCTTCATTGTCACACTTAAAAACTCTTGACCAATCCTCTGAGGAGCAGGAGCTGGCTGATCTCAGCCTGGTTGGAAGGCACTCTCAAGGAGTTTTGGTCTTGAAGAGGCTGTGAGAGGACGAGGCTGCTGTGCTTGTGTATCTCTGTCCATCCCATCTTCATTCACATCCACGTCCCATGGACTCTCTTGGACCTTCCCTGGTCTGCTGAGACTTTGTTTCCATTGTGTTGGCAAAAGTCTCCCCACAGCCCAGCACAGTCATGTCATTTTGTGGCAGCGCATGAAGACCTTTAGCTGTACTGGCCCCAGCCTGGGTGGGAACAGAGGGCTAGTGACCACCCAGCACCATTTTTGGCACGTTACATTCCAGCAAGGATAAAGTTACTGTCCATTTAGTCAGGTGATAAACCTGCTTCTCTTTATTGCTCAGAAGCTTGGAGCACTGATCCTGCCGTGCACTTCTGTGATCTACACAGCCTTGAGTCACCATATTCTAGGACATGCAGTTCCCTGAAGCCTCTCACACACATGCAAAGGAAGAGTATGGCTGAAGCTTTCTCTGAGTTTTGCCAGATAAGTGCAGCTCCCAGAATTAAACTGGGTGGGACAAAATTTGCATATTCTGGGTTAACAGGCTCAATCTAAACTAATTAGTAGTGGTTTTGATGGCATCTAGCCAAAATAAACTCCTGCTTGCTCCTCACTGTGTCCATCACAGTTGGATCTTGACAAGAGGACACTCTTCTTACCATGTGGTTGCATGCATAGCTGTCTTATACTAATTAGAAATCTAAAATTAACAATACCTGTTGGCTTCAGGAAAGAACAGAGCCAACCCAAGAGACCCGGTAGTCTTCCTGGGATGTGGTGACAGCTTCCTGCTGGTCCCATGGTTTCCATTGTGGGTATAGCCAGCTACAAAGCCATGTTATTATTTTTGTTTGCTTTACCCTTCCTTCTGCTGCTTTCCTCTGCCTCTTGCCACCTTCTTTGAGTAAAATAACAATCTCCAGCTTTGTGTCAGCTCTAGGTGCTCTCCCTCCTTGAGGGTGTTGGATCATCCTTGGTGCCCCCTTCGATAATAACCATATTATTGCCAATCTCATAGGCTAGTTCCCTTCTATCCACTGTCTGTGTTTGAAGATGTTGGACTGGTATATGTGTGAGTGGTGAAAGCTGAAACGGGCTGCTTTGATGAGAAAGCTTTGCCAGTATTTAGTTTTCCTGGAGGATAAGACCCAGAGAGGAAGCTCAGAGAGGGGTAGATGCCCCAGCATTTCTGGATTCCCAGGGAGGGGTGCAAGTTTCATTCTCTGCTCATCACCCACGTTTTTCCTGTACCGTGCAGTAGGTCTCTGTCTCTTGGAAGAGAATGATCTCTTGGGGACCTGAACTCCTGCACCTCTGGGGGAACAGTGTTGCCTTCATCCTCATTTCCAAACAGCGAGGTCTTCCAGCAGCAAGTCTGCTGTGCGGTGTCTAAAAGAACCAGAAACCTGAAATTACTCCTGCCAGTGTTGGTGCCTGTGTTAAGGCTCTGATACGCAGTCCCTTGCACTCGTTACTCATCTCTCACCCCTCAGCAGGAGCTGGGGTGATTTTTTTAGTTTCGGAGTAAAGCCAGAGGCACATCTCCGCCTCTTCCCTCTAGGTAGGTTTGTCCAACAATGGAGAGATTGTTGACTGACCAAGGGATCGTTGTTCTAAATGTGGGTGGGATGCTGCTAAAAGATAATCTGTGTAACTACTGCATGAATGCATTTTCTTGACTCTCTTCAATCTCACCTCTGCCTTTGTTAATGTACAGTTGTGAAAGAATTTGGAAGCACATGGCAGCATCACAGACAGCTCTCCCCACAGCTGTCCATCCAGCTCTGCTTCTCTTCCATGGCTGCACAGTGGCTCTAGTTTTGATGGTTACAATACTAAATATGATTTGAGCCCAGCTCTGCTGTGTTGTGATGCGTTGGCAGCCAGCACTCTGAATCCCTTCACTTTTCTGTGGTTCTCGCCCTTACCATAAGGCTATCGTGTTCACATCCTGTGTTTGCTTGTGTTGTTTAGAGAACACAAGACAAAGAACAGCTGTTACATGAGCAGGCACTCTCTGGGGTTAATGCTCAGGACTCCAAACTCTTTATCCTTCTGTGCTGTAGGATAGGACAAAACCTGGTTTTCCAGTGCTTTTTAGATAACTATCTAACCCAGTTCCATCTGCTGACTCAGTTCCCTCTGAAGTTACACTCCCCACAGATGGTAGGTGTTTTCTGTTACTTGATTCAAGTGCAAAAATGCTCCTAGGCAATTGGAAATGGCTGGGTAGATTTTTACCCAGAATTTTACCAAGCTACCCCACCAACTCGGCTTCTGCTGTGGGAACAAGTGGAGAAAACTTTAGCCCAGACATTGCAGGGACGGCCTCAACACTAGGATTTAGCATGAGTGTGCCTTCTCCACCCTACTTGCACATGCATTGTCTGGTCTCTTGGAAAGCCTTGGATGGTCGTGTGTTGGGCTGTCACTCCAGGTAGTCGGAGGACAAGTGGGGAGGAAGTGAATGGAGAGAAATCTCATGTCAGTCAGAATGTAGGTGGCAGGGACTCCACCCCCATTTCCAGCATGCTCTGTGAGCATCTGAAGTTTTAAATTGAGCAGCTGAAGGATGGTGTTGGAGGGTGAAAGGCACTGACATGTTGGAGATTGCTGCCACTCACCATCTCCCTCCCCCACTGGGTGGGAAGTGTGGGTCTGTTCCTCTAGAGTCTGCTTCACTCCCCAGCCTCACCCCAAAGCTCTGACAGCCAGTGGAATGTTGACAGAGTGGTACTGTGCTCAGGTAAAACAAATATACCTTCTGGTAGGAGCAGGAACCTACGGGCTCCAGCATCCGGGGTCCTCTGGCCACCTCCTGCCTCAGTCCTAGCACTGGGGAAAGAAAGGACTGCACACACCCCATGCTTCTCTAGAGCTCTTCCCAGGCTCTCTCCTGAGCTGAGCTCTCACACTGGAATTCATTGGCATTCATGTCTCCACTCTAGGTCCTACGTGCTCTCTCCCACTCTCCTTCATAGCCTGTTGCTCTTGGTATTTCAGTATACTGCTTTCAATGCCTTTCTGCCCACCGAGATGCTTTTCCAGGCAGGGGGTGGGGTCAGACCCAGTCTGACTCTGCTGAGCTCTCTCCAGTTCATTTAAGTTACACAGTTCTGTCTGTGTAATATAGTCACTTGAATCTATCTGTCTTTTCTTTCCTCTCCCTGAGCCAGAAGCCTCAATCTGCCAACAAATGGGATAATTTTTCAGCTGGTGTTTGGCAGCCATCATTTTTCTCGCTGCCCAACCAATGCTTTGTTGTAGCAAATGGAAAAGTTAGTGATTTGACTTCTGAATAGGAGGATATGCCTCAAAGGAAGCAGGTTCCCTGAAGCATCAGGAGCTCAGCTCTGCAGCAGCACTGGCCAGATTTACTGACTGTTACTGGAATGATTAGTGGAATGATTGTTTGTTGTTAACAGCCCATCTGTAGTGTTTAAACTTCATCGGGCAGCTGAATTTCACAGGCATTATCTGGCTGAAGTACAGTCTCATATGGTCCACAGAGGGGCTGTTAAATCCCAGAGGAAATTAAATACAACAGGGGGCCTTCCTGTTATGTTGATCCAACTGATCTTTTTTCTCTGATAGATATCAGCAGCTGGGTTGATGTTCTCTGGGGCATCAATGTGCCTATTGCTGCTGGCAGAGAACATGAAAAAGTGTCTGTCACCAAGGACAGGTGCTGAAGACTATGACTTTCTGCCACACTTATATTTTATCATCACAGGAATGTCTTTCCTTGTACTCTATTCGTTTTGTTGTCACAGTGTGATGATGTTTGGAAGATAGATACTCACAAAGGAAGGGGGAGATAAGATAATGTAGAAAAGTTTCATGCATGTTTGTGGCATGGATAAACATGCAGTGATGTACAGCACCACATCCCTTTCTATCTTAATTCAAGATGTTTTTGTCAAACTGATGCAGGCAAGGAATAGGAACTGCTTTTTCCAATGCAAAAAGGGCTGATGCTGGGGTTTGACTCTCAGTGCAGAGGAAGGCTCTCTGATCCCTCTTGGAGTTGACACTAATGCTCTTTCTCCCTATATCTTTCCTCAGCATTTCTCAGAGAACCTGGATCACTTCTCTGACAACATGGAGGATTTCTCCAACGACCTCTTCAGCAGTTTCTTCGATGACCCAGTACTGGCTGAGAAAAACCCTCTGCTGGACATGGACCTGGATCCACCCACTCCAGGCATCCAGGCAGAGCACAGCTATTCCCTCAGTGGAGACTCTGCTCCCCAGAGCCCCCTCGTGCCTGTCAAGACTGAAGATAATGCTAACGGTGAGCATGAGATGTGCGCACTGCACAGCTTTGGGCACATCTGTTAGCAGAGGCTCTGGCTGCCTTTCATATATAAAGACAAACTGGCTATTCCTTGGACTTGCGCATGGCTAATCCAGGGAAGAATTTGATTTGCCGTTGTCAAATACAGCCCACATTTTTCCCTTCCATTTGGGCTCTCATAGTCACATTACTCCTTTGCTGGGCTTACTGTTATTTTTGAGGATGATAATTGGCTGTGGCTCAGTGTGCTGCCAGCTTCTGGCAAGCAATAGGCAATGTCTTTTTAGGACCCTGCAAACTTGGGTGTGGATGCCCTAGATCCAGCTCCATTTTGGCATCAGGCAGCAGGGTTTTGGCTTGCACATAGGAAGCATGAGTCTCTGGCTGCAACCAGTGCTGGTACATGTGGAAAGCTAAGTGGCTTCTTTACCAGCAGATCTTTTAGCAGGAGACAGAGAGGAACAGTCATTTCAAAACTTATTTTTAAAACAATTCATTTCAGGATAATTTATGATGGCTGGGTATTTTTAGAGCTGTCCTTGCAGAGCGTCCTGTAATTTGTGGGATTGTGTGGGTGTCCCAACAGCTGATGGACACCAGGCTGCCTGAAAAAGCAGTGGCACAGGCTCAGTGTACACAGAAGAAAGCTATTCCTTTGAGCAACAGTGAGACCTGGGACAGAGACTTCCCTCTCATGACTAGGAATGATCCCAGCTTTCTGGTACAAACGCCAAGGCAGAAGGAGAGAAGGCTGGCCTCTGCTGCCTCTTTGGTCCTTGAAAAGGCACAACCATCTGCCACATTCCTTAGGGGCATCTCAGAGAGGTGCTGGGAGAGAGCCTTATGGCAGGCCAAGCAGCTCTGTCTTAGTACCAAAAAAGCTTTCAATTTGCATTTCTTTTTTCTTAGTTTTAATCCCAGCACAGTCTTGGAGGGGGTGACTAACAAAAAAATGCCAAACCAGCATGAACAAATAAACACAACTTTGTTTTGCCCCTGGAAATGAATAGGAGGAGATAAGACTTGAGAATGAGAGAAGCAAAAAGGATGCATTTGTAGAAAGCAGTGAAATGAAGACTGCCTGCATGAAGCTATCTCAAGCACTCCTCTCTGAGACACTTAGCACCACTTCTCTCCACTGTGTCTGCACATGCCCTTCCTTCAGCTGTCACGTCTCAAAGGCAAGACCATGACTCTCTTGAATGGAGTGTGACACTGATCCTTGGGCAGAGGCCAGCACAGGGTGTGCAGTGCATAACCCAGGAGAGGTTGAGATGGGCCTGGCACTTGCTCTCTGAGAGTGCAGATCAGTTTCATAAGGGAGTAAGGCCTAGCATTAAGATGGCAGGTATAGGAGTATCCATGCACGCAGTCCTGCAGCTAGATAATTCAGCTCATCTTTCCAGGGCTTTCTTGGCTCATAATTGCATGTGAGTCATATTCTAGTGAAACCCTGAGTCAGGTCCAGTATTTGCAACACTGTGCAGTCCTTTTGGCACAGCTCCGTCCAGTCTCAGTCCTTTTAGACATTCAGTTCAAATTAATTACCCAGAAATGGTTTTCTTTTAACATTAAGCAAGCTCTGCTCAGTCTGCAGAGCTCCTCAGGAATGCCCCTGCTCTGTCTAGAGCTGGCTGAGGCTTGCCTTTTATCAGCTTTCTCCCAGCTTTTCTGCAGATCTCCAAAACTCTTCCAAATCCTGCCCCTTCCCACATGGTTCCCACTAACACAGGTCAGCCAGGGCAAGCCACTGGGTGCATTGTGACCCTGCTTATCAGTGGAGTCTGCTTTCCAGATGGCTTGTGCATACGGACTGGCTGCTTCATTTCCCAGTACCAGCCCTCAGTTTTGCAGGGTGTGATTTGATGCCAGGAGCAGGGGGAGCCAGGGTTGTGCAGAACAGCGGGCACTGGACCGGCCTCGGGTTAATGTCTGCCCTCCTGTACAGGTCCTGCTTTCTCACTGCTCATTTTGCCTCACCTCCTCAACCCTGGGCAGCTACAGATATCTCTCAGCTGTTTTTCTTCCCAGTAGGTACAGAGTATCTAGAGCAGAGGATGAGCGTCTTGGCATGCCTCATCCACCAACATGCAGTGAAATCTGCAGTGTTGCAGTGTTACCTCTGAAACATCCTCTCAGGCAGCAGAACCTAGACATGTCCATGCAAGATGCCTACTCCTCAGTCCCTCGTTGACCCTCTGATGGCTTATTTGTTTCTGATTCTGTAACCCAATCACTCCCCAGATAAATCTCCGAGGGTGGGAAAGAGAGCAGGGTAAGAATGTAGACAGGAAATGGGAGGACTGCACATACTTATTTGGGTGTCTGCTCCTTGGCCTGTCTGGACCGACAGCACTGGGGGCTGCTCTCTCACTGAGTCAAGTCTGATCGGGGAGAGCCCTTGGTGGTCTGCTCTCCCTTGTCTGGTAACTTGCTTCAGCAGCAGCCCTCACAGACAGAGGATACCCCACACATCTGAGAAAAAGAGAAATGCAGATCTTTGCAACAGAAGGGATGAGGTGGAAAAGATTCAAATCACAGTAAGGAACTTCAGAGTAGTCAGTAGGCAAAATGTTCCCATGGTGGGCATAGCAAAACCATAGAAGAGTTTAAATGGGGGAAGCTGTGAACTCTTCATCACTTTTCAAAGGGGTAGGTTCAAGTGAATAATCTATCAGGACTGACACAGGTTTATTTGAACTTGCCTAGAGCAGTGAGATAGACTGAAAGATCTGTCAAGGTCCCTCATTTTTGTGAAAGGCAGAACTCAGTCCAAATTTTCTGGACACAAATACTTGTGGCTGTGTGACACCTTACCTCCTTCCATCAGAAGGGGTTTGTCTGCATACCAGGAGTAACTAGGGCTTCACTACCAGCTGCGGATTTGGTGTCCTCAGCAGGACAACCCAATCTGTGTCTGCTCAGCAGCCTCTGCGTTGTCTCAGCTGTGCAGTGCACCTCTGCCTGAGACGCTGCCTGATGACATTGGCCCTGCTGCATTGTGGGAATCTCTAGAAAGCAACCCAGCAGCACTGAGAGCAGCACACGCAGCTGAGACACACACAGGAGCTGTGTCTCTGCTTGAAGATGTCCAGTCACAGAGGCAGCTGGAAGGAATGAACATCTGCTAAGAGACACCTGTCTAGGCAGAAAATAAGAGGTGCTAGATCAAGGACAGGAAGACAACATATTCCATTGGCAAGGGCAACACTGTGTTATCATATATAATTCTTGTCTGGGCTTTAACAGCACTCTGTCCAAGCAAAGGCCAGAGGCAGGATTCTGCCCTGGCCTCTTCTGGAGGCAACAGAGGCTGAATAGGGCAAAGACAATGTTAACATACCTTTAAGTTAGGTCAGATGGCAGCTCCCATGTGAACAGCTGCTTGTTTGCACTCTTCTTTGTGCAGGCTTTTCTGGAGCAGAGAAAGACCTTTCTCCCTCTCTCCTCTTGCCAGGACATCTTCTGGACTGAGGCCTGCACTGCAGAACTGCTCTGGGCAGCAGACAGCTTGGCAGCATCCCTGGGCCTGACAGAGTGTTGCATGCAGAGAGCAGTGCAGAGGGGTCAGAGGGAGTCAGACTGTGGCCTTGTGGAGGCAACTGGAGCTCTCTCTGGTGACACGCTTAGCGATAATCTGTCCTATGTCAAGCCAAATGTATTTTTGCTTGTCAGATAAAAAGGGAAAGGGAAGGGATGAGGATTAGGAAGGAGGGTGCAAGCTGCAGGCCAGCTAGGAGTAGCCTTTTGGCAGGCTGAAGTGTTTGAAGAGCAAAGACTGAAACTCTAGAGCAGAGCCCAGGCAGCTCTCCTGCCTAGCAGTCTTTTTTCCCATCTGATCTGCAGTTTTTCTGGGATCTCTACTTCCAGTGGCAAGCGAGGCTCACACCACAGATGTGCATGGGACAGAGCAGACAGGAGGCAAGGGGAGCATGCCCCCACGTCTCCATTCAGGTCTCTTCAGACACTCCTTTTCCCTCACTGCTGCTTCTTGTCCCTGCCAGCAAAGGCAGCAGGGCACGGCTGTGGACAGCAGTGCCCTGAGCAGCCCAGGGTGGAGGAGAGGGTTTCAGAGGTAAGACTGAGGGGAGCAGCTGTGGAAGCAGCCTCACAAGCAGGTGCTGCAGTGAGCTTCCTTCCACAGAAATGGACATTCCTCCTCTTCTGTTATGCAGCAAAGCCCTGGTGCTTGGCACAGCATCATCGGCAGGCCAAAGCAGCACTGTCAGCCTTTCACTGTCATCATGCTTGCTTTCTCACCAGCTCTCCAGCACAGAGATGGTGCTATTCTTGGTAACACACCTGGCAGCTCTGTGATGCTGGCCATGCTGCCTAAGGAGCAACAGCCCAGCATCCTCCTCTCACTGAGCTTGAAATATAAATAAGCTCCAGAGGATAAGACCTAGACATTACTGAAGGAAGAAACCCTGCAGCTGTCCTCCAGAGCTTGCGCTGCACAGTCAGAGCACAGCAGAGACACAATTCCTCTAGCTCTGTCCTGTGTGCTCCCCACACACTGGGGGTTCATTCCCTTTTGTACTCTGTGTTGTGGGCCTGCACATGCTTGTGTGGTGACAGTGCTAAACTTGGAAAGGCAGCCTCCTCAGTCGGGGGAAGCTGTCTGCATGGCTTTTTTTTTCTTGCCCTGTTCTCGCTAGAGTTTGACTCTCATGTTGTGCATGTTTCAGAGCTGGAGAATGGAGTGTGGTCACTGGGGCCCAAGCTCTGCTCCATCATGGTGAAACAGGAACAGAACCTGGCTCTAGACCTGCCCGAGTCCCAGCTAGCTGCCAGCTCCATACCAGTGCTGAACCTCAACCCTCTGCAGAGACTGCCAGTCCCCGAGGAGGTGAGCCCATCTAAGATCCATCGGGAACCTGGGCTCTCACACAGCAGCACCCCTGGTGATGCAGACCCAGCCATCTGACTGCAGGGTCCTGCAAGGTGTTTTAGCTGCTGGACAAACAGGAGAGGGTGATACAAAGCCCAGATACTGCATTATTTGTCATTCTCCTCTTGAAATGGCAGCACAGGAGGCTTTACAATCTTGGTTAAATATAAGCATGTTTCCTTGGCACAAAAGCCAAAAGCTTTATGCTTGCACCTACTGGAGATCTGTCCTCTCCAATATGCCAGTATTTCTGTAGCCACTCTTGGCTTTTTTTTTGTTTTTCAGAGAAGAGTGTCAATTAATGTGATGCCAGTGACCCCACTATTCCTGCTTATAGACCCCTGCTCTGGCACTGTCTTTTTCATGGCTTTGGACTTGTCACATGGCCTCTCACTCTTTGTAGCTGCTCACTGGAAATGTTGGTCCCACTCCAGGTCCTGCTTGCTTTTTCCTATGAAGCAGCAGGATTTATTATTGCTATGTAACAAGGGGCCAACTCTTTTGGTCATATCTAGGTTCTTAAGAAGCCTGTTTGTCTGAAGGGGGTTCACTTATGCCACTGGTATGTGGGTGTAAGTTGAGGGCTCAGTTCAACTGGCCTCGGATGAAAAGGTCTGACCAGTCTCACACAGACCTTGCCTATCTTGTAGCAGCTCAGTAGATAACAGTAGAGCAACTCTGGGTTCACTTCCTTTTTTCACTCATGCTCAGCATCTTCCCATTTAAACAACCATCCAAAACAAATGGGTTCTTCCAGCCAAAACTGTGCACAAACTTCCTCTATTATTTACACAGCTTGAACTTGCTGTGCCCTCAAATCTCTGCTGTGTGTGCTCAGCAGCCATACCATGGTGCTCTCTCAGCTGTGTTTACAGTCTGGAGGAGTTTGCAATGTGTCTGTTTAGTGTAAAAACTCCACCCAATGGTGGGCTGGGGGCTGGCAAGCCAGGAGGCTGAGGGGCAGCATAACGCAGATGGGAGTAAATCTACTCTTTATTCAGCTCTCAGTCCCCTCCAATTGGAAACGGTTGCCCAGTGGTCCTGGTGAAAATCATGTGAACAGGATGGGGGGGTTGTTCTGTTTCTGTACAACCTCTATATTCCCCTTTATAATGAAGGCAGATCAAAGAGGGACTTCCCCTGGTAATGCAGGGGTTGGTTTAAATTACACTGTCTGGGTCTATCAAAGGAAGAATTGCCAAGAATAAAAGTCATCTCCATTTTGGAGGTACTCAGCTCAGTGCATTGCTTGGCAGCACATCCATCTGCCACTGCCACTTCCTCTGCAAATGTGTTTGCACTCTGTGTGCCCAGCAACTGAGACTTCAGGGGCTTATGTTTGAACTCTTGGTTTCCTTTATGTGTGGTGAGAGGCTCCTTTGGGGCAGAGCTGTGAGATGGGGCAGGATAGGCAGCAGGGGAGCAGTGGCTATGAACAGAACTGGTGGGATCCTTCTGGGCAGGGCAGGTGGCAGTGGCCAAGAGCTCTTTCTGCTTCTCTTCCACAGATTCCTATAGAAATGACTCCAGCACCTGTGATCAAAGCTGAACCCAAAGAGGTGAACCAGTTTCTAAATGTACCTACAGGTAAGAAGATAGAATTTCCTGGTTAACTGTATTACTCAGATATAGATTGTTATTATACAGGGAGGAAAGACAACACTTGAGGGCAGAGCCATGCATATAAGGTAGCACTGGGACACAGAGTAATAGAGGAGTGGGCACTGCACTATTCCAACTCAGATCAGCATCTGCATCAGCAGCCACACACAAAATTGTTCAGACAGGGACTCCCAGGCAAAACAGGCTACTTCAGAGTTGGAAATATGCAAGAATGCCTTTAAAATCCTCAGAGAGACTGTAGAGCTATCCAAAAATAACCATCTGAAAGTCAGGAAATTCAGGATCCAGTTTAATTTGAAAGAAACCCAAGCATCTGAAAATCTGCCGACGCACAAATGAAAGCACTATGGGAACTCCCACTGCCGCAGGGAGACATTCCTTAGGCATATTCCCACCTCCATTAAGGCCCCTAGGGCTCTCCAGTACAAAGTGGGGACAGTTTTCAAGTGCTTGGAAACCAACTGAGTGACCAGAGCCCCGTTGGATCAAGTGTGCTGGCAAGTGTGTGAGCCCTGCAGTGCTTTTGGAAGAGCTTTTCTCTCACAGAGCTTCCTGTACTCGTTAACAGGCTATGGAGCAAAACATCATGGGCTTTTTACTTCATTTTGGTTGACACTGGAGTACCTTACTGCTTTGTAAATACCTTCAGTGCCTTGGCAAAGCCCCTGCCAGCTCCTCTGCAGTTCCTAGTTTAGCACATTTGAGGTCAGTCTAACCTCTGTCTTGGGCAGTGCTCAGTCCAGCCTTTTTCTCAGACTCGCCCCATCTGGTGAAACTCATCACCCTCTCCTTCCAGCCCTGTGTTATAGGCAGGGCCCTATGCCTGTACCAACAGGCTGACTTGAGAGCCATTGACTTGATCTCCTTATTTCTCAGTAGATGACCTGGTGCAGATGCCTCCAACTCCGCCCAGCAGCCACGGCAGTGACAGCGACGGATCTCAGAGCCCTCGGTCCCTGCCTCCCTCCAGCCCAGCCCGGCCTGCTGCTCGCTCTTCTACTGCCATCTCCTCCTCACCTCTCCTCACAGCACCACACGTAAGGAGGCAGCAGGGCATCACTGGGACACAGGGCTCCTTGCTGCTCAGAGGGGTTTGGAGGCTTTCCAAGGCTCACGTGGAGGTTCCTGTCCTTGCTAAGGGCTCCAAGATGAAATGCTCTGTCAAGGCAATGTGATGCCTTAGCACAAGGATGTGGGGACAAAAAGTGCTCAGAGGAGTGAGGAGAGGCACAATGAATCTTGCATAATATCTACCAGCAGCTACCTTGTTTTAGCAGGTGCTGTCTTTCACCCATTCTTTGGGAAGTGGCTGATGCACTAGAGGACTTTCTGAGGATGCTAATGGGAGAGAATTCACATATCCTGGACCATTGTAACCGTCACCCAGAAGTTTGTTGGCAGGGTCCTGCAGTGCAAGTGTGTAGCCAGCCTCACTGTAAAGGAGCAGATGCCCTCCCAAGTAAAAGAGGAAAGGAGTTGTTGAGCTATGCCCCCAGGATCAGGTTGAGAGTAGGAAAGAGCACTGCCCTGCACCTGTTTGGTGTCAGTGGGCAGCAGTGTATTCTATTCTGATGTGTACAGCCTCTGGCTGTTCTGCAAGGCTTTAAGAAGAATCACTGGAGTAGAACTTGCTAACACTGATGAATGCTCTCTGTGTGTTTCAGAAGTTACAAGGAACCTCTGGCCCACTGCTCTTGACTGAAGAGGAGAAGCGCACCTTGATTGCAGAGGGTTACCCCATTCCTACCAAGCTGCCCCTCACCAAAGCAGAGGAGAAAGCACTGAAGAGGGTCAGGAGGAAAATCAAGAACAAGGTGACTGCAAAAAATGTGATCATGCAGTTCCCATGATTCCAGAGGATCCTCAGCTGATCAGTGCTGTAGTTACCCTCACCTTCTCAGCTGCACTGCAGCTCAGAAAAGGTGGGATCCTGCCTTTGGTACACTAGCAGAAGCCTCCCAAGCCACAAAATGGTGCCAAGGGGCATCTCTGCTTGGATGTTCTGCATACAGCCATATCTGGGAAGTGTGGCTTCCAGCCCAGCTCCTGGGAGTGTGTGGCCTGGGACAGGGTCCACCAGCTAAGGGATCACAGATCAGACAAACTGGTCTGGTCAGGCCTTGTTGCAAGGGCAGGGAAATCAAAGCCATGGCATGGTACAGGACGGGTGATGCACAGTGTTCACTAGCCAGGCAGAGGCTGTGAAACTTTAGACTGGGATTAGAAAGCATCCTGTGGGAGAAATGGTGAGACTGAACTAATCACCCAATGACTCAGAAGTGGTCTGGGGCAGAATGAGCCCACATGGCCACAGCACATACCCATGTGAGTCAGAGGAGTGGAAAGATGCTCTCAGCAGCAAGGGGCATAATGCAACAAAAGGTTGCAGGCTACAAGCCAGGGAAAGCTGCATACCTGCAGCATCTATCCCTCCCAGTTTTGGCCTGGAGACCAGCAGGAATGGCAGACTGGAAGGCAACTCCCTATTTGCCTTTAGGATGCTGTGTGTGCAGGGAACAGACAAGATGCATGAGCCACAAAGCAATGTCCAGAGGCTCATGATACTGACTCCCCTTTGATGGCTTGCCCCCCTCACAGATCTCTGCTCAGGAGAGCCGCAGGAAGAAGAAAGAGTATGTGGAATGTCTAGAGAAAAAGTAAGTTTCTTCTTCTCAGTCTTACTTTGAAAAAAGGAATCCTGTCCATGCTCAGCCCCCCCTTCTAGTGTTTTGTCTCTGAATTGCTCAAAAAATACAATTCCTTGCAAGGCTGGCTGCACAGGAGTTTGGTTTGGGATCCTGCCCCTACTCTCCTCCCTCCTAGAAATCCTCTTGCGGGATAAAGATTGGTCAAGAAATTCTGTGTTTCCAACTGCTTCATTTGGCTGGTCCCCTGCAAAACACAGGCCATTTTGGCTGCCAGCAAGGTGGGATTTTGGGTAAGAGTCATGTTTCCCCTCCAGAAGTTGCTTCTTTTCTGTCTGTCCCATAAGTGGCAGGCAGGCAGTGTGTGAGGACACTGACCATGGCTTTCTCACCCTCTCTTCCCATGAAGGTGGACACACAAGCACTTGACAGCAAGAAAAACCTTGCATTACAGTTATTCCCCACACTCTCCCTGACTTCCACTCTCTGCATTAGCTTTGTTTTTCTCCTTGCAACCCTGAGGTCCTGCACACCAAGGTGACGTCACATGACACTGACAGGGCAGAAAATGTACTAGAAACCCTAATGTGCATTCTCTGGCAAAGAAGAATGCTGGAATCAAGGCACAAATTCATGTTTCTGTATAATTACCATTTTCTTCCCATCTGAGATCAACAAATGGAAAAAAACAACCTCCAAACCCAACTTTAATTAACTCTTCTCCCTGATGCTATTTGTTTATCTTCTCTAGTTCCACAGAAATGCTCAATTAAAGCAGATGATTCAAGGCACCTTCAGGTTCTCTTGCAGCACCTCAGTGTGCATGGGTATGTCCAGGCATCGGAGCACATCACCTCCAGCTAGTGTCCCATATGGGGACCTTCAAGCCAGGGCTGGGGAGTTGGCTGACCTCGCTAAAGGGGCAGGTCCAGGGTGTTTGGTGCTGGGGCCTCCTCCCCAGATGTGGCCGTGGTGCCTGTATGTACTCAGCAGTTTGTTACGCTAGAGCATTGCTATGACAGATGGCTTTCAAACAATGCCAGGTTTAAATGTGAACCAAAAGCAGCATTCAGTGATTTTTTTTTAATAGAACATGCCTTTGGTCAGCTTGGCTTACTAAAAGCTGGTTTGTCAAAACCTGTACTTGGGCCTTCACCATTCAGTTTGACACTTTTGCTGCAAGCCCAGTTTTTGCACGGAACGCCTGGTTCAAAGGCTGTGCTGCAAACCTCCAGCAGGATAAGGCTGTGTCTCTGGCCTGCCTTTCTCCCGACCTGAAGGCACTCCCCTTCCCTTGTCCCAGCTGCAGCCTAACCACTTTCCCGTCGTGGGAAGCCGTGGGAAGGAGCCTGCAGGTTCTCTGCTGCCCTCAAGCGCCTGCAGTCGGAGCTGGCCCAGCGTTTGCACAGAACCGTCTGGATTTCACAGCCGGGGCGCAGAGCCCAGGGCAGGTTCTCAGTATGAGTGGGAGAGATTTGACTTTGTCCCCCTTCTCCTTTTTCATGCTTCTTAGGGGGGTTTGGAAGTGATGGAAATGTCTGCATAACTTTGTCTCTGTCCTGACTTGACCTGCCTGCAACCAGGTGCTCTCCCAACTGTCTCTCCCAACCCTCAGGAGACCCTGAACTGGGAACTGTCCCATTTTAACTGTCCACCTGCAGTCTCATCCCTGCTCCACTGGGGCTGCCTGCAATCAGGTGGACCAAGTAACATTTGATTCCAGGACCATATCTGCAGGTGACGGATGAAGCCACTGAGCCTCCATACCCCATGAAAAGCAAGGACTGCATTGTCTTAATCTGTCTGGCCTTTGTGACTAACTGGCTATGGCTTTTATTCCCATAGGGTCGAGACATACACAACAGAAAACAATGAACTCTGGAAAAAAGTGGAGACCTTAGAAAATGCAAACAGGTAAGAGGAGCTAGACTTGACCCTCTGAGGATAGGGCAGGGTAGGTAGGAAGGGAAGTCAGAAGCCCTGGAGCAGGGGAACAGGAAGAGAAAAGCAGGCTCCCCCGGCTCCTGGACGGGTGCTGCTTGGCGAGGTGCTGCTTTTCAGCCCGTGACAGCAATGAGGCAGCTGGGTTTGGTTAGCGAGCCTGGAATGTTTGTGTTGGGACGCCAGGACACTCCGCAGCGAGGGGAGGGAGGGAAGGCATGTTTCCCATATCTCTTCATCCTTCTCCCTGCAAGCCTTTGGGCTCATGCTACCTTCTCCATTTGCCTCCAGGGTTCTGTCTGTCTCCAGGGCAGATGGATTAAGGGACGCCCCTCACAACAGCCTCTCAGACCCACTGTTTCTGCTTTTGGGCTCTTTGGAGAAATACAAGGCCCTGGGCATATTGTGGCTGTTTCAAGTTGCTCTTGAGAAAATTGAACAGACTTGGTGAATACAGGGAAAGCCCGTTCTTCTAATAAAAGTGGAGATCCCAACTCCCACCAAATCCAGGGCAATTCCTTGTGCATGTGGTGTCCCAGCCCTTTCCCAGCCTCTTTTGGGCAAAGCGAGCCCAGAGAATCTCCATCTCATCTGCTGCTATTACTCACCTGAAAGGAGCAAGCTGCTCCCACAGCCCCAAAGTTCTCTCACCCAAGGCTCTGGGTTTCCTCACTCAGGGCTCTGGTAGCACTTGTGCTTCTAATATGCAGACCTGGCCAACCAATCACATGGGGAATTTGCTTCCTTGGAAGCAAATAATGAAGACTCCAACCCCTGCAGTGGGGATGGGCAGCTGGAGCTGGAGAAGGGCCCAACTCTGCCCGCTCTTACTGGGCACAACAGATGTGAGCAAGGGCAGGGTAAACTGCAGGGGATGCTTGTGTCTATAGCCCCATTTATATCAGCTCGAATTGAAGGGGAGAACCACAGCCAGAGAGCCAGTTCCTTGCCCACTCCTCTGCTGCCATGACAGCTCATGGAGTACTCCTAGAGGCTCTACTGCACACCTTCCTCCCATCCATGACATGAGTGCAGTGGCCTTGGCTTCCCAGCCTGCCACTGGTGCTGGAACTGGGGGCTGCCAGGCATGGTGTGGCTGAGGTGTGCGAGGGCCAGAGATCTCCCATCTGCCAGAGATACAGCTGCATAGCTGCTCTTGTGCAGGGGGCACAGCTTGCCCCCCTGGCCTCTGTGGGAGTGTGGGCAGCCCTGCTGCTGAAAAAGTGTGAGCCCCACCCTGAAAAATCAGGAGATTGGCCTAAAAGCCAAGAGATTCTTATTTTTTTCCCAAAATACACACTGTGTTCTTTCCAATTTGGTTTGGTTTTTCAGCACTGCCAGTGGGACACTCTGTGCTTCTCTCCACATGTACAGGGAGCAAAACAGGATTTGGAAAGGGATAAAGCTGGGATTCTCCTGCAATCTCCTGGTTCCAGGACCTGGCATTTTATGAAAGCTCAAACATACTTGTGTAAAACAGTCAGTGCTCCCAGAGGGAAAGTCAGCAATAGGCTCAGTTTCAGTAATATGCAACTCTTGGGAACTGTGCGCTCTGTAGTCTCCCTCATCCCAGACTCCTTCACCAGCTCAGTAAAGGGTTCAGTAGCTCTTGGTAACACCTACCACTGTTTTGTGTTATGCGTGCAGATGCCCATGAACAGTTAAATGGGGCAGAGAGACCTTAGCATGTGTTCCAACCAGGGCAGTCACAGAATGAATTAATTGCTGAGCTCAAGATTTGGCTTTGCCTACATCCCTCTGCAGAATTTGCCAAGACTGAAGAAGCTCGAGGGAATCACAACCGTTTCTTATTTCTCTCTCCACCACAGTTTGGGGCACAGGTCGAGTTTCAGAGTGTGTGTCTCTGAGTGAACTGGGAGCAGGCAAGCCTGTGCTAAAGGTCTGACCTGTCTACAAAGTTCAGCCTCCATGCCAGAGTTTGGTTTTCATGGTATCCTGGCTCTCCACTGCTCTGGGAATTGACTGGCTGGGCTTTGAGGCACCCAGGAGTCCTAAATTAATGGGTCATTCATAATAGTGAGTAGGTGCAGTGAAGGTGGTGGTGGACCCACTGACAAGACCCTTTTGTGATTCTTGTTTCCCAAGCCTGTTTGGTCAGAGAACTTAAAGCAATATACAGCAAAGGGGAGATACTTGTTTTCACAAGAAGGGAAAATCAGGGTAAGATACAGCGGGTAGTGGTATTCTTGGCTCACTTAACTGGCTTCTACCTCCTTATTAAGTTTTGATATGCGTTGTTTCCTATCACAGGACTCTGCTCCAGCAGTTACAGAAGCTTCAGGCTCTGGTAGCTGGGAAAGTCTCCAGACCTTATAAAATGGCTTCCACGCAGACTGGGACCTGTCTAATGGTATAAGCTTCACTTCCATCTTCCTTATTGGCCACGCTTCTCCAGACAGCTTTGTTGATTGCCTGTCTCTGCCCTCTTCCCTGCTGCCCAGCTCTGTTGTCAGTTACATCTGCTCTTTCCTTTTGTGTTACAGTCACCAGAGCTGGGTCCTGTGTCATACATACATACATCAGTTGTTTATGCAACAACATTAGAATAATTCCTGCATTTTCACTGCCTTGTTCTTTGGGCAAAACAGCACTTTGTTTGCTTTTCATTAGCTATTAGCCGTTCAGCAAAAATCTTCAATGAGCTTCCACTGTAATGGGCAGAGTTTTCTTTTGCTGAGCTGGTAATGCTTAATGTTTAACTCAGCAGGGCAGAGGAACAGTCCAAGTATTCATCCCAGTGGGCATTACCTTGTGTTTATCAGCAAGAAATGGCATCTGTTCTTGCTATGCCTGCACATTAGGCTTTGTTAAATCCAGCTGGAATTCTCTTTGTCCTTTTGACTAACCATAATAATTCGGGGTTGTCTGTTGTTTTGGTAATCCCTGTTTGCCTCATAGTGGAGGATCATGGTTAATAAATATTGGCTTCATTGATGAGTTTTAGGGCATGCCAGCGTGTAGCCATAAGTAGAGTCAATTGCTTGTTCTTCATCTCATTTTTTTTTGCCAGGAGGAAAGTTTCTGATCCATGGTAAAAATATAATCTTCACCCCTGTGATGTCTTTGCAGGATTGTCATAGTAGCTGCTCGTGACAAATTTGTCAGAGTTAGTTATCTATATCTGGTTATCACTTCTGTACTGTTAGCAGTCACAAAATGCAAACAGATGGTGAGGTACTTGCCCCACTTTCTCAGCACCCTCAGTGTCCTGAGGGACTGTTTTCTGGTCCTGGTTCAATGAGTTTCCTTGGTTCCAGAGCCCCGGCTCTGTAATTTCAAGCACTTCTTCCTTTCAAAATCTGCTCAAACTTTTGCGACTCTTTGCTGCCCCCATGTCAGACCAGATTTTAATGACTGACTGTTTTTTTCTCTGCTCTCTGTCTTCATTCCCAAGTTCTTTCCACATTTTTGGGTGTGACCCAGCTGAGCCCAGTGACTCATTGCTCCTTAATGCAGCAGCTTATCAGAGCATCCCTGGCTCCAGCAATTCTTCAATGCTACTACCTGAAATAAACAAGTCTAGAAAAGGTGCCTTTCAGACATCCCCTGTGCTACAGGCTGATAAAATATCTAGTTCAGCTTCCCAACAATGTCTTATGTCTCCTTGCTGCTCCCTTTGTTGCAGGCATCCCAGCCCACACACCCACTCTCTCAGACTTCCTAGCTTTGAACCATTTCAAGAATTTGTAATTTGCTTTTCTATCTGTGACCAGTTCCTTTCATAAGCCTCTGAGTTCTCATTTTCCATTTTCAAATACAGCATTCCTTATCATGACAGATATGTAGAATCATCGTGTCTTGCAGCATGGGAGTGGAGCAGGCTACCCTTCTTTAGCTGTGTGTCATTGCTGCTGGATATTTGTACTGCCAGCTCTTGAAGGCCTCCAGTGGTGAGCAGTCCTCAGCCTCCTCAGGCAAACCATTCCAGTGCTATGTTATCTTTCCCAGATAAAGCTTTCTTGCTATCCCATTTCAATCTTCCTTGCAACAGTTTAAGCCTATTAGAACTTCTTCTGCCCATTGTAAGCAAGATCTGTTTATTCTCTCTTTGTGCAGCTGCATTTTACATATTTGAAAACTCTTGTTTTTTCAACTTCCTTCAGTCTCCTCTGCTAAATCACTGTAATTTCTTCAGTCTTCCCTCACAGGCTGAGTTACTGAATCACTGCTTGTTCCCTGAGCTCTCTACCAGACTTTCTCCAATGGCCCTGCATCTTCTTGGAAGTACAGGGCTCAAAGCTGGACATAGTGTTCCACATGGAGGCCAGTACAAATCCAACCAGAAAGCCTGTTCATAATGCTTGGGCTGACATTTGCCCTTTGCAAAGCGACACTGACTTGGACCCATCTTATGCATCAGTTTAACTCCTAGATCCTCTTCTGTAGAACAGCTGAAACACATAGCCACTGATGTATTTCCCCTGTCCACCCCAGAGGTCTCACACATTGTTCTGTATAGATCCTCCCACTGTTCTCTTGGACCACTTCTTCCCATGGTCAAGATCATTCTGAATTTGAATACTGACCAAAAGCCAGTCTGCTGTAGTCTCTCCCATCTGCAGATTTGATACAGTCCATCATTTAAGTCAAGCTTAAAAATGCTCAGTCTTGCCAGATCCGTAACAGATCTCTCTGCTACTCCATCTGGTACTTCCTCACAGTTTGACAGTGAACCATTTGATAAATACACTCTCAGTATGTCTTTTTTTTGGTTAATTTTGCCTCCACCTTTCCAAATGGTTTTGTAGCAGTTTTCTCTAGCTTAATTTCCCTCCATTTTAAGAGGTCAAATAATGAGATGATCAAAAGCTGTGACTTGAATGTTACTCAGAATAAAGCCAAGAGTTATTGTTATGAAGTGTTGTAGAGTTTGCACTGGAAGCGAATCAGAGCATCAGAGTTAACCTGAAACAAAACAGAGTAAAAGCAGTGCTGTCTTGCAAAGCCCCAGCTGAAAGCCATGTTAAAGCAAGATGTTGAGTATACTGCTCTTTCTCAGCCCAAAAGGCCTGTTCTGTTTTAGAAAGAAAGAACAGACTTTACAGGGCTGGCTCCCTTTTCTCCAAGTTGTGTGTTTGGCTGTGATAATTCCAAGCAACATCTATTCAGAATTTTTTTTTTCCTCTGTTTTTTGTGGAATAAGGATTCTAAATGCCTCGTGTGCCTCGTATGACATGCTTAGACAGCATCTATGCTGTCTTCATTTAATGTCCTTACTTTAAAACCAGCCACAAAGAGTCTGGACAATTAAAATTCCTCTTTACATAACATAGTATCCCCATGTTATTATTTGATCTTCCACATCTCCTGGAATCCACTGGTAGTCAAAATTACCTTGATGTACCAGCTTCTGTGCATTATTTAGGCACAGGTATTCTGAAATAGGTGACTTCTGAAAAGCAGTCAAGCTGTTGCTGGCTGTCCCCACAGGTGTCCACCCAGGTCAGATTTGCTAGTTTATACATAGGTAGTAGAAATCACCAACAGACGCATTGCCTCTTTGGCTGCTCAGTCTGAGCACTGAGCTGGCAGCAGGTAGTTACAGACCATGCATAGTGCATGAGTGTTCAATAATTTGGCTCTGTTCCATTTGCCCTGTGTCCTTTCTTGCTCTGTACCGGCAGTTCCCTAAGCTCTATAGAGTCCCTTACGATCAGCACTGGCATTGCACTCTGAAGCTTTACTCTTATGGCAGAATTTCCAGATAGGTCCAGGCCTACCTGAGGGGGATTTCAGGGGAGATTTCACATACCTCTCTCCTGTTATCACTACCTAGTTATCACTAGTAGCTCTGACTGATCTGCCTGATTGCAGAAGGCACTGACACATGGTCCTGCATACCTACACATCAGGCATAAATTTAACCCTTTCCTAGAATTCGGCATCTTTACTATCAGGTATTAGGCAACTGCAGTTCTGCTGTCATTTCCGTCCTTGCATGCATAATAGCTTTACTTTGCCATGTGTGTGGTACCTCTCAGATTTCTCCCTGTGGGTTTGTTTTCTTTACAGCCCACAACAGCTCCTGCTAAGCCAATGGTTGGGTTCCCTTTGGTCAAGGCAGAGTTTGTCCCTTCTGTTGAGTCTCCCTTTTTTTCCAGCTTGTTTCTCAGCTATGCCTTCCACTATCCCTCCTCAATAGGATGGGCAAGTTCTCACAATTGAACCAGAAATACTCCAAATAAAGCAACAAGAGGAAGTTTTTGACTTCCCTTCTTGAATGTGCAACAGAGATTAGCACAGCAAGCCCATTCCCTCACTGGGGGACCACAGGTACCCAGCTGTCAGCCTGACCAGATCTTCTTACACAGCCTCATGTTGGTGTGCTGTGAGGGGAGTGTTTCTTCATGGCTAGTGGCACTGACTCTGTACTGATCTCCTTTCTAGGTGCTGGCACTCTGCTTCGTTCTGATACTGGGATCCCTGATGCCCTGTCTCCCTGAATTCTCTTCAGCATCACAGACAGTGAAAGCAACACCAGCACCAGACATTTACACAACTAGTAAGAGTGAGTCTAACGTGATTCCTCCGTGTCAACTTGTCAAACCATTTCCAGCTCTTCTCTCGACACTCCCTGATCAGGCATGGCATCCTCGTCTCTGTGCCTACCCCATATGCTGGGACTGTGGCAAGGGAAGATTCCTAATCTGTCGGTGGTACAAACTCATAACAGCTCCTTGTTGGGCCTGTTGTCATTCTGTGCTAACTGTTGTCCCAAAACATAACAAGTGTCAAAGGAAGGAACATGAGGGAAAAGTCCCGGGGCAGACTGGTTGTCTTCTGAAGAGGCTGTGTGTCCAGGGGGGCATTTGCTTCCTGAAGCTGGGGGGAGGAGGGTATCCTGCACAGTTACACATGGACAAGGCTGGGTGAGCATGTGCTGGAACCACCATGACCCACACCAATTGCAAGAGACCTTGTCCTCATTGTTAACCAATGCTCTCCTTTTTTCCAGTTCAGTCACGGAGCCTCCTTTTCTATGATGAGGGTGCTGGCTCCTTAGAAGAGAGCTATAGCTCCTTCCTAACCATGGACCATCCTGAGGGGTGGGAGGCCAAAAAAAGGCAGTCTGAGGAGGGAAGGCCTCATCTGGCCAGGACACATGAGACAACTAAATATCTGAGCAAAACCCAGGGGAGTCCTGACCAGAACCAAACTGACCCAACTCTCAGCCACCTCAAAGAGCAATTCCATGAGAGGTAAGTAGGTGGGGCCACCTTTTGAGCCCAAAACACAGCATGGTGTCTGGGGGTAAGCAGCAGGCATGTCCGTCCCCTCTGCTGCAAGCTAAGGACAGCTGAGCTGCCCAGGACAGGCAGTCAGCTAAGAGCACTGGCTGGAGGAGACGAGTGCTGGCAGGGAGCATACGAACAAGTTCATTTTCTAGAGCAAAAGTTCATCTGTAAAGCAGCATCCCACTTGTATAAAGATGTGGAGGGCTGGATGGCTCATGTGGTCCCAGGTTTGCATTCCATTTAGTGTCCTGGGGAAGGAGTTCATCCTGGTCAGAGCAAGCTAGCTGGGCACACAGAGAGGTGAATTTGCACAGGAGGCTACAAAGAACCATGACTGATGCCTTGTCTTTTCTTTTCCTCAGGGAGACAAGCTCCAGTGAGACAACTGAATTCTTGTAGCAGCTGCTGGACCTCAAGGCCTCATCTGTCTGATTGCAGGATTCCCTCCTCACTAAGCAACTGAGGGGACTTGGCAGGAGAGGACACTGCATTTAGACACTCCTAAACTGGCCTTGGGTTCAGCTCCTCCCCTTCCCCATCGTCCCCATTAGTGCTGATCTCTCTGAGGGGAGTCACAGATCTGCCAGAACCAGCAATAAGTGTCTGTAGAAGCCCTGAGACTCCCTCTTCTCCTGGCCTTACCTCCTGCTTAAATGAGCACTACCCTATGGATGTGGGCTCACCTTGAAGTGGAGGGAGATCAGGGGAAGCCCACAAACTATTCAGCTCACTCCCCAAAGCCTCCAGACCAAGGGGGCTGTCCGCACGTGTGTACCCCTTGGCTACATCAGATGCACCTGAAGGAGAGAGAAAGTGCTGGATTTACTGTCCTGCCTGAGGGTTTTAGGAGTGGGTGATGCTGGTGCTGGAGAGATGGCTCTGGAGAGTTTGAGCTCATTCCTTGCCCTCCATATGTTAGTATATTTCTGCTTCCATTGAGAGAAAACCTAGTTCTTCCTTGCTCTAGTTTTCTCTTGATGGACATGCCTACATAACTTCAACACCAACTATCTGCAAAGATCTGCACACAAACGGAGTGGGGGAGAGAGATCCCAGACAGATAAATCACCATAAAAATTAGCCAGCAGCTTCTGGGTGACCAGAGCTCTGAAAGAGAGAACAACTTTCCCTCACAACCCACTTTTCCCCACCCTCCACACCCCAGTTTTGGCAGGGGTGGTATTTTTCTTTCTGTTCCCAGCTTGGGCCCTACAGTGCAGTGCTAACCAGGTCAGTGGCCTTCTCACTTTCCATTCTGCAGGCCTCCCCCTTTGAGAGTGAGTGAGAGAAACACATTCCCATAACCCAACCCCCATCCTAGCTCTCCATCCGTGATTTCTGCTTCATGCCAAATGGGGTTTTCCTAGGAACCAGCAGGGAGAGCTAAGCAACCCACTGGAGGGCTGTCAGATTAGCCATCATTCCCCTCACATCCTCTGTGTGCACAATAGTGTTGTGAAAGCCACTGAGGACATACTGGCATTTCTGGAGACAGGTACATCTGTCAGGAAAGAGGTGGCATGTTGGAATTGGCCATGGCCACCAAAGACAGTTTTAGACTTCTTCTTTCTAACTGCTGACACCAAAGGTAGCAAACTCTTGCCATACCACCTCTCGGGCCAGACTTGCCAAGCTTGGTGTTGAAGTGACCTCATCTCAAGCCTATGCCATCCTCTTTAGCATCCAGACACCCATTTCTGACCCTTCTTCCTCTCCAGCAAAAGCCCTGCAAAAAAGCTGAAGTGTCTCCTCACTCCGTTCCCTCAGCTGCCATTTGATGGAAGGACAATGTGGGACACGATGTCAGAGATCTGGGATGTGGCAGGTTGCCCCATGTGTAACACGGGAGTCCCTGTGCACTCTGCCAGGTCTCACAGCAGGCTCCTCTTCTGCTTGTTTCTCATCAAGCACCCTCGACTCACTCTGCACTGCCCCAGCCTCTCCTCTTCCCCCAGGCCGGGAGTGGAGAATGCTCCCTGTAGAGGAAGGATGGGATGGCTCTTGCTCAAGGACTGAGAGAAGTGAGGGAAGGGCCCTCACATCCTTCTGTTCTCCCTTTTGAAAATTGGTTTTGCCCCTCAAAGTCATTTAGGAAAATCTGGACACAGCTAGCTGCAACCGTGCATGTGTGACCAGTGGGGTGATGAAGAGGAAGGCTTTCAGCACAGCTGTGCTCTCCCCACAGGACCTGCTGGTCACCAGATACCACTGCACTCCCCATCCTCCACCTCCACCCCAGCACAAAGAACCACTGCCGGGTCCAAGCACGCCCTCCTCCACCCCAACACTTCACTGAGCATGTCCCCATGCCTCCCACTCCCACCGTTGTACAGAGAGCAAGAGCAGAACTCGTTTGTACATAATGAAACTTATTTTGTATTATTGCTGATCCCTTAAGATATTGTATTTTGGAGACTCTCAGATCCTATTTTCAGTATTGTATTTTATTAAGAATTAGTGCGGGCTTGGCATCTATGAATTTCTTTCTTGTAGCAGCTCACTTTCCACTTATACTCCAGCAGCTGCTTCTTCCCTCTTAGTTTTTTTTGTGGTTTTTGTTTTGTTTTGTTTTATTTTCAAGCCACCCTTTCTCCTCCTTCTATCAATCGCTCTGCATTTGCTTTATGAAGCAAAATAAAAATAAAATAAAAAGATGCAGCATCAACCCTGGGTTGACAGGTGCTTTCTTTGAGGCATGGTTGTCATGCCAGCCCACGTGCACAACTCCTCAGCTCCTTCTCCCTGTCCCGTTCCCTGGCCATGTGCAAAACTGGTGCAGTACTGGGACCTCACACTCCATGTCAGGGGCTAGAAACAAACTTGCATGTTTTATTTCCAGCAGCACTGTCATTGTCATTTCTTCTGCAGTTCTGAACAAGTCAGAACTGTTCTGCCTCAGTTTCTCCTCCCCCTTTGAAACACCACTATCATCCTCATAGAAGAAGGGACATCATGGAAGAAAGTATATGAGGTGCAGGGAGCTACTCTGATGAAGAGGCTGTGCAGGGGTCTGTACAACAAAGACATAGCTCATAGCACTGTGGTCCTATCCTGTCTGAAAAAATACTTAAATCTTTTCATTAACTGTAAAAACAGAGCAGCTGCACTCAGATGGGCAACAACCTGGGTCCTGGCTGTCTGTCAGCCTGTACCTCTCTCTGACAGTCCATTTACATCTGCGAAAACTGATAGGTTTTGTCCTGATTTTGTGTGAAACACAAAACAACAGGAGTTCTAGAAAACAAATTTTCATTTTCTAGCAAGCTCCAAGTGGGTTCATTAGAATTTGACCATTGAAACAATTCCTTGCAGTCAGCCCTCCGTGTCTGGAAGGCAGCCCAAGCAGGAGCTCCTTTCAGAGATGCTGTAAGGTGTCTCTATCTCCCACCTCTGGCTGGGCTGGTACAGCAGGACTCTGCCACAGCAGGATGTGAGGCTCAGGGCTTGCAAAGGTCTCTTTCTGCAGATTATAATTTCTTTGTGAAGAGGAGTAAAGCTGTTGCCTCACTGTTTTGACTGAGCTGGCTGTCGAACAGTGTCTGGGAGAGACAAGACCTTTTCTGAGCTGGGTCTGTACTTCCAAGAGGGAGTTTGATGTGGGATCCATGGCAGATTAGTCTGACATGGGTTTTGCAGACCCTTGCAGAGCTCCCTTCCCCTGCCTACCCACCAATTCAAGGAAATGCCTGACCTTGCCCTGCAGTTTCTTCCTGGGCCAGAACTAGTTGTGAGTTGAGAATCTGATGTTTTCCCTGCAGCACCTTGTCCAAAAGCAGCCTCCTAACCCTGCGTCAATATGATGCACCTTCCCCCACTATGGAGTGGGGCTGCTCCCTGCACTCACCAGATTTCATCCAAAGGAAGGGCTCCTGCTTTGCTCAGCCCTGTAAAACTTCACACAGCCCTTTGGGAATTGCCTTCCAGGGAGATTTTGGCCTGCAGCCTTCATGCACACTCCAAAACAGGTGCAAGAGGGAAGCTCTTAAAAAGATGAGTTCTCAGGCTTCGGCTCCTTTAACGCTGATGCAGCCAGAGCAATCAGAACCCCTTCCATCAGGAGAAAATTTCCCTTCATCTTGACAAATCCTCCTAATTCTGCAGTCTACCAGATAACTCTGAGCTGCTCAAAGCAGGCACATTAGGATCTTTTGATCCCCGCTATGCCTCCCAAAATGCACCAGCCAATCACACCTACCAATTTGGCTACAGCAACTAATTAGAGCAGATTGAGAGAATTAGCAAAGCAAGAGTCACCTTCTTTACAAGTCACCTTCAGCCTCACTCAGTTGTGCTTGGTCTGCTCCAAGTGCCCCAGCCGAGCTCTGCCACAACAAGCTGGGCTTCTGCCCATTCAGGGCCACGTTTCTCAGAAGCCTCTGCACTGTCAATTCATACAAGCCCTGAACAAAAAAAATGCTAACAGAACACGGACTTTGTTTTTCAGAGACAAATTATTCCCGATTGTTCTGTTACCAGGCCAATTAAAAAAAAAAAAAGAGAGAGAAAATAATTGGGTTTTGTGGCTTGCTGCTGCCAAGCGGGTCACTGGCAGTGCATAGTAGCAGCCTGGTGGGTATGTTTTGTTTGTTACAGAAGGACACGTGCTGTTAGGGGTCTCAGGAGAGTATCCTTGCTCTCCAAGCCCGGCATGGTCCCTCTTGCTGTTCCCACTTTTGTGCTAGCAGCTGTCTCACACATCCATCATGGGATGAACAGGTTTTGGTCCTGCTACCTGGCAAGAATCCTGGGCTTTTGGACACCTTCTGGGGAAAATGGGGCAGTTGTACCCCCTCACACCCCCCAGGTGCTGGGGGCTTGTTAACAGTGATGGCACCTGGATGGACACTGACCCGGCCTGCCTCAACAAATCTGTGTTGACTTTCTAATCTGGTGGCTGAAATGGGGCGTAGAGGTGAGCAGGGTGGAGGTTCTTCTTGTGCCCAGGGAAGGAGACTGTACCGTCACAGAGCTTTACTCACTAGAAATGCCTCTTCCTAGAAAGCTCATGTCCTGCCTATGCCTGCAAAAACAAGGATGGGGACTGTATGGTAAATACCAATATGCCTTTGCACTGTCCCACGTGCCCACACAGAAGGAAATCCCTACCCAGGGCACAGGAGGGGCACACTCCTGCGTGTCACCTGGGTAAGCAGGTAAGCACCAAGTAGGCAGGTGACCTGGCTCAGCTGAAGGGTGCCAGGAGGACAGGACTGACCCAATCCTACTGTCCAGTCCCATCATCCTCAGGCAGCATCTGGCTGCTCCTCCCAAGACCTCAGGGAGCTCCAGGTGAAGGGTGACCCTATTCACGACAGAAACACAAAACATCCAGCAGAGAGAGATGCAGCAGCCTGTGCAATCCATTACATCCCTCCCTGCAGGCATATCCTGTGATGTTTCCTCTTCTCCAGACACACAAAATCTGGCCGTCCCTGCCTGTGTGACAGCTATACAATCTGGCATGTGGGTAGAAAGGTAGAAATCCTCTGCTAGCAGCTGCTCCCCACAGAGAGGGTTTCTGTAGAGCAGGATTAGGCCCCTTGGGAAGGCAGGAGGCACCCAGTGTCCGGCCCTTTACTCTGACTTGTCTGAAGGCGGTTAGTTCAGGGCTCTCCTGTGCCTGCAATAAAGGCCTCTGCTTCCTACCCTGAAGCTCATTTCCTATGGCACTGACACATCCACCAGTGAGAAATGCTCTCCCTTCCTTCCTACCTGGAAGTCAGGACCTTGCTCTCACCCAGCTTCCTATTTGTATCCATCCCTGACTTGTATCCATCCACTTCCTCAGCTTGGTGGCCACAAAATTCTTTAACAATGAGGGACAAGACAGATGTTCCCCAAAATTCCCTGGGAGCAAGAGTGGACCTGCATTCTGCATCCCCTGTAGCTCCTCTGGGCAGCCCATCTTTGTCCTGCCCTGGCAGCCCAGCTGGCACAGATGAAGGTGGCTCCCACAGTCCATGGCAGCAGAGGCTCCCAAGGCCAGGAAGAGCCCCAGGGCAGAAAGAGAAGCATTGCACTGTGGGTGGTGAGAAGAACAAGGTGCCACAGGTCCCTCTGCACCAGCCGGGCACCCGCTGCTTCTCCCTTTCCACAGCCTGCTCCCAGCCCCTGTGGGCAGCAGGAGGACACAGAGCAGGGCCATGCACCCATGCAGGGAGTACTGGCAAGCTCCCAAGCAGGTCTCTGTCCCCACAAGTGAGGGTGAAGCTGTTTCCCCAGGGCCAGCTGTGCTTGTCGGGGAGGGCTCACCCAGCAGCACTCCAGCTTTCAAGGAGAACAAAACCCCTGTGGGGGCTGGAAGGGCTGAGTCACACAGCAAGGAGGGTGTGGGGCTCTCTGCCAGTCACGATTCTGTGGAGGAGTGGGCTTGGGGGCTGCTGTGCCCCTGGGAGGCACAAATCCCCCAGGAGGTGCAGCCAGAGACAGATGTCATTGTGACTTTTAGGGTGAAACAAAGGTTAATAACTTGAACTGGAGGTGCCAGTGGACTGTGGTTACAGGGAAAAGACACAGCACTTCTTCAGCCCCTGCTGCTTCCCATGTTGGGGTCAGGAGTGGCATGGGAATGTGCTGTGCCACAGCACCCTGCAGCAGAGGTGCATATGGAGGTGATGGGGAGTACTGGCATGAGGGATGAGATACTCCTGATGACTCCCAAGGCGATACAACACTCAGAGCAGGTTGAGGACAGGTTCCTGCTCCCATCATGCCAGACTTTCATGGGAAAACACTGGGATTACAGGTGACTGCAATGTGCTCTTGGTGCAATACACGATTGTAGGACCTTGCCGTGATGCAGGAGATGGCTCTTATAGACACAAAGTTTGAATTTTCCAGGGCCTAGCAGGTAAAGGCACAGCATGTGAATCTGGGGCAGAAAAAATCAGGCACATACGAGAGCTTTGTAGGAATCTCTTACCCCAGCTGACATCTGCAGCACCAGGGTGGGCTGGGACTGGGGTCACAAAGTCCAGTCACAGCCCAGGACAAACAAATGATGCAACTATTCTGATGGATGTGGGCAGAGAACAGAAGGGCGGTTCTACCTTTGGATGCCAAGATTGGAGAAAAATTGACTTGAATAAGGAAAAATCAGGAATAATGTAGCTTCCTAAGTGGCAAGGAGCTGAGTGAGCCAGCTGGAAGGACAGAGGCCATGCTACAGCAATACCTCTGCTCAGATGGGTATCACTGTCCACAGCTGGGGACCCTGTCCCCGGAAGATCTCGTCCATGTTGGATGATTGGACACAACAGCAGGTACTTTGCTCTGCTGGGGCTGCTGCTGTCATGCAGTTTTCCAGGTTGCCTGACTTCACCTGACAGCAGGTCTGGTTAAGACAAGTGGCTGAGACCCAGCTCCCTGAGCCACCCTTGCAGGCAGGCAGGTGCCAGCTGGACTGCAGGCAGAGAGGGGTGGCTGAGTTGTCCCCCTCCTCTGCCTTCCCAGACTCCGAAGAGTTAAGTGCCAGTTTCAAGTGTCTCTAAGGTGACACCAGGCTGCCTGCTGGATGCAGGTCCCCGCAGCCCCCTCCCCACGCACACAGCACACACTCATGCTCACTTTCTGCTTTGTCTTTTGAGAGCTGCTCCAGGTTTTGTGCACAGGCACTTTCCTCACTGCCTACCTTTCCCTGCTGCTCCTGCTCAGCTGCTGCTGCCGGGGACAGTGACAGACGTGCCTGGCTCCAGAGGGATCTCGCAGAAGAAAATCCAAGCTCTCTTTCGCTCGCTGCAAGCATTGCTATCCCTGGACTGTGCTTCTCCAGCAAACACCGTGTTCCCCACTCCCTCCCCGCTGCTCTCACGGTGCCAGCACCTTCGAGGAGCAGCACCAACATCTGCAGGTTTGTGTCAGATATTCCTCCACTTTGGAGTGGCAGGGCAGTAGAGACGGCAGGAGGCTGAGCTGCTGCGTCTGAGCTACCCAAGCTGCTATCAAGAGGCTGATAAATACCTCTGCAAAAAGTTGGACACTGTTTTTTCTCGTGCTTGTGCTCCCTCGGGGAGTTAAACCTTGCCAGGATTGTCCCACGGCCCTGGGGAGGCAAAGCAGAGCAGCCCGTGGGACCCTGTGGGGCACGACCGGGTTGCCCAAGAAGTTCTGGGGGCAGAGTGGGACTCCTCGCCTAGAGAGACACCTCACTCCAGCATGGCCGAAGGTCCCGGGAGCTGGAGAGACTTCTCTGCCAGGAGCGATGGTGAGGTGGCCAGGGGAGCCACAGCAAGCCTCCGGGGAGCAGCAGATACAGAGAGCACTGGGCGAGCACAACGCGTGGGCCTCCGCAGCGTGGATCCAGCCTGGGAGGAGATGAGAGGGGCAGTGGCCGTGGCGGAGGTGGAGGAGCAGTTCCTGCACTTGGCCATCAGAAAGCAGGTCTCCTACAGGTAGGAACACCTGGGTCCCCAAGTGTCAGGGCTGCGCTGGGGCACTGGAGTGGCCTGTCCCTGAGGCATCTCCGTCCCAGGGGGTCAGGGTTGGCTCATTCCAGTGACCACCAGCACATTCCCACCAGAAACCATCTCGGCACAGAGACAAGGCAACCAGTTAGTCCAGTCCTTCCCATCGCGTGCAAGAGCCCCCTCTGCAGTGGCAGTCCCATTATCACCTTTGCAGATCCCCTTATTTTCCTTCTACCCAACTCCCCCTTCCCATCCTGGGGCTGCAATGCATCCCAGACAGTGGTCTGGGCCTTTTGGGGGTACCTTGCAGCAAGAGGAGATCTGTCCTGGCTTTTGGCGTGACTCTTCTGTCACAACTCCTGTGCTTACCCACCCCTGCTATCACCAGGCAAAGCTGGCAGAGGTGAAAAGTGATTCTTACAGCTCTCATGGGGCTTATGGGAGCCACTGCCTGGTGATACTCAGGTGAGCTCCTATTTCCAACTCCAACCGTAATGTCTGAAATCCTGCTTGGGTCAGCATCTCCAGGACTTCAGCTCTATTCTTCTGTCACAGCAAACAAGGTCTGGTGTCCCACCCTGTCCTTTCTTTCACTAGAAGTGTGTTTGAGCCCTTCTATGATTTACTACCCCCCATCTTTGCAGAATGGCTTTCAGGTGTAAGTGAGGAGAAATCCTTTGACCCTGCACCTGCCCAGAGTAAACATGAGCACTTGCAGGACTGACCCTGGACTTCTGTGAGGGTCTGGGACTGAGAGGAGGGGAGAAGGCAGGAGCTGCCTTCTTACCATTCTCCAGAGCTGGCTTGGCCCAGAGATGTCTGTGTCCTTCTGAGCTCCATGTCACCATGTCATGCCATGTTCAACAAGTGCTACAAAGTTTACAAGCAGGTGGAACACTGACATGGAGAATTTTGGTGCTATGCCCACTGCCATGGCAGACAGAGGCTGGATGAGCTCTCCTGCCTCTGGTCCAGGCCTTGGGGACCCTGGGGTGCAGAGCTCTGCCAGGGGGAAGAGTTTGGGCAGGAGCTGTCGGTCACCCCCCATCTGCACTCCCACGTGTACAGCAGCCCTTTTTCTCCCCTTGCAAGGGCTTCAGTGCAAGCTGTGAGCAAATTGCTCTCTAATACTGCGGTAATGGGAACTAATGGGAAACCTTATTAGTGCCTGCAGAGCAGGAGGGGCCCCGAAGCTGACTCATCCCCAGCACTTGTTATTCCTGTCGTGGGTGGTGAGCAGGAGCTGGGGTGGCAGAGACCTCTCCAGGTGCCCTGTGTCCCTGAGCCTTGCCATGAGCTGGGGCAACGCGCAGCCCTCCTGGTCCTTATTCTGTACCCAGGGCTGCTCACTGAGGCACCAGGCAGAGCTGGGAGGGTCTCTGCCCTGATGGCACAGAGGATGAGGAATTACTGTGCCAAGCAGAGCCGGATTTTCTCCTCTTAGCTGTCTTCTCCAGATGTGCACAGTGCATTTTGCGAACAGACTAGCCAGCTGCAATTTTCCAGCCTTCCCAGGGGAGGAAGGGACCATATTGCAACCTAAATTATCAGCCTGAATTTGTTCCAGAATTGTCTAAGGTTGTTAGGGATGGTATACACCCTGCCCATCCCACCCCAGCCGCCCCAAGCAGGTGGTGACGTTGACATGCTCCAGCCTGTGCTGCCCTTACACAAAGCACCTCTGTCCTACACAACTCTCACAAGGGGTCTCTTTGCAAGATACTTTTCCCCACCAGGCTTTGCAGAAGGAAGGATTCTGAGAGGCTGGAGGGAATGCTGCAGCAACCTGCAGGCCAGCAGCAAAGGAAGAAATGCTTGGGATGAGCTGCTTCCTCTACCCAGTGTTTTGGACAGCCAAGCAAAGGGAAGGAGAAATGGGAGAGGAAGTGTCTGGGGGTGGAAACCTGCTTGTTCTGTCCCGTGATACCCATGTAGTTTCAGGTCTGGCTGCTTCCTTGGGCAGGTCAGGTGGTGATGGAGCTGTTACCCAGAGGTGGGCTAACCTTCCATCATGTGCCCCTCCTGCAGTGTGAGAAGTCCTAGGGGGCTGACAGAAATCCCCTTGCTGTGCTGTCCAGCCCTGGAGACACTTACTGAACCCTGGTACAGAGTTTAGAGGACCTCCTCCATGTGCCATGGGCATCACAGGTATCCTCAATGTCAGCTGAAGGTTGGAGGCCCCAGCCCCCTTGCTGCCAACCTGCTTGCTCCTGCTGGGACCCATTAGTCATCACGAGGGGCAGGCGGCATAAGCTGCTATATAAAGGTTTTGAAATGAGCAGAAATGATATTAATCCCATGGAAATAAAGTTCCTTCCATAAATAGCTGCCACGGTGTATGGAGGCGCCTTGGGCGGGTGGAAGAGAGCTCAGCACTCAGGTTATATTTAGGGATTTGAGTAGCAGTTTCGTGCCAAACTTATTAATGATGCTGGCTTGTGCACCAGATTTGCACATTCTGGGACAATTTTCCCAGTAGGGAGGTGCCTCTGCAATGCCAGAAGGACCCAATGCCCTCTGTCACCACAGCAAACCCAGAGCAAGCACCAGGGTTGTGTGCCTTGATCCCCGGACAGTCACTTCAGCCAAGGGGAGTCCAAAGGCAGCTCCTGCTTGCCTTGAGTGTCTCCACCGAGGTTTTGTGATGGGGCAGGATCATCTCTAGCTCCCAGAGTGGGGTAGCTCCAGTGACAATAAGGCAAGCTAGAGGCTGGCAGAACTTTGCTGTAGGGAAAGCCGACCTGGAGCCAGAGGCCTGGGACAGCTGGTAGCAAGTCACAGCAGCACCCTGCAACCTCTCCCGAGCAGCTGTGGGTTCCCTCTCAATTTCGTCATTGCTTTCAGGGTGATGCTTACAGCAGTAGCCTCTGTCACTGCCACTGCTCCCAGCAACCCAGCCCGGAGGGGTGTTTACCCAGAAAGGAAACCACAAGCGCACAAAAGCTCCTGTACGAGCTCTCCGCAGGCTCCGTCCATGGGGCGGGGTGCCAGGTGTCAGACACGTACCCTTCGGCTCTCGGTCACGGCCGGAGGTAGCGTCCGGACCAACCCACGCACCGCAGGGCTCCACACAGGCATCTCTGGCAGCGGAAAGAGCGGGTCCTGTGTCCCTCTGTGCCCCGCAGGCAGCTCCCGTCCCTGCTAGGGAGATGTGAGGCACCTCGGCTGTTCAGCGCGGTCCCCGGCTGGCAAATAGGACGCAGCTAATGCATCTCACAGGCTGTTCTGTGCCAGGAAGCTAAATATAACCCGCAGAGTGGAGCAGAGGGGGCTGCTTTGTAATGTAAATAGCAAGGGAGCTTGGTCATAGAGCAGGCAGGTCAGAGGGGAGAGCTGGCAGGAGCGGCTGGAGAGTGGGAGGTAGGAGTCCTGAGGGGCCCAGGGGAAGATGGTTGCAACTCTCTGCTGTCTTCTCTTCCTTTTGCCTTCAGATCTGGATACTGGATGTTTGTGAAGTCCCAGGACAGCCTGGGCAGCGCAGGGGCTGAGGAAGAAGGAAAGGCGAGCCTCCACTGTCTGCAGGGAGAAAGGGACAGAAAGGGGATCTCCTTCCTCCAAGTCCTGCCTGCTGGCCTTTTAATCGTGTTAGCCCTGCTCTGCAGAGCAGCATAATCAAATTCCCATTCGTTTCCAGCAAACCAAGCCCGCTCCACTCTGACAGAGACATCTGTCTCCGCATCCCTCTGTGCAGCAGGGGAAAAGAGATGGGTGGCATGGCCAGAGGGAAGTGCTAGAAATGAGCAGGTGGCTCCTCACAAACCTTGGTCGGGTGTGACAAGCGTCTCCCCTACCCTTACTCTCTCCAGAACCAGGGACAAGCTCTGCTGGGCCCCACTGTCAGACACGGGCTCTAGTGCATGGCACAGGGGTGGGATGGGTTCGGAGTTGGCATCACCCTGTGCTTAGTGCACAGTGCTAGTGTGCGTTCACTCTCATTCTGGCTCTCATTCTGGATGTTCCTATGTGCAAGGCAGTGGTGAACTGGACACGGGACTGTGTGTAACAAGAGATAGAAACAGCCCAAGAGCCAATTTTGGAGAAACGGGGAGGTTGTGGGTACAGCCTGGCTGTGTAGGGACATTCCTGCAGCACTGCCAGGGAGGGGAGGCATAATGCAGCCCCAAGCCCCAGCTTAAACCAGGCACACTCCCTGGTTTAAGCTGACCCTAGACTCTGCTGCTGCCAGAGGGGATGCTCCTGCCCTTCCTCCTGCTGTGGTTTTTCCACATCAGGCAAGCCAGGTCAGCTCCCTGAGGCAGCTGAACACAGCCTCCCTCCCCTGTTTGTCCCCACAACCACAGCCTCAGCTTTGCATGTGGTGTTGGTGTACAGGGGGACCATGGGGTGGGACTCCCCAAGCAGGCCAGCAGGGAGGTTGTTAGGGGCACTAACCAGTATTAGGGGCAATGCCAACCTGCATCTCAACACTCCTGGGTGGGAAGAGCTGGGATCCCTGAACCAAGAGCCATCCCTTCTCCTGACCACTTCCTCCCTTATCTGATCCTGTTCACAATGTATCCCACAAGCAGGTACTCTGCTCAATTTGGCTGAAGCAGGCAGCTTAATCCTTTTAGTACCAGGGTGCTGGACAAACTAGCATGAAGACAAGGGTGCCAATTCACAGTAACACCCAGCACAGTGACCCCCATCCCTCTCCTGTGCTGCAAACAGAGAAGCCTGTGCCAGCAGGGTCTGTCTCCTCTGGCCTCCTGACCAAGAACAGCTAGGACTGGAATTTCTAGGGGTTGCTCCACAGTTTTGCACCAAGTCCATGGGACAGAACTGTGAAAGGACACACAGACACAGCACACAGAGGATGATGAAGGACACAGGGCAGGGTGTGTTACTTTTCCAACAGCCCCACCAAGCCCCGGTGCTCCTGATGCTCCTGGGTAAGAGCATTAGACATCAATACCATAAGACAGAGAAAGAAACATGAAAGGGAAATGTCTGCAGGCGGGGAGAAAATGCAGCTAACCCATCATGGCATGCAAAGCAGCGGGGATGACGAACCCTTTCCGCAATAACAAAACTCTCCCTTCCCTGATCTGTGAGCTGGAGTTAGGCATCCAGGACCTGCCTTTTCCTCTCTCTGCACAGTAATTAGTGCAGTGGGTTGTGTTCAGCTTCAGAGCTTGCCTGGTGAGATCAAGGTCTGACAATGTTTTTTTTTTTGCTTTTGATGATGGAGTTTAAAGCAAGACCATGTGCCCCTTTAGAAATGCCATTTGTGCAGGCTGCCAGAACCAGCTTTGCTTGCTTTCCTTTCTCTGGCCCACAGAAGCTGTCCACAGACCCTCTTGGTGATCTGAAGCTCTCCTGGAGCCAGAGCACACCAAGTAGCATCCGGTTGTCAAGAGCTGGGGTTTTTGGAGGTGGGGACAGGCTGGGCCTGCAGGCTTAGGCTGTGTCGCCCCAGACTGGGAGATGGATGATGAATGTCAGGCTGTTTCTCCACTCTTTGGAGGCCTCCTAGATGCTTCTACTTTTCACACTGCCCATTCCTGGTTTACCAAGGCATTTTTCCAATGAATTCCAGTGCAGAGTGAACAGATGCTGGATGTTGTTTTCAGACCTACCACACAGGGAGGATGCATACACCCAGGGGTTGTGAGTGCTGTGGTGCCCTACAGGGTAAGGATGGGCACCGGGTGGGTGGCAGGAGGACAACCCCACTGCAATGGCACAGTGTACATGGTGGTGCTGGAACAGCTTTGGGAGAAGGAGCTGTCTCAAGTCTGGGGGCATCCAAAGAACCACCCATCAAGGGAGGTGCGGCTCCTTGGCGCGCAGCCCAGCGTGCCAGGACGTGCTCCTGCTTGCTCAGGGTGCGCACGAGGCTTCGCTGGAGCGGTCCCGGCAGAGGAGATGGCCAGCGCCGTGGGAAGAAGGCCGCGCAGCCGGCTGCGATGACAGCCGCCCTCACACTTCCAGGAAGTGCAGAGAGAGGAACCAGGTGGAGGGTGCAAACAAAGCCGGGGCCCCGGGCGGGCGGCCGGGCGGCGGAGCACTGCCAGGGACCTGCCCTCGGGATGACTCCGGAAAGCGGCCGCCGGGGGAGGAAGAGGGAGAGTGAACCCCGGGCTGGCTGAGCGCATCAGCTCATGCTGCGGCAGATGTGGCGGCATCGCTCCTGGGACGTTCCCCAGAGCCCTCCGGGGGACGTAGATATAAGGTACCCACCGAGCTGGGCTCTGCCGCCTTCCTCGTACTGTTGGGGGGCTAAGGTGCTGTTGCGGATGCTGACAGCCCGTGCTTCGGGGGCTGGGGGGAAGGCTTCCGTGCTCGCCCAGCGCCTTGCCAGCAATCCCCTCCTCTTCTCTTAGTGCCTGGGCTTGCGCAGCACAACCTCCCAGCCAGGATGTCACAGGGCCGCGCGGGCGCTTTCGACGCCAAGCCTGTGAGCACAGCGGGCCTGCCGGGCTGTGCCTGGGCTGTCGGTTTCTGGGAAGCAGCAAGGTGTGTCCCCATCCCCACCAGCCCTCCTGGAAACGGCTGGTGCTCGAGGTTGCCAGTGGGACCTGCCCCAGGGTGTTAAGGGTGGGCAGGAGCATCGTGCAGCGGGCAGCCAGGGCCCTGCCCTCGCAGCCCCCGCAGCCCCGGCTTTCAGCCTGGCTCCGCGCCCTTGGAAAACGCGGAAGCTGCCATTGCGGCCGGCACATTTTCCACGCAAGGGAGGGCTGGGAGAGCTGCTCCTTGCCTGGACTGGCAGCTTCGGCCAGCAGGCCAGCCCCTGCCGCTGCCCGCTGAGCCAGCAGCCGCCGGGCCAGGGTGACGCTGGACTCAGGGAGAAGCGGGGCAGGCGCTCGCCGGGCTGGGTAAGAGCCTCAGTGCTGGCCTCGGCGACAAGACCGGCAGTGGCTCCCGGTCCCCGGAGAGGGCGGTGGCGGTGGGGCTGTTGGCGCCGTCCCCTCTGTCCGGCGGCGAACAATGGGAGGCGGAGGCAGGGGGAGGCTCCGCTTCTGCCGCCGAGCCTCTTCCGAGCGCGGGGCGGCGGCGGGGCTGACACGCGGCTTCCTGAGGCGGCGGCGCCGGGCGCGGGGCCACGGGACGGGCTCCGCCGCCAGCCCCGTTCCCCAAGCTCGGCAGGCGGCGCTGGCGGCGCGNGTAGGCGGCTGGAGCATCCGGAACGGAGGCGGCGGAGCACCGGCTTCCGAGGATCCTCCCGCCGCCGGGCCGTCGGCAGCCGCCTCACCAGGCCCGGTCGAGGGGCTGAGGCCGGCTGAGCGCAACCGCAGGGGGATGCGGGACACGGGGATGGAGCGTGGAGTTTGCTTGCGCTCCTTTCGAGATCTTGGCACGAGCGGTGGGAAGTTTGGGAGCACTGCCCTCGCTGCGCTGTCCTTCCCGTGGAGTCGGAGCCTCGTCTCTGGGGGATTCGCTTCCACCCGCCCAGAACTGCCTGTCTCCATCCCCGCACGCCCGTCCCGTGCTTTGCCTGCGACGCTGGCAGTCCTGCCGCGCCGGGGGATGGCTGCGCTCCCTGGGATCCCGGCTTCGCATGCATCCTTCTCGGAGCCAGCCGGGCTTCTTGTGCCTCTCTGTTGGCCTCGCGGGGATCTGGACCGTGTAAGTGAAGTACCTCGAAGTGCCGGAGCCTGGTACTTCTGCCATCTGGAGGTCTTTGAAAATACTGAATAACTGAGGTCTGAAGGAACCTCTGGAGATCGTCTGGTCCACACTGCTGTCTCAAAGCAGAGTCGAATTTGATCAGGCTACTGATGCTGAGTTTTGAGTGTTGCCAGGGTGTAGAGAACACAGCTTCCATGGACACTTGCTCTCATGGTTCAGCTCCTCGGGACTTTTTTTCCTCTAATAACTACTCAATCTCCCTTGTTGCAACCTGTGCCTAGTCTCTCTCAGGTTGTCACTGTGCACGTCTGGGCAGCATCTGACCCAATCTTCTCTGTACCTTCCCATCAGGTTGCCGAAGACGGTAATAATGCTCCCCCTCAAACTTTCTGCAGGCCAAACTGCCCCCATTATCTTGTCCTCTCCTTGTACTTGATTACTCTTGCCCCAGCCGTGTTGGTGGCCCTGGGACAAACTTGCTACATCTCATGAGTATTTTTGGCATATGGGAGCAGTTGAAGCAAGATGCAGTGCCACCAGGGTGGTATCACATGTGCCGAGTGGAGGAGAAAGGCCCCAATTTCAACCTCCACAGCCAAGCCGGAACTGGGAGTGGATGGCTTGCAAGGTCACTCCACAGTGTGGTGTTCTCTGCTCTGGTTTCAGAGCTGTCGGCAGTGGCTGCCTTGAGCTCCTGGCAGTCTCTGGCTTGTTCCCAATGCTGTGTGGCATCTCTTTCTGACTCCTGGGCCTTCAGGCTGCTGTTACTGCAACGTAGATCAGAGCCAAGGGGAAGTTCTCCAAGTGTAAATAACCTTTGGCAGCATGGACACGTGGGGAGAGGCAAAGTGGGATGGGCAGGAAGAGCTGGAGGAGGCCACCGGGCCCACCAAGATAGCTGGAAATGCCCATTGGGTTGTTTGGTGCATGGATACTTCTCTTGCCCTTGTGCTGCTGATGTAGGGACCCAGTTCCCTCTGGCTCAGCATGATGAATGCAGCACCCAGATCTGCAGGGTAGTGAGGAGAGATTCCCACAGACCTCTGAAATTGAAGGGGCTCCCACACACACCGGTGGGAGGCAGACTCAGTGGGAAGTCATGCAGGATAATTAGCTGCACCGAATTCATGTCTGTCTGAGTGTTGGAGCAGAGGATGGCATGAAGTTTCTTCACCTCCTCTTCTGAGCTTTACCCAGAGCATATGTGTCTGGGAAACAGGTCTAGAGGAAGCTTAGGTAATCGGGAGGAATTTGCTCACTGGCAGAGCCTTGGCTTCAAGGAGAGAGGTCTCCTGAGGTGGACACCCTGTGCTGGACTCTGCCTGCAGCAACACTGCGAGGCATGGCCAAGGGAGGCGGGGGTCTGCAAAATGGAAAGACAGCCTATCTTGTCCCCAGTGCAGGTGAGCCCTCAGGGGATTTGAAGCAACAGAAAGGTGAGCCTCCAAGCTCTGGCCTCTGGTGATACTTTAGTCCCGTGTTTTGCAAGCAGGCTTATTTCTGTACCTTATAATTGCTGTACAGGAGGGTGGAGTAATTGACTCTAGAGCCGACAGAGACAAGTGCACAATACATGCATCCGGGCCATGGATGGGTAATTCTTTTAATTGGGCTGATAAAGAGATTGGGGTTGATCAGATAAGAGGTGGTTAGGATTAAATTGCCTTTCTAGGTGCCCTGTTTCTTGTGCTATAAGTGAACTGCAGTTTACCCTTTCCAGGGAGGAACTGGGGAAGGAGTGTAAGTGCTGGGGACAGTGCCTCTTTCTTGCTCGCCCCCGTACCAGTTGGCTGGGATGCTGAAATGGATCTTGCCTGTGGGCTTCAGAGCTTCTGTAACAAATCCCACTTCAAAGGAAGTTTGTGTAATGGCTGGTGCGACAGCATAGCAGGGACCATAGCCACCAATGGGGCAGCTGGCAGCTGGTAGTCCAGCAGAGAGCATGGGACCAAGTTTTTGTCTGGGACCCTTTGGCAGGTCTTGTGCTGAAACCTGCACGTGAGCCTGGGGGTGCGTGCCACTGCCCCAGGAAAGGTCTGTGGGTGGCACAGCCTGTGGGTAAACGGCACTCAAGAAACTGAGCTGAGCACCCGCCTACATCTTTCTGGGACGTCACTTGTCACTGTCTTTCTTGCAGCTTGATGCTTACACCCATGTGAAAGCTGAGAACGATGTGCCACTGGGACGGCAGCCCAGCCTTTCCCGTCCCTGTGGGGGGGGTGCCCTCGAACCTGCTGGCCCTTGGGCCCACTTTCCCCTGTGCAGGTGCAGTAGGGGGGCTGTGCAGTGGGGTCAGCCCCAAGTGCCCTGGGGAAAGACCGGATGGTAGTGAGAAGCCTGAAGTTTGTGCTCTGCAGGCTGGCAGGCTGAGAGCAGTGCTTCCCTCAGGACAAGCTTTTTCACAAAGCACCTTGCTGCCAGCTAGCTGTTGAGCAATCATCTTCCTACTTCTCCTCCATGCATGCAGATTTTGTATGCCTCTAGCTCTGAAGCCCTCCAGCCTCTGCTCCCCATCCTGCTCAGAGGTGAGGTGATGGGTAGCTTTAGCTGGACCCGGGCCAGTGTCACCTGTGGGAATCCCCAGCTGTCCCCTGCAGTGACACTTGGACTTGTTTGCAGGGCAGATGGGATGTGCCGAGGGAGTTGTTTCCGCTGCTGTGTTTGCTGTGTGATCTCTGCTCAGGGCCTGACGTCCTGTGGGGCTGCTCAGGGACTTTTTATCTCGACGGGGGAAAAATAAAGCCCTGGGCACACTGAGCAGCCGTACCTGTTGGCAGCCAATGCAGCCTTGCAGCAGAGCCAGGCTGGGGCAGCTGCCAGCTGAGAGTGGGGCTGTGGGATAGGACAGGGAAGGATCTGAGCATGGGGGGTCTGACTGCTTCCAGAGGCAGAGGTCCGCTGTGGTGTGGACCCTACCTGCCACCAGCCTTGTCTCTCCAGTCCCAGACACCCACTGGCAGCTCCCCTGTGCTCCCAAGATCAGAGCAGGGGCTGTGACAGCGACATGTGCCTGCGCCAGAGAAGGTGTCAGGACCTTTATTTATAGCATCATAGAATGGTTTAGGTTGGAAGATCATCCAGTTCCAACCCCCCCCACCATGGGCAGGAACATGTTCCACTAATCTTCTTAAGAGTTGGGGCATCCTTTCCAGGAAACCCTGTAATCTCCTCAAGGGGCTGAAAGGAGGGAGGATGACAGACCTCTTTCCTCCTTTGAACAAAAACAATAGGAAGAGAGTCGGGCACTGGGAGTGGGCACAGGTCTTTGCAAGGATACAGTGTTGAGAGGGGAGAGGCAGAGCTGTGGGTGGTGCAAGCCGGGAGAGTTTGAGAGCTGTTTGATTGTGTGAGTCCTCTTGGGGACTAAGGAGATGCTGCTAAGGGGAGACGAGCCCTCTGCAATGGGGGCAATGCTCTCACGAAAGGCAACCTGAGCTCTGGCAGGTGGTGGGAGACATAGTGTAGAGTTTTCTTCACTCATCATTGCGCAGTGTCTGGGGAGCAGACAGTCTCCCCAGAGACTTGGCAAAGCCTCTAAATTTAGCTTGCAGCTCTGCTCTTGGTGAAGCTGTTTTCTTTTTCCCAGGTGACTCTGTGAGCTGAAGCTCCTGAGTTATCTCTCAGCCACGCATTCGCTTGCTTGCTGGTTATTTTAAACCAGTGCTGACTTTGAGATGCTGAGTTCAAGAGTAGAGCGAGGGCTGTAGGCTAAGACTCGTTGACCCTTGGGTCCACAAACAATCTTTTTCGGAAGAGATGGGGGATTGGCAGGAGGTGAATGGCTTCTGCTGGAGACTTTTGGAGGTAGGGACTCTGGTGCAGATCTGACTTTGGAACACGGGCTAGACGTGGAAATAGAGGAAACCTGTCCTGCTGGTTCTTGAGTTGGCACCAAGCTCTGGGGATAATAAGTGGCTCTGTCTTTGCAATCCTGAGTTCAAGAGCTTTCCCTGGGCCAGCTCTCCAGTAATACAGAAGTAATACTCGGTGTTTCTGTTGCAGCTTGCAGACCCAGCAGCAGCTGCAGTCTGTCTTTGGGAGCTGGGAGGCTTTCTTCTTCTCCCCATCAGGATGCCAGGTGGAGGGCGAAGCTCTGCCAAGGCAAGCAGTGAGGCTGCGCTGGCCAGGCTGGTGCCCAGCAAGGATGGAGCCCTGCCCACACCGGACATATGTGTTAGACCTAGTGCTGTTCTCTTCCTGCCTGCAGTTTAGGGGTTGATGCCTTAGGATGCTAATTTTGTAGTTAACTGGGAGCTCTGTCCCCAGGGGAAGCTCTTCCTCATTGTGCCAGGATGAGGAGCTGAGAGGATCTCTTTCCCACTCCATGCTTTCCCAGACAGTAGGAATTAATGGGCCTCCTGTCTCAGCCCTGCCTGCCGGGCAGGTTGTGCTGTCTGGGTTAGGCTGTCAGTTCCAGTTTCTACCCGTGACCATTGCTCCCACGCCTAGAAATAGCCTGGGTGAGCTTTGCCCATCTAATGGCTTTCAGCCCTGCCCAGTGGTTCAGGGCCTGGGGAAATGAGCTGAGCATGCCTCATCTCAGAGAAGCCCTGCCCAGCTGTGAGAACGGGAGACCTGTCTCTGGGGGGACTGTAGGATGCTGCCCAAGCTGTGGGTGCAGGGTGGTAGGTACATGGCACTGATGGGAAAGCCCCACTCTGGGAGCCGGCAGAGGTGTGGCTGGAGGTAGTCCCACCCTTTGGCTGCCACCGTGTCCTCCCTGTGCCCTGTGTTGGTGGGAGATTCCTTTAGTGTGTCTCGTGGGCTGTTGCTGCCCCCCTGGTGTTGCTGCAGGCTGCCAGCTTGTGGCAGGCTCTAGTCCCAGCCCCACGTGGGGGCACCCAGCCGGAGTGTGAAAATCCCACCCAGCACCAACAGTCAAGACCTTAGTGTTTGCCCTTTCCCCGGCTCCACTCACCCTATCTGCCTTTCCCTGCTTGCCAGCAGCATCTCGTTTCTTTGTGGGGCTGGAGCAGCCTCGGCTCCAGCACATGCTATGGCTTTAAAGAAAGTCATGTGTCCCAGCTGGCTTGTCGCTGTCGTGGCAAGGACGAGTAGAGAAACAACACAAAGTCCAGGCCAGGGATAATGGAAACCGAAGCCCCCCTTTAATAATTTTTCCAAAGGCTTTATATGTTAGTTCGCAAAAGTGTGTTAAATGGCATAAGGTAATTGGTTCTTTGGCCATCCACCCCTTGAGGGGATTGGTCAAGTTCTAAGACATCCATTTGTAAATATTTTTGTAGTTAAAACCAAAACAATTCTACAAAACAACTGCAGGTGTGAGATAGAGAGTTAGTTTACAAGAACCCGTAGCAGTGTTTTTCATAGCTTCTGTGAGAAATGCAGAGCTCTCACAGAATGCTGCAGAAAGCTGGAAAATTTCTCTGCTAAAGCTTTTCAGCGTCCATACTGGCTAGCCCAGGAAGTCAGGGCAACTAACAGAGAGCCTTCTTGCAGAAGGTTTTCCCCTTGTTTTGGTGCAGCTTGGCTTCCACAGGAAACGTGTACGCCGAACAGCCTGTCCCTCGCTTGCTGTTGTCAGCTCAGGTGTGCATCCAGAGCCAGAGAGCAGGGGCACTCCTTGCTGCCTGCTCCCCCTGGCTGTGGAGGGTCCCACTTCCACTCTAGGGCAGGACTCCCCTACGGGATGAGGATAGAGAATCATGGGGCAGAAGTACCTAGGATGGCTTGGAGCCTCCTCCCGAGCTCCCAGCCTCTGGGCATGGCCTGTAGCCATCCAAGAGAGGGAGCAGGGGGCCGTGCAGATCACCACGTGCTGTCCCCTCCGTGTGAAAGTTCCCACTTGGACAGATTATCTGTACATCGTCCTGCCTTGCCACCCTGGCTCTGGCCAGGAGCCTCCCAGATCCAGGGCTAAGCCTCTTAGTGCCCAAGCTCGAGGTCACCACACAAGGGGACATGGCGTGGGGCACTCTGGCAGCTGGTGCATGGCAGCTGCCGCTGCTGAAATGTGCCGGGGGGTGGGGTGGGTGTTTTCTGCAGAGATTTTGCACCCATGTGAGGCTGGCAGATGGCAGGATTAAGAGGCTACAGGGGTCCTGTCCTGTGTGAGCAGCCGAGATGCGTGGAAGGAGGTATCCTGCTCCCCAGTACAGCTCCTGGCAGGGTTGCAGGTCGGCATGGGGCCAGGAAGTGTTTCGGCAGAGGCTGCTGCTGAGGATCCCCCACCTGAGCTCAAACAGCGTTGCCCGCCCACAAGTTTTCTTGTTGTTTGAATGAGTGAGGAAGCAGATGTGGTGGGGGTGAGTGTCAGAGGGGTCCCAAGAATGACACTTCCCATCTGCACTGGTCACCAAGAGCTTTGCTACCCAGCCCCAGGCTGGTGGTAGTCTGGGCTCCTAAGGGTTGGTGCCCATGCACAGGGGCCAGAGGGCTGGGAGCAGGTGAATTGCTCTGCCCAAACAATGCTCCTCCGTGCAAGGCTTGGAGAGTGCCTTCATGATTTATTTGAAATTCAAATCCATGCCTGGACCCAGCGGTCGAGGTGAAGGAAGGCAGCCAGGAACCAGGCCAGCACAGGGAAGGAGGAAGGGAAGCAGGGTTCTCTCTCTGTGCCACCCTGGCCCTGGTCCCTGACTCGTATGCCCTCTTGCAGCTGGCTGGGTTGGGCTGGAGGTGACTCTGAGCTGGGCTGGGTTAGTATCCCAGACAAAGGAAAGTGGCGCTTGATGTTTGCTGACTGGCTCTTAAGGGAAAAACAGCGTTGCTGACTCCAGCTTCCCAGGCATGTTTCCTGCATTGACCTCCATGGCTGACAGCATGGGTAGTGGCATGGATGCCATTGGAGCCCCTGGGATCTGCAAGTGCCAAGGCAAGGGGAGAGCATGTGTGGTGGAGAGATGGCACTGGGGCAGCAAAACTGGAGTGGGGGAGGATGGTGCTGTGTGCTGAGCAGCCAGGCATGTCCATGGCTTGCTGACCGCACTCTTTGTGTCCGTAGACTCCACCTGCCCCACAAAGGTGTCTTCCCTTGTCTCCAGGGCAGCCAGCCTGGCTGGTGGGGATCCAGGAGGATAGAGCACCGGCCAGCGGTGTATAAGTATGTGGTGTTTTTATTGGCTTGCACAGGCTGTGCAGTCCCAGCAGCTGCTGCAACGTTTCTTTTCAAGAGCTCTCCTCCCTCCCACCCACGTCTTACCCCACTTCACCCTCTTGTGTCTGTACTAACCAAAGCCACCGAAAGCTGGGCTGCTTGCCTCATGCCTGTGTCACTAACTTTGTTGTAGAGGGCAGCTTGCTGCTGGACTTTGATCGACTAACATGGCAGCTTCTGTTTTGCTGGAGTTTGGATTGAAGGTCAATTGAGCTCTTCCTCCTCTATGTCCTAGCCATTGTGGGCATGAGAACCTAGATCCGGTGCATGCTGAGTGCTTGGAAGACCTAAGGTGACAGCACTGAGGGTGGTTTAGCCAAATGACTAAATTAAATAATAATAAATAATAAAAAATAAAATTTAGCTGAAGGGGTCTGAAGTTCAGTAAGGCTGTGACTGCCAGAAATGGTGGAAAAACAGGGCCTGGGAAACAATCACAATTGCTGGGACGTAGCTGCTGTGCGGGAGCCAGTTCCTAGGCTAGCCGTAGTGTAGGGGCTAGCCAATACCTCACTCACAAGTGCTCCCGAGGAGATATGGAGGTAGGGATAAGTCCCAAGTTGCATTCCCAGGCTCCCTATGCCTTGGTCTTTGCAGAGCAGCACATCAGCCTGGTCAGGATTTGGCTGCACATGTGTGAGTGCCCCAGTGGAAGACCCTTACTGCTCTTCCTGGCTTCTGCTATACAATTTCTCTGCATGGCATCCTGGGCCTTTCTGAGTTTGCCACTCGGTCTCTTGTTTGTCTGATGTTGTAGACACAAAAGTCTTGTGTCTCAGAGAGTCCTGTGGTTGGAGGTGTTGGGAGCAAGAGGCAGTGTGGTCAGTTAGTGCTCTGCAGAGGGGAGGTGGATGGGTTTTGGAGAGGTCCAGAGAGCTGTGGGTTGAACACCAGAGGGCACGGTCGCTCTTCATGCAGACCTCTGGTGCTCTGCTGTGCAACTCCAGCCCTTTCCCTGCAGCTGACTTCAGCTGGGTGTTGTGACATGTCCCTTCTGCAGGGTTGCTGGCCTTGACTCATCACTCCTGGTTTTTCTTTCCTCTCTTCTGCAAGGAAGGGATTGGCAAAACATTCACATAGAGCTTTTTTTATGCTGCTGTGGCTGAAGTGACTGGTGAGCTTGATGGCTTAAACTGGTCAGCTGCTGCCATGGGCTGGCTGATGCTTGGAGGCAAGCCTCCAGCCAAGGCAGCTGTCAGCCAGCTCCCGACTGCACGAGCTTGCGTGTCCTGGTAGCACTCAGAGCCTCACAATGGCACCCACCCAACTTCTGCACCCGGAGCCTGGGTCACTCTTCCCACACCGCAAGTCTCTGGAGCACCCAGTGTCTCCCTGTGGGAATGGGAGGAGGAGCAGAGAAACTCGGGAAGCAGGGCAAGGCAGCCCTGTGTTACTGATCTGTGCTAAAGTGCTAGTCCGTTCCAGGAAGGGGGACGGTGGTCTACTCTCTACACAGGCATTGCTTCTTCCCCTCTCTGAAGGATGATGGGACAAAAAAGCCAATCAGCAATGCTGGCAGATGTGGGGACATTAAGATGAAAGAAGAAAAGGAAGCACATAAGAGCAGATATGCTGAGGGCATTTAGAACAAAAAGGGTGGAGGAGAAAAAACCTCAGGTTTTCCTCCTGCCCTCCCATTTGTTGTAGTGAGACAAGCTGACATTCAGCAAAGCCAAAAAATAATAGATTTAGCATTGTTAAAAGCATTGTTACTTGAATTTTGATGTGAGGTGCGGGACTTAGTCACTTGCTGCCACGAGGTGAAAAAGTGAAACCAAAGGTTAGACATGATATCAGTAACAGGGTCACGGTTAAGCCAACAAATGCCACTCGTGTGGCAAGTCAGCATGTGCTTTGCTTAGTCACAGGGTCATGATGAAGGCTTGGGAGGTGTCTTTCCTGTCTCAGGCTTTGTGGTGTAGAGAGATCACTGGGGACTGGGTTTCTCAGGGATGCTGAGCAGTTCTCCCCCTTGCAGACACCTGCAGGGGCTGCCACTTGTAGTGTGGTTTCAGGTGCGTGGGACCAGGATCTCCTCACATGGAAAGTCTTGCTCAGGGCTGCGTGGGCCTGGGGAGCTTCTTGGTCTGAAGCAGTGGTTTCTGCTTGAACACAGCAGACTGAAACCTGTGACAGCAGCACAGGGAGCCAATGATCTCCATCACAACCTATTCACCTGTCTGCATGTTAACAGGCTGAGGGCTTACTAAGTTGCGGGGGAAGGAGGAGAATGGCAGCAAGGTTTGCATGACTGATCTTGAGGAGAGGGCTCTTAGGCTTCCTGCTCCCGCTGCCTCCAGGGACTTGGAGAATTAGTGACCTGGTCTCTTGGTGGTCAGATTGACTTGGAAGGGATTTTGGGGCTACCATGTCACCCCTCCAGGCTGTTTCCATTTGTAAGTCCAGGTCCTGCCAACCCAGGAGTGAAATAGGATTGTGGTCACTGTGAGGAGCAGCAAGTGGTGTCAGCAGGAGTCTCTGCTATGCATAGATCATGGGAGGCAGGGAGAGCAGGGTGGGCATGGGGCAATTGGAGACAAGCTGGAAGCTTGAACCCTCTCTGGAAGTGTTCAAGGCCAGGTTGGATGAGACTCTGAGCAACCTGGTCTAGTGGAAGGTGTCCCTGACTATGGCAGTAAGGTTGCAATGAGAGGCCGTTTAAAGTCTCTTCCAATCCAAATAATTCTGTGATTCTGTGCTAAGCTTCCTTGGCTGGAGATGGGGCTGGGGAGGAACGGCACGTGTCTCTTACCAGGCTACTTTGCTCCAAATGATTGACTAGTTGTAGCACATTTTTAATTTCCTCTTTGATAAAACATCCTGCCAGTCCCGGTAAGTGAGTCTTAACAATGATAGCCTGGGGCCTGTTCCTAGAGGCCCTTCTGCAGCTGGCAGCATGGCTGCCCTGAGGCTGCAACAATGCTGGGATCTGCTTGACTGCTAGTGGCAGCTGGCTCTTTCCCAGTAGTGGGAAGGGAATTTCGAAGGATGTGTAGATAACCTATGTAAGGAAGGGGGCAGAACCCTCCACCCTTCATCAGCTGCCAGTTTTGAGGGGGAAGAGGACTGATGGGGGTGAACACCTCCTGCCTGCCCTGGGTATCTCCAGCTCCATTCCTCACTGGTGTTGCGAGAAAAGGGCTGAATGCAACCCTCAGAGCAGCTTTGGCAATGGCCAGGTTCACTCATGTGTCCTTCCCACCGCTCTCTCCCACTGCTTCACAAAGGTCACTTGCTCCTTCTGCCGTGATGGAGATGGCAGCAATGGTGGTAGCTCAGCCTTTGGGCCTGGCTACCCTCTGGTGAATGGTTTCCTGTGCACTGATTTCAAGACACCCATCGGGGCAGGCAGCTGGCTGCCTTTGCCACACTGGCTGCAGCCTCTGCAACATTTTGTTATGGTTGTGTTACTGTAGTGCTCCAGGCCCCAAGAAGCACTGGGCACAGTCCAAATGCATGCACATTCCTACACACAGAGAAGAGCTCCCTGTCTAATTTTAGCCATGACATGTAGGCAAGGGGAAGGGGCAGTCAGGAGGGGGCAGGGTGTGAAAGGATGAGATCTCAGCTGCAGCCACCCGCACTGACTCACTCACTACGGCCTGTGTGTGGCTATCGGCTCTCATCGTCCGGGAGAATGACCGAAATAACAATAGCTGGTGACGCATCGTGGAGTCAGCTGGCCTTTGGCGTGACCTTCCCTCCCCTCTTTGCAAAGACCAAAGCCGAGATGGGTTTTGTGGCCCCAAAAGGGAGATGGGTTGTGTTTGGCTGGGAGCAGATCCCTAGAGGCAGCTGGGGGACCCAGATAGTAGTGAAGCATGACGGGGAAGTCCCCAGCCTGGCTATGAGAGGTCCCATGTGGGGTTTTCACGATGAGGGAAGACAAAAAGCTCCTGAGACATCTGTGGAGCCTGCCTGGACCAAAGACTAACTCAGAAGCAAGTTACCTCCTGTGCATGAAGACAGGCTCTCCGTGGCAGGCAGCTTGACTCTCATCAGCCATGCAAACCCCTTTATCCAGGTTCCAAGAAGGCAGGAGAGAATCGCTTCTTTGGTGGGTTCCTCCCCATGTCCTCCTGCTGCCCCTGCCAGGGAAGCTGCCCCATCCCCGAGCTGCAGTTGAGTGTTTGGAGAGCAGCTGGTGCCGTGGGGACCCCTCTCTTTCTGGGCCCGCTGTGGTGCATGCGCCTGCAGCTGGGGGCGAGCCGGCCTCGGGGCTGCTCGGAGAGGAAGTGCAGTTGGTTATTTTAACAAGCGCTGTCAGAGTTTGCAGCGTGGGGAGGAGCGGAGGGAGAAGCCAAGCACTCTCTCCAAACTAGGACTTGGTAGGGGAGGGCTGGCCCGCTGCTGCGCCGCGGCCACTGCCACCCACTCGGCACCTGCAAGGACCCCTGCGCCGCTCCGGATCAGGTCACGGGGGCTTTTGCCCACTACCTCCCCTTTCCTTATCCTGCTCGTCCCTCTCCCTCACGTTTGCTGCTTTTATTTGTGCTGGGTGGGGGATGGGAGGGGACCTGGGGGGAGAGACAGCCCTTAGTTTGTAGGTATGGCCTTTGGTTCCAGACCACTGTGAAAGGCAGGGGGAGCAGACCCCAGAGTCATCCCCAAGACTCTAAAGTTCGCTTCTGCCGAGCACTGTTTGCTGCCAGAGCTTGGATAAAGCCGGTCCACAGCAGTCCCCAGGGCTCTGGCAAGGGGTCTGTGAAACACCACCACTCAGTGGTGCCTGGCTGTTGTTTCTGTGGGGTTTCCCTGCCAGTGGTGTGTTTCCAGCCACCCATTCTGCTGCTTGCATCCTGCCAGTCCATGTGGCATGGGGGTGGCAGAAAAAAATCTGCAGGTAGCAGAGGACAGGGAGCCAGCCTGTGCCTTGCCAGAACCCTCAGTCCTCAGTCGCTTTGCTGTGGGATAGTTTAGGAAATCAGGACAGATTTGCAGACTCCTGGCATATCCTCTGGTGCTGGTGGTGCTGTGATTCCCTGCTTATGCCAGGAACAGTGGGATGCCCTTCCTGATCCCTGCTGTGGGCTGGAGGGGAGGCATGTGATTCCCATCTTTCTGATGATCAGTGATCAGTGCCTGTTGTGGAGTGCCTGAGGTTTTCTTGACTTTGCTTTGGGAGTGCAGAGACTTACTAGCCCTGGGAATCACTGGCTGTGTTCTCTGTCTGCTACACTGCAGCTTTGTTGTTACACAAGATTCATCACCTCCTCCCTGGGGCTGCTGCCCTGGGCAGACACTGTGTATTGCCCTGCCTGGGGCAGCACTGTGGCTAGTAATTATTTCTGTGCCAGGATTTCATCCTTGTGTGCTAGGGGAAAACTCTGGGACTGCTCTGGGAGTTTCAATCAAACAGCTGGGCTGTGGGACTGGCCACCCTTCAAATAATGCGTCCCTCCTTGTGAGGAACAGAGCTGTGTGTACTGAAGGAGGGTGTGATAATGGGAATCTGCAAAAGATTCCATGGTCTGGGCACCTAAATCACCAGGACACCCTGCTGAGGCCCCTGCTGCTTTGCTTCGTGCGTGTCACTCTGGAAAGGAAGCTCAGAGAGAGAGAGAGAGAAGAAACTCTCCAAGTCCTTCCCAGCCTGCATCGCTGGTCCTGCTGATGGGACCAAAATAGAAACTGTGGCCAGCCTCTCCCCGACCCCTGCTCAGCCTCGGCCCCAGCTGATGGTGGTGGCTCACTCTGTGTGTTTCAGCCCCGGTTAATTCATGGCTCAAGGCTGTCAGTCTTGCTGTTTGGCTCCTCAGCCAAATGCAGCAACAGATTGTTTACATCAGTGCTGTCAGGTTTCTTGATTGCCAGGAGGCAGATTATTTACTGTAGTAGCATATAAACTTCATAACATTATGATGGTGGAAAGTTGTCAAGGGATATGAATGCCCAGAGTCAGCCCAGGAGGCTCCAAGGAGATGGTTTTGGTTTAAATTAAGATACAACACTGTCTTCCATGGATTTTGGGAAGGAAATAATATTGTTGTAATGGGAACATTACTCTGAATGTTAGGGCTGGCAAACTCTTCACTTTATGAAGCCTCTTTGGAGGATCTGAGCTGCTCTGGCAGTTGTGACTTAAAACAGATCTCACGTTTGCCCTGAGAAGGTGGCAAAAAGGAGATGGCACCACGGCATCATGCAGAGCTTGGGGTGAGGCAGGATGGACCTGCCATGAGAAGGGGAAAATGCTAGGAACTGTATAAAAAGTCTCAGTCCCTTCTGCTCCCAGCCACTGTTCTTCCCAGAAAACCAAATGTGAGCGTTTTCTTGTGAAGGGCCAGGCATGAAGGTGGCATGGCTTTTGCCTTGCTTTGATTGAGGCATGGTCAGGCAGTGTCCTTCTACCTGGCTTTGCCACTTGGAAAAACCTACCATGACAAACTGCCAACCTGTGGTGTTTCGTTTCTTTGCCTTGCTACAATCTTCCCCCAAGGCAGCTGCTGGTCCCTCGTGCTGGATCTGTCACCCTGACTTGCTCATTCAAAGAACAATACAGCTTAGGGGCTGTATCTTCTCCCTGTGGTGTCTGTCCCCAGCTCCTGACTGGCTGTGAGTTGTGCTCTTGCTCAGCCAGGTACAAGATGGGTACAGAGAGGCTACACTGACATAGCTGCGTGTCTCTTGTGAAGCAGTGCTGTCCTGGGGCCTCCAGGCCGGCCAGCCAGAGTGCCCAGTGACACTGACAGTCTTTGGAGCAAGTTGGCAAATTTGCTTAGATAGTGCCAGGGCACCTTTCTCTCATGTCCACACCCAGTAGCCCTGGCAGGGGCCTCTATGCAACACGTGCGGGGACCTCAGGGACCACAGGGCTGGGCGGAGGTCCTCTGCAGCTGCATGCATCTGACCACCAGCTGGTTTCTAAGCACTTGCCTTGCTTTCTCAGGAGCAGAGAGGTCTGAATTCATCTTGATCAGGCCCAGGGCTCGCTGAGAGATAAGTGGAGACGTGTTGCCCTCTGAGTGCCCTGCTAGGATCAGAAACTGGCTTCTGCAGCCTGGAGGGGCAACCTTACGGTTGCAGCAGTAATCCCCTCCTCTGCGGGGTGACAGCGCAACTGAGGATGTCCTTGGCCGTGATTTGCCCTGGGACTACCATGCTCCTGCAGCTCAGAAGCCTGGAAGTGGCCCATATAGGTGGTGGCACTTGTTGCAGTAGGTCAAATGTATGAATCCTCAAATAGGTGAGCACAGTCCATAGCTCACCCCTCATGATGCTTTGAAAGGCTCATGGTTTGGATGGAGCCTCCCTGCCCCTGTGCTGGGGGGAGCTCCATCTCCTTGCTCATACTGGACCCAGCCGTGGGGGAGCTCCTGACTCTCTTTTATTTGCGTGATGGTAGGAGAGATGGCAGCTGGAATGGAAATTCTGAGTAGAAACAAGCTGCGCAGTTTGGGAACTTGCTGATCACTGCACACCTCACTGCAACTAAAGCCTGAGGGTTGCACCACATCTTGACCAGCATTTTCCCTTCCCCATCTGGCACGAGGGCACTTTCCTCAGCAGACCTCATCTGTGCAGGTTGCTCTTTGTGTAACATCAGAAGGCCTGGCTGAGGAGCCCCAGGGAGAGGAGAGGTCGGTGATGATGCGTGGGAAGCAGGATGGGAGAGCGGGGACAGGATCTCAGCAGGGGTGGTGTGAGGACAGCAGTGTACATGGGAAGATTGAATATCAGAGCACTGAAAGCGGGGTGTGGGGTGTGCAAGCTTGTGATGGAAACAGAGGCTGAAGGCAACCAGTGACGTGCCAACGGGGTGGGACTGAGCAGCAGCTCTCCGGACGGGCTCCTGGGCTCTTGTCCCTCAGTCCCTCTAGTGCCCTGGCAGAGAGGAGACAGGGAGGCAGAAGCCCAGGAGATCTTGCTGTCACACAGGAGGGGCTATTAATAACACTTACACTTTCCTTGTGGTTGATCTGTACAAGTCAAGTGTCCTTGCCAGGGGAAGACAGCTTGTAAACTGAAATGGGCTCCTGCTCACACTCTGCCAGCTCTAGTGCCACAGCAGCTCCCCAGCACCCACAGCTAGCCAGGATGCAGGAATCCAGCCAGCTACCATCAGGACAGGTGCTCGTCATGGAACAAGGCAAAGCTCTCGTTTCCCTTGTAGTCCCGTGGTTGGAAAAAATGCTTTCCAGTCGACTAATTGGAGGTTTGCTGAAAGGTCAGGAGGAGCTGATGGTATTATTATGTCCAGACTTCTCTGTGGCTCAAGGCTTGTGCATTTGCTGCCAGCAGCGTCCTGTGGTAGGGTCCTCTTGCCTCCTTTGGTGCTAGGAGAGGGGTGCCAGATTTGTCACACTATTAAGGGAAGGGAATACCAATGCGGAGGAAGGGCCAAGAGGGTGTATGGCACAGGATCCCTCTGCCCGTCAGAGGGCCTGTTAAGTATGGTACATGAGAGTTTGCTCAAGGCTAGTGAAGCAAAGCAGAATAGTGAAGCTGAATATCCAGATCCTCTTCCTGATGTGGGCAGAGGTTATGTCATGGGGGACACTGCATGTTTAGCCCTAAGAGTCAGCCTGTCTGGTTTTGGAACTACCACCACCAAATGAGGGATAGCTGCTGGATATCTGGAGAGATGTCTCAGTATCAGCTGATCCACAGGCTCTGTGGTTCACTGCAGTTACAAGATGCAAGTTTTTCCTCTTCAAGCCCTGCTGTACTTTCCAAGGGTGTTTAGATCTTGCTGGGACATGCTCCTACTTCAGCAGCATCCCTGCCCACTAAGGCCAGGCAGGGTGTGTAGGATGCTTTGAGGAGTCTGGTAATAAAAAACACCCCACCTTTTAAGAGCTCTGATTGCAGATCATGAGCAGACCAGAGCTGCTGTCTCCTTCCTTATTCACAGAAGGAGATTGAAATGATAGTGTGTATCTGCTCCTAAGCAGAGTTGATATCCCAGTGCATGCAGCAGTACTTCCTTTCCTTTGCACCTTGCAAATGCTAGGCTGCCGCTATCACCCTCCTTACCTAACTGAGCCAAGCAATGCGGTCTGCAGAGCAGCCACAGGTGCTGGCTCCTCTCCATCTCTTCTCAGTGACAAACAATGGAGATCCCAGAAATGTGCTGGTGTTAGGCCAGGGGCTTCCAGGGCTTAGCTCCTTTCGAGCTCCTCTCTGCCTCATGCATGGTTCCCCAGCTGCTCTGCACACAGCTCTGCTAATGCATATCAACCATGGGCAGCCCCGGCAGTTTGTCCATCTGCTCCACCAGCAGCAGCTCTCAACACCTGCGATACACCATTTGGAGCTCAGGTTGGAAGTGTGATGCAAGAGGTGGGGATATGTTCACCCAACATATCTGAGCTGCCACATGCTGCTGTCATGGGCTGTCAGATGGCAGTCTTGTAATAACCTTCACCACTGGTGGTCGGAGCTTGCTTCCATGTGCCGTTTACAGACAGCCCTGAAGATGAAGAGGTCCGCAGTCAGCTAGTGCTCAAACATAAATGTCAAGCCAAGGTTGTTCTAGCAGATTTCCTCACGAGACTGGTGCAAAAAGGAAGGAAGCTGTGTTGAGAGATCTTCCTGCCCACAGCAGCAACACAGTGAGTGGTACAGCAGCTTTGTGCTGGTGGGATATCTAGGGCAGGAGGGAACAGCCATTCAGCTCATTTGAGGTGCCCTTGGTCAGTATGTCTCCCTCAGCAGCTAAAGCTGGTCAAAAACGGTCTGTCGCAGTGTGCCACATCCTGTGTTCTTGCTTGTAGTTTTTAATGTGTTTTATTTGTTTAGACAGGTTTTAATACCTGTTGGTGATGATGCTCATTGACAACCATCTGAGCATGATCCAGCATGTCCCAGATGGCCACGAAGGCCAGCAGCATCCTGGCCTTCAGTAACAGTGTGGCCAGCAGGACTAGAAAGTGACTGTTACCCTGTACTCGGCACTGGTGAGGCCACACCTCGAGTGCTGTGTCCAGCTTTGGGCCCTCCTGTCACTGAGGTGCTGGAAGGGCATTGAGGTGCTGGAGCGTGTACAGAGGACAGTACAGCTGGTGAAGGGTCTGTAGAACAAATCTTAGGAGGAGTGGCTGAGGAAACTGGGGAACCTGGAGAAAAGCAGGCTTGTGGGAGACTTTATTGAGCTCTACAAGTACCTGAGAGGAGGTTGTAGCAAGATGTGGGGTCAGTCTCTTCTCCCAGAAAACAAGTGATAGGACAAGAGGAAATGGCCTGCAGTTGTGCAGGGGAAATTTAGATTCTCTGATTCTATGCAGTTTACTGTGCATCGTCCTGCAGATAAGGGGGAAAGGGGACACGAATGGAGCACTGCAGTGTTGGAACAGGCTGGAAGCAAGGTCATCAGCAAAACGCTGATGCCCTCTGCAAAGCTGCATGGGCCTTGGTGGATTGAACCTTCTGGTGACCAAGTACCTGCCTGCATTGCTTGCAGTGGTAGGACTTGAGAAATACTTCTGAGGAGGTGAGGCTTTGGTTTTGCTTCCAGTTCAGCCAGGCTTTAGCTGCCCTGATGCTGCTCTCTGGAGGCCACTGCCTTCCGTCCTTCCTTCCATCCTTCCTTCCATCGCCTGCATTACTGAGTACAGGCATGGTGATAAGACTGTAGAAACTGAAGAGCTGGCTTCCTTGTCTGCAAGGCTGGAGGAGACCTAACCAAGCCTTGTCTTTTCCAAAAATACAAACTTACCTTTGTACTCATCTATTAAAAAGAGGTACAGCCCAATGGATTGCTTGTGCTACAAGCACTGTCAAAAACACCAGTTTGTCCAAAAAATAAAACTTATGTCCCATCTTACATACATTTCCCAAATAAAAGGGGAAGAAGCTTCTGATAGATTTGCCTGTTTGTGTGGACCTTGGGTCATTGGAAGTTTGGGCCAGAGTGATCTCCTGAAGGTTCTCTGATATTACTGACCTGCAAGAATGTGAAAGAGCATGGGAAGGGAGGAGGATAGAAGAAGGGGAGCAGGTGTCAGTCTTAGTGGTGAGCAGCATGCCCGTGTCCTTGTGATGGGTAGGGGAGATGCCTTGCACAGCATGGAAATCATTCAGAGTGGTGGTGGCTTGTGTGTGCTTGCAGGCTGCCATGATCCAGAGTCCCCTGTCTTGGGAGCAATTGAGGAGAAGAAGTTTGCTTCTACCAAACCCTGTGTTTTGGTGGTTTTTTTTAAGTTGGCCTTGAATAAATCCTCTCTAGCCGCTAAAGAGAGGTGGCAGATGGAGGGTGGGAAATGAAGCACTGACTCCGGAGGAGGGGAGCACTGGAGCTAGCCAGGCGCAGCTCCTTTCACTCAGGCCTTTGCGTGCTGAGCCGCTGCTACTGAAAGTGTTGCAGCACCTTCCACTTGTGGCCCATGGCTTTCCACAGACTGCTGCAATGTCCAGGCAGTCTGTCAAGCTTTGTGGGCTGGGCAGGGAAAGCATGAGAGCCTCTGTAAAGCTCTTTCTCCCATGAGAGGGCAGTTTTGCTCAGGACAGATGGGATGATTTTTCTAGCTCTCCTCTGCCCTGCTCCGACCTCTTCTAGCTCTCCCAGACTGCTTCTACCAAATTTTCCTGCCCTGGTTTTACTTGCCTGGTTCATTTTCTTCTATGGGATTTGCAAGGGCTTAATTTCAACTTGCTACAAATTTGGTGGGACTGGTGCTTAGCCAGAGTGGTTCCTGTGGGGAAACCAGGTGGATCAGCATCAGGAGAGTGGCGGGGGTAGTTGAGGTACCAGGGCTGATTGGCACCTCGGGGTGCACAGGGGCTCTGCTGATCCCACAGTGGAGAGCAGGGAATGCAGAGGATCCCGGCTAGGTGGTGACGCCAGCCCTGCCATTGCAGCCCTCTGGGCTGAGCTGTGGTACTTGCAGAGCAGTAGAGCTGTGGGGGGAGCAAGACCCTGCCACATGCCTCAGGTAGCATTGCCATGTCTCCCACTCCCTGCTTCAGCCCTCTGTCCCCTGCTTCCCCCTGTCCCCTTGCCCTGACAGCCAAGGTGTGGCCTGGACTCATAGGGGAGCCTACTTAATTCCTGGTCTCTGTGTTAACAGCCACCATCCGGATGCAATGGAAACCTTCTTTAGGCGGCACTTTGGGCGGAAGGGGCTGCGGCGCACCAGTGTGGTGGCTGTGCCCACGGGCAAGGCCAGGCGTCGCTCCCAGGTGGGGCTGCCCTCCACCTCGCTGGCCCAGTGCCGCCGTGGCTCAGGCACCCCAGCAGCATCCCTCTCCTGCCTGGGCCTGGTCCGGCGTCCCGGCACCCGGCGCCGTTCCAGCACCACGCCGCCCTGCCTCAGCCCCAGGTTTGCTGTACAGACGAAGCGCGGGGGCCAGGCACAAACCATTGATGCCAAGCTGCTGGCCCGCCTCATTCCCATGGGAGAGGAGGGGGACAGGGCTCACTGCACTGACAGCTCCAGATCTGAGTCTCCAGAGGACAGTGGTGCAGCAGCAGGAGCTGAGCAGGGCCAGCGTTGTGCTGAGGAGACGTGGCTGGCCATGCTGCCCCAGCTGCCGTCGCTCCAGGCCGGGCTGCTGTCGCGGGGCCCCCGCTGCCTGCGGCGCGCCTCCTCCCACCGCCTGCCCGCCGAGGTCATGTACAGCCGGGCTGCCTACGGCCTGCCAGGCCGCTACCGCCGCCTCAGCCAGCGCCGGTGCTCCAGCGATGCCCCTCAGCCTGGGCTGCTCCCTCCTGGACACCCACGGCTGCTGGCCCAGCACTGTGCAGGAGTGGCTGGAACCGGGTGCTCCTCTGCCACCCTCGTCAAGGGTTTGGGACCGGAGCCCACGTGCCACACCACCCCGGACGGCTGGAGCCCCCGGCTGCTGTATGTATGGCGGCAGCGTGCAAGCAGGCAGTGCCGTGGGGAGGGCAGAGGTGGGGTGCAGACCCAGGTTTGGTGGGGAAGGAGGGAAGAGACAATGCCGTTGGCCCTGGCCGCCATCGGTGTCTTGCAGTGCTGCTGGCGTACCCTGAGCATCTTCCACTTGGGCCAGCACTGCCACTGATGCTCTTGGTGCAGCCCCTGGGGCTTGTGGGTGTCCTCTGCTGCCAGGCTGGGGCCAGAGGAAGGTGGTAGGCCTGGTTGCTGGCTGGAGATGCACACTTTCTTCTGCTGGCTGGATTTCCTGTTCCTTTCCTCCACCCTAGCATATCTGGGAGAAGCTCAATAGCCCCAAACAAACAGCTGCTTTTATTCTGGCTGGTCCCTGAAAACAGGCCAGGCTCTGAGGTGCCTTGGTGTGGGAGAGATGCAGGGAGACTGCGGGACAGGGGCTCTGGATTGTCCCTGCAAAGGCAGTTCCACCACCACAGCTCCGTGGGCACTCCCAAGGTGATTTACAATGGAACTGTCATCCCTGAGGGCATTAACCCAGCAGACCCAGGCTGTTCCTTTTGTTGGGTACAGGGTGTCTGGCTGAGCTGTCAGCAACATGGCCAGTACTTCTTCATCCCACAGGACTGTCTCACAGGAAAAGGTACTTCTCAGCCAGCTGGGCTGGAAATTCACCTCATTTCCAGCCACTTGGTCCCGAGGAGGCTTTTCTGCTCCAGCTTCACGTTGCATCTTAGAAGCAGCTTGCGCTTTGCATATATATATTTAATAGCCAGCCCTCCTGTGTCTTCCAGGAAAGCTATTGCCAAATCCAGTCTCCAGCACATGGTAGCCCAGCCAAACCCGGCACTAGCCCTGAGGAGCGACTCGGAGAGACAGATACGCAGCACCGTGGATTGGAGCGTAAGTTGTGGTGTGTTTTGCTGGACATTGCATGGAATGGGCTCTTGGCCAAGAAGCAGCAGGCTCTTCCCAGGTTGAGGCTTCCCAGGTGACTGACTTTGACACATTTATGGCCTCTGCCATTGCCACCATCTGGTGCCAGCATCTGTGCTGCTGGCAGCACTACTTGATGCTGCAACAGAGAGGCTGTGGAGGCACAGGTGGTTCCTGGAGGGATGGCATAACTACTCCACTGACAGCTTTTCTGCTTCTGACAGCCAAGATCTGGTGGCTGGGGCCAAGCAACAGGAGCAAGCCCCTGCTCCTTCACAGGTTTTAAGCTGCACCCTCAGGTTGTAGAACAGAAGCAGGTTCAGGAGAGTTCCCTGCACTGAATTTGCCCTGATGCCTCCTCCCGGGGTGATGAAAGCAGCTCTCCTGTGCAGGACACTGCAAGTGGTTTGTAGGTCTTGGAGTTGCTTTCCTGGGGCCCTCTTGTTTACAACAGGTGGGCCATGGCAGCAGCTTTGTGAGGTTTCCTCTGTCCAGATGTCCCTGGCTGTTGTGTGCATCTTGTCTCCTGGCCTCCACCTAGCTCCAACCTCCCACCCCCAGCATTGTCCACTATCTTGTCCCTTGCGCAAAGCATTTTAGGGGCTCAGATGCCTCTCTGCGGATGCTCTCAGAGCATGTGTTGTCTTGTGTCTTTCAGGAGGCTGCAGTCTATGGGGAGCACATCTGGTTTGAGACCAATGTCTCTGGGGACTTCTGCTACGTTGGGGAACAGAACTGCATGGCAAAGCTGCTGGTGAGTCACCTGGGGCCACCTGCCTCACCAGCAAAGGCCACAAACCCGGCTGTGCTGTCACCTTATGGGGAGACCGCAGAGGCCACGCTGCTGCTGCTGCTGGGGGACATGCAGGGGTCTGGGGAGCTGCTGAGGCAGGGACTGTGTCCCTCCTGCCTCTGCACACCAGAGGGCCAAGTCCCCAGTTTCTGCCAATGCTGGTTCTCAGTTAGCAATGGGAACCTGATGCAGGGCTGCCACTTGCCTGGGGGGTTCCAGAGGGAGGGTGCTGGGACTCCAGACCCTTAGAAGGACAACGTTAATCCAAGACCTTTCAATAGAGGAGAAAAGTGAGCTCTGGAGACCCAGGCCTGTTGCCTCCTGCCCCTGCCGTCCTCCCTCACAGTTTGCAGGCTCAGTCCTGCTTCTGGTGCAGGACACACAGCACTGATGCCACCCTGTGCCTGCCACCTTGCAGGTGTCTGCCACTGATGCCACCCTGCAGGTGCCTCCCAGACCATCTTCCATGGTGCTCTCAGGCAGTATCAGAAGAGGACAAGGGCTGCAGGACAGGACAGTAGGGAAAATACGTCCCTGCTCTGTCCCAGGCTGGACAACATCTGCTATAGGCACATGCTTACATCCCTTCGCTAGACAGGAAGTCTAGGTTGTATCTAACTTTACTATAGGGCTAATGCCAATGCATATGAAGGAGGTATGACGTGAGGCTGAGTTTGCCAGGCTCTGAACACTCCATGTATTCATTCACATGTATTTTTTTTCTCCCCTTTTCTTATCCTTCAGCAAAAACCTCTCTCCAGGCGTAAGTGTGCAGCCTGCAAGATCGTAGTGCATACACCCTGCATTGAACAGCTGGAGAAAGTGAGTAGAGCCTGTTAAGCCCTCCCTGCAGCTCACAAAACTGTACAGCCTTTTCTTGGGCAGTGAAACACAAGAAAATTGGGAAACTACAATGTGTAATTGCAAAGAGGGGTCTTCTGAGGAGACAGTACCAAAATGAGTATCTAGTGACATGATCGGGACCCCAGGCCCCAATTTGTTCAGTAACCGAGATGTGAGGGTTTTGCGGCAAGTACCAAACAACTCCAGAGGTTCTGGGCCTTGCTGTAGTACAGTAAATTCCAGTAGGTTTCCTTCAGGTACAGTGGTTTTACTGATTTCTCTCATGTGTGTTCAACCTACAGATAAATTTCCGCTGCAAACCTTCCTTCAGGGAATCAGGATCCCGGAACATACGGGAGGTGAGAAATGTGCCTTGGACACTGCCCACATCTGCCTCTCCAGTTTCCAGTTTGGTGGTAAAGACACCAGATGCTGCCAGCATGTTGCCCATCCGAGTGGAGGCATCATGTTCCTTCCTGCTCCAAGGGGGTGGTGCTGTAAAAGGGATGTTTCTTTGCAAGGCAACAGCACAGACTGGGTGTGAAGAGTGAGGAGTTTGCAGGCAGCAAATGCAGAGCAGCCGATGGTTTGCATGTTCTGAATCTCCTGAATCTGCATGGGGGGAACCTACAGATGGTGTTTTCTGGGAGAAACCTTGTCCCTTGTGTTGGTCCCCAGGCACATAGATGAGGCTGTGGCAAACAGCAGGTCCCCAAGTGTCCTGCAACTTGTAAGGAAGCAGTATGGGCTCATTTCTGTTTTATCACTCAGCACTGACCTGGGTGCCACAGGTAGCAGTGGAAGTTGCCCACAGTAGTGCTATCAGACCCCTTCAGCCCATGTTGTAATATACTGGGCATAAGCAGTGGCCTGGAATCAGTCTGCTGACCTGCACTGGTGGAAGCAGCTGTCAGCCTTCATGCTTCACCCTGCAGCCTGTGGAGCCAGCGTAGCCTGTGCAGTGCTCTGGAGTGGGTGTGGGTGGCTCGGTCATGTGCCATTTCGGTTGCAGAGCTGCCCCCACACTGTGTTTGTGCTGGCACTGCAGACCTAGCTGGGGAAGGGTATTCAAACATAGGGCTGCCTGCTTTGAAATGCCAGCGGGACCTTGTAAAGGGAAGCTTTCAGCATCACTTTGAACCTTCCTTTCTTGCTTTGTTTTTCTTGCTGTGCCTCCTTCCCATATTGCTCTTAGCCTAGCTCTCTTATTTGTGTTTCACTTACCCTTTGGGCTCTGCTGACAGCTTGCTGCCTCTGCTCCGTCTTCCATCTCTATTTTTCTTCTCTTCAACCTCTACAATTTTTTTTCTCCCTCCCCTTTCTTGGTTTTTCTTTTTTCTCACAAATTCTGCTTCTCCATCCTGTCTTTCTAATACTTCTCAGTTCCTCCAAGGCCTCTTCCTTCCTGTTTCCCTTAAAAAAGGTGCTCTTGTGGCCTTTGTGGTGCCAGGGATCCCCTTCAGGGTCAGCCCTTTCCCTAAATGTGCCTGCTTAGACCCAGAGCTGAGCTCAAGGCATAGCCCTCCTTCTGCTCCTACTGGATTAATGTCCACTAAAGCCAACAAGACTCTTTGTCCTCTCCCATGTGCTGCCCTCAGAGCAGGCAACACTGGAGCTGACCCAAACCTCCTGCCAGTTTCTGCCTCTCATCATCATGATCCCGAAAGCTGTCAGGAGTAGGATGTTGGGTCCTGCCATGCCAGCCTGTGAACTTGCACTCCCTTTTCTCTTTTTGCTACTCTCTCTGCAGTGCCGTTCCCAATACAGGGCTGGAAGAGTAGGATGTGATTTAGGACATGTGGTGCTTCATTACAAAACTTCTGACTCCCTCACAATCACTTCTGCAGCCCTCAACCCACCGTGAGCCTGCAGGCAGAGCAGAGGTGCTGGCGAGCAGCCTTGCTGCCCACGCTGGGACTGAGGCAGGCTCAGGATTGGTCTGGGGAAAGAGCAGGGGAAGTGGGTGTGGAGGGCTTTGGGGCTGCCGTTCTTCTCGAGGAACATGGAGGGAGGAGGTTCACTGCTTAGCTGCAAGCACTTCCATCTTCTTGCTGTGGGCACAAACTGTGTCTCCCTAGGGATTTTCACACCTTCCACCAGCATGTTTTTCACCTGGCAGTAGGGGCATCTGGGCGGAGATGTTAAGGAACAGAGATGTGCTACTGCTTGCCCACTCTCCACTGGGTCTGCTTTGTGTGATTCTCAGTCTTCACTTTCCCTGTCCTCCTTCCTATTTCTTCTGGTTTTAATTCCCTTTTTTTGGAGCATCTTAAATTGGCGTCTTGCCCCCTGATTCTTTGGCTTTGCCTTCTCTCAGAGGGTGGGGGGGCTGGTGCCTATGAGCAGTGGTTTTGCTGCAAGAGCAGAGGTTGGCTGGCCTGTGTCCATTCCTTCTGCCTGTTCTGTGTGTTCCCTCACACACTGGGCCCTTCACTCCCCCTTTTTTTTTTTTTAATTTTCTTTTTTTCTTTTCCCTTTAGCCCATCATTGTCCGGCATCACTGGGTGCACCGGAGACGGCAGGAAGGGAAATGCCGGCAGTGTGGCAAGGTGAGAGGGCATCTTGAGCATTTTTCTCAGCCTGAAGGAAACCTAAGGTCAAGCCAGAGACAAGAACAGGGCTGGGAACCAGGGACATCCCACCATTCCAGTTTGGCAGCAAACCCAAGACACGTGCCCTGCTTTGCTCAGTGAAGCACTATATAAGTGCTTCCCACATAGAGTAGTTCTTCCCCTGGGCCCAATTAATCCTGAAGGAGACTGTCTTCCTGACATGCTTTCTTTGAGCAATAAGGACACCCCTGCAGAGCACAGTGGCCTCCCTGGTGCCATTGTGGTGGTTGGGACTGTCTGACAGGATCTGGAGAGCTCCAGCTGCTGATGTGCCCTCTTTGTTAATGTCTCTCTTACTGGTGCAAAAGTCCTGTTGGATGGTGGGAAGCTACGAGGGAATTCCCTAAGCCTCTTATCCTTTCTTCCACAGGGTTTTCAGCAGAAGTTTGCCTTCCACAGCAAAGAGATTGTAGCCATCAGCTGTTCCTGGTGCAAACAAGCGGTGAGCAAAGCCCTCCCTGAATGCCTTATCAGTCGGTTCTGCACTAATGACCTCTGCTTTCTGCTGGGACTCTCCAAGCTGCTGCTCTGCAGCCTGCCCTTAACAGCTCCTCCTGCTGGGAGAAGCTGCACAATGTTACTTACAAGCTCCTTCGAGAAGCTTTCTCTTCATTGCCTTCCCATTACAAAATTCCTGCATGGTTTCATCCAACACTCCCTGCATTGGCATGGGGGACCTGAGAGGAGGAGATGGTGGCTGTGCCCAGCAAACTGAGCAGCTGTGTTTTCTCTCTGTCTTCTCCTTGGCCAGTATCACAGCAAAGTGTCATGTTTCATGCTGCAACACATTGAAGAGCCCTGCTCACTGGGGGCTCACGCTGCTGTTGTTGTTCCTCCCACCTGGATTCTGCGGGTCCGGCGGCCCCAGGTAAGTCACTTCAGCTGTTGTGGCCCTTTCACAGTTCCCATTTGCCCAGTGGCTCCTCACAGAGTTCTTGTTCTGTTCTTGTTCCTTTTCTCTCTAGAATCCACTGAAATCTAGTAAGAAGAAGAAGAGGACATCATTCAAGCGGAAATCCAGCAAAAAGGGGGCCGAGGTAAGAGATGAGGGGACTGGGAATGACCTTGTCTTGGAAGGGCAGAGGGACTGAACAGTGAGGAGCAAGGCTGAGAATAAAAGTGGGCTTTTCTGGGTCTGCACTGAGATTAAAGAGGTTGAGCTGGACGGAGGGTGCCTGCTGGCAGGGTATATCCCAGATACAAACTTTATGGGGTGGCTGGGATGTTCTCTTTCTGCTACTTCTGACCTGCATGATGTTAGGGCTCAGCTGGAGGTGGGAGTTTGCATTTCCCCAGCTTTGTTGAAGGATCTATGGTATCTCTTGCAGGAAGGGAGGTGGAAACCCTTTGTCATCAAGCCCGTGCCAGCTCCTCTCATGAAGCCCTTGCTGGTGTTTGTGAACCCCAAGAGCGGTGGGAATCAGGTATGGCCCTGTCTGGTATGTCCCTAAGAAGACATCTCTGTGAGGGCATTGCCATTTGGCTGCTGAGCCCTCATCACAGTTTTGGTGATGTCTCAGCTGCACAAGAGGCCACAATGCCAGTTTGCTGCCCAGCAGTTCCCACCTTCGCCAGGCTTTGCCTGTGTCCCCTCCAGAACAGTGTTGTCTTAGCCTGTTCCCAGGCAGGACCAGATGCCTCCTTCTGCTGTCCACTGGGAACTCAATACTACCTGAAGTCTTTCTTCTCCCCATAGGGAGCTAAGATCATCCAATCCTTCATGTGGTATCTCAACCCACGGCAAGTTTTTGACCTCAGCCAGGGTGGACCCAAGGAGGCGTGAGTACTGATGGGGGCAGCACCTTTCTCTCCCCCATCCATGTCCCAGGATTCCTCCCTAGAGCTCTTCCCCCAGCTGGCAGAGGCCTGATGCTTCATAGCTCCCACATGCAGAGAGACCTTCAATGCTTTGAGAGGCCTATTGAGGAGGCCTAGTCACTCATAGTGATTCCTGATGGAGGCCTGGTCTAATCTTAAGTCTAGTGGTGAAGGGCCATGGGGTGAGGTTCCCAGATATAGTTCCTTATATTCAATTAATGTTGTGTGAGTCTTGTCTGCTTGCTGCATTCTGGGTTATCTATGTGTGTACAGCCTGTGGACACCCCACTCTTCCTCCACAAGAGCTGGTGAAGCCAAAGTTACTGTGGCTTTGCCCACTGCTGTGAGCGGCTCTGGAGGGAGACATGGGTGTGGCTTTGTGAATGCCAAGGGCTCTGTGAGGCAGCTGCTATGTAACAACTTCAGTACTGCTCCCCTCCCCTCCTCAACCTCCTCGTTCCCTGCAGGCTGGAGCTGTACCGCAAAGTCCACAACCTCCGGATCCTGGCGTGCGGGGGAGACGGCACGGTGAGTCTCCAGCCCCTTCAGCCCATGGTGCCCCTTTGCCCAGGCCTTTCCAGTGCAGACAGCAGCCTTCCTTGCTGTAATCCAGAACAGGGCAAACTGTGCACACTGTGTCCATGGTACAGCTGGTAGCATGGATACTGTGGGTGCCCTCATGCACTGTTCCAGGGAGTGCTAGTCTGTAACATGTCTGGATTTGTAGTCCTTTCGAGGGCCAGTGTCCTCACTGGGGTTACTGGTATCTCCTGCAGCAGCTGATTAGAGCATTAAAGGCTGTGAATAGCGTCAGCTGTGGCTAAGGAGACCCCATCTCTGCCCCTCTGCAATCACTAGTGCTCTGAGTCACCTCTGCCTGCCTGCTGGTCCCTGAGATAAACAATGGTTTCTTTGCACTCTCTTGCTTGGGCAGGTGGGCTGGATACTCTCCATTCTGGACCAGTTACGCATCAACCCACCTCCTCCTGTGGCCATCCTACCTTTGGGGACAGGGAACGACTTGGCCAGAACACTGAACTGGGGTGGGGTAAGTGATGGGCACAAGAACCCACTGCTGACAGAGAAGGGCTGAATGCTTCAACCCTTGTTTCAGACACATGGGTGGAGATTTGCATGGGCTGGTGTTTTAACTTCCTGTAGATAGAGACCAACAAATAAGTGTAATTTGGATGTTGCCATTCTTCTTACATTTGAATTGTTCTGCATTAGATTATACAAAAGCAATTGCTTTTTCAAATTTTGGAAGATTTTTAGAAGGAAGATGCATTGTTTTAAATTTCAAGTCCCACTTCATTGTGCATTCCAGTAGAGTTGGTCTCTTCTACATCTTTTACTCTGGGATGTTTTACCAAAGCCTGCTATCGGGGATATCTCTGCGGGAGGCAGGCATGAGACTCACCAAGTCCTTCCCTTCACCAGGGTTACACAGATGAGCCTCTTTCCAAGATCCTATCACACGTAGAAGATGGGAACATAGTGCAGCTCGATCGCTGGAACCTCCATGTGGAGCCAAACCCTGACGCAAACCCTGAGGAAAAGGATGAGGCAGCTGCTGACAAGGTGGGACACCTCCTCTCCATGTCTGTTCCCTGTGGCAGAGGTCTGCATTCTCTTATCTCCATTGGCTCAGGCAGCCCCAGCACCTGGGGCTACATTGTTGGGTTGGTGTTTCCCTCTCACTCCTCCAATTCCACCATTCTCTTCATGGCTCTGAGCCACAATAGTCATGGCAAGGCATGTAGAGTTCATAACTAAATGCCTACCAGAGGTTTTTAACCACAACTTGCAACAGGTATAAGAAGCCCAGTCTTCTGTGAGACTGTTTTCTTTAGCAGAAACGTGGGTGATTGCAGAAACCTCAGAGAGCAGAGTGTGTCCCCTTGGGCCACTTCCCTTACCCCTAGGAGCCAGGAACTAATCCATTATCTCAGGCTGGTGACCTCTGTATTTTCCTAGGGAAAAGGCAAGCAGGGTCCCTCAGCCTCATGAGCCCTGCAGTGGCTCGGCTGTAAATTGACTTCATCTTTGCCATGGGCACATGCTGGCAGCCTCATCCTTATTCCTCCTTTCCATTTCAGCTCCCTTTGGATGTCTTTAACAACTACTTCAGCCTTGGCTTTGACGCACGGGTGACGCTGGAGTTTCACGAATCCCGAGGTACAGGGCAGTGGCAGGACTTGGTCGGTGTCGGGGGGATGGGCCTGTTCTTGTTTGTGGGTTCCTCTAGAAAATGAACAAGAGAATTGCTTCAGGGACAGAGCTGGAGGTGAAACAGGAGGAGCAAGTCCAAGCTGCAGAGGGGGAAGGGGGGTGCCTGCACAGGAAAAAAGCTGGGAGCAGACTCCTGGCTGAGGCTGGCTGTAGAGCTGTGTCTGAGGAGAGCTGGCAAGTGAAATATTTCCATATGTAGGCCAGTGACCTGGACTTTTTTTCTCCTTTCCCTAGAGGCCAACCCAGAGAAGTTCAACAGCCGGTTTCGGAATAAAATGTTCTATGCTGGGGTGAGTGTGTGGGGGATATCTTAGCCTGCCATCACAGCAGCCTTAATGTCAACTGGAGCACAGGCATAGGCCTGCCTTCTGTCTGCACCCTAAACTCACTCATTTAAGTTACATGGACCTTCATGTGCACTCAAGCTAAGCCCCCCAGCCCGAAGGTGGAGAGTTGCTGGAGAAAGGCTGCAGCACTGGGAGTCACAGCTCCTCTTTGGCTGTGAGTGCTGCTGGCAGTACAGCTTGCTCTGTGGCCTGCAGTACAGTTGCTGTATTGATCTCCTGCCACTATTGTTCTTGATCTCTAGCTCACGGGTGGTCACCCGGGCAGGACCTCCCTGGAGCTGTGGGAAGGCAGGCTGTCCCCCCTGCAGAGGAATAGGAAGCTTTTCCATAGAGTCTCCACACTACTTTGGTCTTTTATTGTATACCTTGGACCAGTTACAGCTTCCTGGCTAATTACACCACCCTCCTGTATCTCACCTCTAGAGCCTTGCATCTCAGTATCATCTTTGTTCCTCTGTCTCTCCATCCTCAATATACTTTCTGTGTGTCTGGTGACTGGTATTTGAGCAGTACTAAAGGCCAAGCTGCTTTGTGCCATGTCACATCTGTCCTGCTTGTGTCCCTTTTCCTATCTGCACAGTTAAACCCAAAGGGAACCCGTGCTGTCCCTCCTGGAATCTCTAGATGGGGTCACTTCAGCTCTGTTTTGTGGTACTTCATTACAGCTTGAGACCGAATTTGTCTCTTGTGACTTGAGTCTCACTGGAGGAGACCCACCTTGCCAGCTCTTCCCTAAAGTCAGGACTGGGCTGGCAAGGGAATACTGAGCATATTACTGAAGGTGCCCCAAGGTTTTTGGTAGATGAAATAGCAAGAGGAATGGATCGTGTTGTTTTGGAGGAGGAGAGAACTTCTGTGGATGAAAAGGGGGTTTGCAGGTTTCAGCAGCTGAGGTCTGTGGCAGGTCAGTGGCAGGCTTCCTGGCTGCCCCTTCTGGTGAACACCTGGGCACTAACTCTGTCTCTTACCTTGGCAGACAGCCTTCTCTGACTTCCTCACCGGGAGCTCCAAAGACTTGGCGAAGCACGTCAGGCTGGTTGTGAGTGTGCTGGGGTGCTCTGATCCAGGGAGGGGGTGAGCTGTGGAGGCATGAGGAGTGTCCCTTGGCACACTGAGTATGGCAGGGTTGGGGAGCAGATATGTTCCTGGGAGCATCAGCTTCCCCTGACTTGGAGAACACTCACTGTAGGGAGCAGAGGAGGGAGGCCATTTATTCCTAAGTGGGTAGGATGGACCGGGCTCCCCATTACAGTAGCCTGAACACCCCTGTGTTGTCTCCAGTGTGATGGGACAGACCTGACCTCCAAGATTCAGGACCTGAAGCCCCAGTGCCTGGTCTTCCTTAACATCCCAAGGTGAGCAGCCCCAGGACCTGTCTTTATATGCTGGGCTTCAAACACCTGTGCTGTAGATCCCTGCCTGGCTTTGGGGTGCCAGTCCAGGCATTTCTTCCCATCCTTCTACAGGTACTGTGCAGGCACCATGCCTTGGGGCAACCCTGGGGAGCACCATGACTTTGAGCCTCAGCGCCATGATGATGGCTGCATTGAAGTTATCGGCTTCACCATGACATCGCTGGTGAGTCAGTGCTGTTGCCAGCTGTAGGTAGCAACCAGGGGAGTGAGCGGTCCCATTGACCAGGTGTCAGCCAGCCCACAGCTCCACAGATCCTCTCTGGAGGAGTTGTGGTGCTGGCCTGTGTGACAGTGTCTGCTCTCTAAGATTTAGGTGAGGTGCTGTCATGCCCTGGTCTCTGTGAGCCCCTTCTTGCTGAAATCAAACCTGAGACCCTCAGAACTTGACTCACTTACAACACCCAGCTCACAGTGGATGCTCCCCTCATCCATGTTTCAGTCCATGCTCTGCTCTCACTCTGGACCCTTTCACAGGCTGCCTTGCAAGTCGGTGGCCACGGGGAGCGGCTCTGTCAGTGCCGGCAGGTGGTTCTCACCACGTCCAAGGCCATCCCCATGCAGGTGGATGGAGAGCCCTGCAAGCTGGCGGCTTCCTGCATCCACATCTCCCTGCGCAACCAAGCCAACATGGTGCAGAAGACCAAGCGGCGCAACTCCATGCCCCTGCTCAATGAGTAGGTTCCTCAGATCGATCTGCCATCTTCTCTCCAAAGATGGACAGTTGGCAGGGAAAGGGATGGGACTGATCCATGACTGGCAGAGGCATTTCAGTCCTTTCTTGGGGAGGGTCTGGGAAGGGATCAGGTCACAGAAATAAGGCCTGACCCTGATGTTGGAGAAGCTCTGGTGCCAAGCTCCCCATCCCAGTCTATACAACACTGTGCTCTTGCCTGTTTTGGAGGGATGAGGGGAATAAGGAGAAAGCAGGCTGTCATTTTCTGATACCTTCCTTTTTCCTTGCCCCCTGCACAGCCAGCAGCCAGTGCCCGAGCGGCTGCGGATCCGAGTGAGCCGAATCAGCATGCGCGACTATGAGGCACTGAACTATGACAAGGAAAAGCTCAAGGAAGCCTGTGAGTGACCAGCTGAGTGACCAGGGGGTGGGAGCTGCAGTCCCCAAGTCTGGCAAAGCCTGTAGCTAAACTGTGTGAGGTGTTGGTAATGGGGCATGGGCTGCTCCCTGAGTTGTGCCTGTGCCCTGTCCTGCAGCTGTGCCACTGGGGATCATCGTGGTTCCAGGAGACAGTGACCTGGAGTTGTGCCGGACCCAAATTGAGAAGCTGCAGGAGGTGAGTCTCTGCATGAAAAGTGGTCATGGCTGAATGCTGAGGATGGAGGGACTCAGGGAAAGGATTTCCAAGCCTCCTTGACCTGCATGCACCAACACACACACTCTTGCTTTGGGTCACACTAAGAGGTCACAGTTTGCCTTCACCATATGGTGGAGGCAGGGTCCCAAGCTGGATGGCTTGTTGCTCCCTGCTGTCTGGCAGCTTCTTTCTCAGCATTGCTCTTCTGACTGTTCTCCAAGCCCAGAGAGTGACCCTGAAAAACTACGGGGTAGTATAAAAAGCCAGCACACATCCTGTAGGGGCCTATAACCCTTCTACCCTCCACAGGTTCTGTGTTTTCTGGCACAGCTCTGCCCTCTCCAGGTGCCTGGATTAGGTTTATAACCCCTCCAACTCTTTTCATTTGCAAGCACTAGTTTTTGTGTCCTTGCCAATGTACTAGCACATGTCTGTGACCTGTACGCAGACTGTGTAACTCTTGCTCCTGGTGAACAATACCTTCTAAGCCCATAGTGTGGCTCCTGGTGCTGCACTGCTCAGTCCAATTGTTGCACAGAAGATTGAAGGGACCTTAGCTGGCTCTTGTGCCTGCGGGAATCCCATCCAGCGTATGCATAGTGTCCTGCAGGGCTGAGTTGCAGAGGTGCTTGCCTGGGCTGGCGCACTGGCATCTGCCTCTTGCTATGCTTGCTCTGCATGCCTGTTCCCTGCCCACCTTGTGCCCAGGCACTGGTGAGGACATGCAGGCAGGCACATGGCTATCAGCTCCTGGATTTGCAGGGTAATGCTTTCCTGCTGTGTCAGTGTGGTAGACTGATGCCCCTTCAATCTCCTGCACCTTTAAAACTGTGCAGTGTGGCTGGTGTTCCTTGGTCACCTCATGGTTTACCTCTTCTCACTCCTTGGGCAACCACTGTGCTCTGGCCTTAAAGCCAGGCAGGGACCAGGCCAGACTGTGTGTAAAGCCAGATATGGCAGCACATTAAGCAACTCCAGTGGGATGAGAGAGGGACTGGGGGGCTGCCCAGACACAGGCTGTAACAGCACACCTTGCCTTTCTGCAGGATTTCCCTCCACAGCCCTCTGCTTTAGAGCGCCTGCTCTTTCAGGTGTGTATGGCCTCACTCTGTCCGCTGGGCCCATCTGTCATGTCCACTGTGCCGGTCTCATGGGCTCGTCTTGTGACACCTCTCTACAGTCAGCTCCAGTCTGTCCCATGCTGCTCCCTGTTGCAGTGTGCTGTGCCTGTGTTCAAGTTCACCCAAGTGCCTGTGGTCCTCTATATCTGCAGGGACCTCCCAAAGCAGGAGGAATGCTCTGAAGAGAGATGCGGAGGCCATAAGCTACATCTTTATCCTCTCTTTTATTATGCAGGAGGGAGATGGAGCCAAGCCAAAGACACTGTCATTCCAGAAGCTGTCACCCAAGTGGTGCTTCCTGGACTGTGAGTATCACGCTCCTCTAGGAGTGTTGACTGGGTCTGATGATGTGCTAAGCAAGGTCCTTTTGTTTTCCAGCTCAGTGGAGGTAGGGGGTGGAGATCCATGTGGCTGCAAAGATCCAAGGGTCATTGATGCATTAGAAACCACAGAAGCACCTGAGAATTAGGGCATAGGAATTACGGCTCCTATCCCCAAAAAAGTGGAGGAATCAGTAGCCCAACTGAAGTGCATTGACTCCAATGCATGCAGCATGGGCTGCAAACAGGAGGAGCCAAAAGATGTGGCACAGCAAGAAAACTGTGACATAGTTGCCATCACAGAGACATGGTGGGACAAGTCACACAACTGGGGTGCTGCAATGGATGGCTATAAACTGTTGAGAGGGGACAGGCAAGGAAGGAGAGGCACTGGGGTAGCCCTGTATGGTAGGGACTGTTTCAATTATCTAGAGCTTAATGATGGTGACGATAGGGTTCAGTGTTTATGAGTAAGAATCAGGGGGAAGGCCAATAGAGCAGATATCCTGGTGGAAGTCTGTTATAGTCTGTTATAGACTCCCACCTGGATAAAGAGGCAGATGAAATATTCTAT
>VZRS01014879.1:0-144556 GCA_013398055.1 Ifrita kowaldi
GGCGGGCTGAGCCACTGCCACAACTGACCTCACAAAGCGATATAAAAAATAAATAATGAACTATCAGATAACAGCAACATAGGAAAGAAAATAACCATGTATAAAAATATCTGTGGCCAGAGAAGAAGAAAAAGAGAAATGAACAAAATTTAAAAAATAGAACATGCCTGAATGTCTTTGTTCCTTTGTCTTTGAAGTCAGCATGTGACATATGCATGAAAGAAATGGTCTTAAATTGCATTTTTTGAGAAATCAAATGAAACAAATTTCCCACTGTTAATGAAAATATTATGAACATGAACAGCCTTAATGTCTCTAGTCTTTCTTTATTTAGCCAAGTGGGAAATAATCATGCTTTTTTCTACCTTTTCATGACTTGTCGGAGATAAAAACTTCTTTGTCCTCTAACCTCTTTGGCTTTGAATATTCCATTAAACATGAGTTTACTTATGTAGTCCATTAATAGATCATCAATTTTCTATTTTTTTTGCATTAATAGATACTATTGACATTATTGTTTTGTTATTTTTATATTTTACAGATTCAGACTTTCAAGTTCCTTACGTTCTTGCTAAGAGACTCCTGCGTTCATTTATCTTCTTATTCCACCAGACCATGCAATGTACTCCAGCAGCTTAATGAATTCCTCAGAGCTGTCAACTTCAACATGAGACTTCAAGCCCAAACACTGCCACCTGTGCTAGGCACAACATAAGCACTGCTCCATTGAGCAGACTCACTCTACAAAGAACTGCCATAACCTGCTTTTCAAAACTCGACCTTCCAAAACAGAGCAAAAGATTTAAAAAGCCTTTAAAATGAACTCATAGGCTTCATGGACATCCCAGGAAAACAAACAAACAAACACACAAACAAACAAAAAGAACAGAAAACCCCCATCAAAACAGAATAAATTTAAGAGGTTTGCACTTCAAAAGAGAAACAGTTCTTTGAAAAAGAAAGATATTTTGGCATGGTTCTCATGCATAAGAATCAGAGATGTTTCTTTTTAAAAGTGATCACTGTTTCACAACTGTGTTAATTTAATATTGTTTGTTGATATTTTCCATCTTCTGTATCTTATTTCTCTGCTTTATTTTGATCTATGCTTCTTCAGTATTTATAACTAACTTTTTAATATTCTCTTCCTCATTTTCTTGTAATTTTTCATCAAATGCTAAATAAAAATTGTTGTTGAAAGTATTTTTCAAATCTAGAAATTTTTAAGATCATGTTTGCAATTTAGAAATAAAAAAGGTCTTTTTTCCCCCCAGGAAATTGTGTACTTATTATTATTATTGTGAGCCTCAGAACTGCCTTTTCAATCCTTTCTTGATTCATGCCTTGCTAAATCTGATTTTCTATGATTCATACACAAACATATTCAGGCAACTGAAATGTTTAATATTACATCTAATTCATGAAACTACAATATAGTGTTTGCTAACCATCAAATTGAGATATATAAAAATGAAACATTTTCTGTTTACAATCAGTTCTAAGATTTAAAACTAAATAGAGGTTTCTTAAACATTCATAAAGCTGGTAATGATAGCAGTGCAGTGTTAAACATATGACTCAAAATTTTTACTAGATTAGCAAAGTTAATAAAAAGCCATCCATAATGCAGATGGAACGAATCATAGAATCAGGAAGGTTGGAAAAGCCCTCTAAACATATCAAGTCCAACCCTTAACCTGATACTGACATATTCACCAGTAAATCATGTCCCTAAGTGACACATCCCTAAGATTTTTGAACACTTCCAGGGATGATGACTCCACTACTTCCCTAAGCAACCTGTTCCAATGCCTGATCACTCTTTCAGTGAAGAAATTTTACTTAATATCCAATCTAAACCTCCTCTAGCTCAACTTGAGGCCATTTTCTCTTGCCCTATTCCTTGTTACATGGGAGAAGAGGCCACACCCTCCTTTCAGGTATTTGCAGAGACTAATAAGGTTTCCCCTGAGCCTCCCTTTTTCTGGACTACCTTCAGCTGCTTCTCATTAGATTTGTGCTCCAGACCCTTCACCAGTTTCATTTGCCCTTCCCTGGATACACTCCAGAACTTCAATCATAGAATCATAGAGTGGCCTGGCTTGGAATGGATCTTATAAATAATCTAGTTCCAACCCCCATGCCATGGAAAGGGATACCTTTTACTACACCAGGTTGCTCAGAGCTCCATTAATGTCCTTCTTGTAGTGAGGGGCCCAAAACTGAACACAGGATTCCAGGCATGGAACCACCAGTGGTGAGTTCAAGGGGACATAAATCCAGACTGCTTGTGGTCATGAGAAGCCTGCTCTGATTTTTTAAATTTTGAACTTCCACTAGCCATTCTCGACAGCATGAATCTTCTATCTCTGTCAAGCACTGCACAGCTCAGTAACTGCCAGGAATTACTGTGACACTTTAATAGACAGCTAAACTCCATGATTCCAGAAATCTGAACATGGAAACATAAATCATCTTACACAGCAACTTATTGATGGATCCTATTGGTATCTTTTAATTACTTGTTGGAATCTGGAATGCATGAGCAGTGCAGACAGGGAAGTCCTGATTACTATGGCATAGGGTCCCATTGGCAGGACATACAGCAGAATTGCAGGATTAAACTAAGGAAAACTGAATTTAAGAGAAACTGGTAGAATAATCTGCAAACTATTAGAGGTATCATCTGCAAGCTCCTTCCAACTGGACAAAACCCACTCTTTACACTTGCTTTAGGTTACAATATAAGATGTAACCAAAAGTAAGTATTCTATCACCATCTATTGAAACCAGGTGGGGCAGGGTTCTTTATCTCTCCCGTGACACATCCCTGATAACTCCTTCCAGAGGGATATCTTCTGCTAATGGGCCATCCAGCCTCACTGCATGACTCCTAAAATTGCATCATCCCGTAGTGGGATGCTCCGCCCAGGGGGAGGAACCAAGCATTCCCACCTGGATATAATCTGTGGTTTGGACCACCACATTCAGCCCTTACCTACTGGATTCCAAGAGGACAAGAGCTACCTAACCAGCACTGGGCATTCAGAGGAAGACCAGACACTTCTACAAGATCACCTCTTCAACAGAACCACATCTACCACCTCAAGAGAGCTGAAACCACCCCTTGATCGGACTGCTTCCCCCACCCTGCCTGGCAGGGTGTCAGGTTGTATCCTGACTCTGTCAGATTAAGACAGTGTTTCGGTATTACTGCCTTGTTATACATACTAGTAAAGAGCTGCTATTCCCGTTTTGCATATCTTTGCCTGAAAGCCCCTTAATTTAAAAATTATAATAATCTGGAGGGAAGGGGGTTACCTTTTCCATTCCAAAGGAGGCTCCTGCCTTCCCTAGCAGACACCTGTCTTTCAAACCAAGACAACAGTGCTATCACTTTGTTGTGTAAAGCATCTGCTAATTGGCCCTTTCAAGTAGTATTTGATGATGATTATGATGATGATTATGATACTACAGAGTTCAGAAATATCATAATCATTATTGAGTGCCAATGTCATCACAATGAGAGCTTCTTCCTAACTTCAGTGTTATCAAACTCTATTCAGTTCTAGGGAATTGATCTTCATCATATATTCAACCACTGTGAAAGCCATATCCAATTTATTTTGACTTCTTGCATTGATTTAAAACTTTTATTATTTAAAATCTATGTTCTAAATTTTTTTAGCTGCCTATAGATGGACTGACACTGGCTTTCATCATTGTTTTAGCTTCTTGGAAGAAGCTTATTCTAGCTTAATCCCTTCCACACTTGGCAATATTAAATACAAAGCTGTGAGTCCTTCTAGCCATTTCATAGAGGCATAGAAAAAAGAAAATTAATAAGAACCGCCTTGCTTTCATTCATCAGCTTATTTTGTATGAGCTAAGTGATCATGACTGATAAGGGAAAAGATTTAACGCACTTGGAAGAGATTCTCAAAAGACTTATTGAAAATATGGATAGAAAAAAATTATTCGAAACACATATCTGTTAATATGGTCAGCACCATGTGTACAAATGTAGTAGGTTGACACTGGATGCCAGGCACCCACTGGAGCTGCTCTCTCACTCCCCTCCATAGCTGGACAGGGAGAGAAAATATAATGAAGGGTTCATGGCTTAAGATAAGGACAGAGAGAAATCACTTATCAAATACTGCAAGGGGAAAACAAGCTCAAACTAGAGATATTAATTGAATTTATTACTAACACATCAGAGCAGGATAATGAAAACTAAAACAAGACCTTAAAAATATCTTCCCTCACCCCTCTCTCCTTCCCAGCTCTACCTAACTCCCCCAGCAGTGCAGAGACAGGTAATGGGGGTTATGGTCAGATCATCACCTGTTGTTTCTCCTGCTGCTTAGGGAAAGGATTCCTTCCCCTGCTCCACCATGGGGCCCCTCCCACAGGACACAGTTCTCCATGAACTTCTCCAATATGAGTCCATCCCATGGGCAACAGACTCCTTCCAAAACTGCTGGAGCATGGGTCATTCTGCCACGGGGTGCAGTCCTTCAGGGGCAGGCTGCTCCAGTGTGGGCTCCTCTCTCCACAGTCCTCCCACAGGGTCACAGCCTCCTCCAGGCATCCACTTGCGTGGGTCGTGGGTCTCCTCCATGGGCTGTGGGTGAATCTCTGCATCGTCATGGACCCCCATGGGCTGCAGGGGCACAGCTGCCTCACCATGGTCTGCACTACGGGCTAAAGGGGAATCCCAGCTCCCATGCCTGGGGTACCTTCTTCCCCTCCTTCTGCACTGACCTTGATGTTTGCAGAGCTGTTCTTCTTACATATTCTCACCCTGCTCTTCTCTGATCACCATTGCAACAGCTGCACACTAACTTTTAATTTTCTTCTTCTTAAATCTGTTATCACAGAGGTGTTACCACCATTTCTACTTAGCCCAGCCTTGGCCAGCATCACGTCTGTCTTTGGAGCCATTAGGCTCTGCTGTACATGGAAGAAGCTTCCAGGAACTTCTTCCAGGAGCCAAACCTGTAGCCACCCTCCACTACCAAAGCTTGGCCATGCAAACCGAATATAACAAATTAGAACCATTATGGCCTTTTAATAACCTTTTTTCTGCGTGAAAGAAAAACTTCAAGTTTCAAATTTATTTTGACATCTTAGAATGGTGAAGTCATGTAACTTTCTGAAAGAAGCCTTAAAACCTGATTGACTTCTGAAGTTTTAAGTAAGAAACACTCCTAAATTGTATTCTATGCTATTGCAAATAATCTTTTAAAACGTGTATTGAAACACCTCTAATTGCATGACAGAACTCAAAGTATCTTTGGTCATCTATCTGCCACCTGGTCTTGTTTTCTTGGGATTGGAAAATTCAGATGAAAACTGGATTAAGATAGACCAGGATAAAGTAATGTTTTAGGGATTTTTAACAGCTGTGCAGTGAGGAAATAAGATTTTTTTTTNTTTAAAAATTATAATAATCTGGAGGGAAGGGGGTTACCTTTTCCATTCCAAAGGAGGCTCCTGCCTTCCCTAGCAGACACCTGTCTTTCAAACCAAGACAACAGTGCTATCACTTTGTTGTGTAAAGCATCTGCTAATTGGCCCTTTCAAGTAGTATTTGATGATGATTATGATGATGATTATGATACTACAGAGTTCAGAAATATCATAATCATTATTGAGTGCCAATGTCATCACAATGAGAGCTTCTTCCTAACTTCAGTGTTATCAAACTCTATTCAGTTCTAGGGAATTGATCTTCATCATATATTCAACCACTGTGAAAGCCATATCCAATTTATTTTGACTTCTTGCATTGATTTAAAACTTTTATTATTTAAAATCTATGTTCTAAATTTTTTTAGCTGCCTATAGATGGACTGACACTGGCTTTCATCATTGTTTTAGCTTCTTGGAAGAAGCTTATTCTAGCTTAATCCCTTCCACACTTGGCAATATTAAATACAAAGCTGTGAGTCCTTCTAGCCATTTCATAGAGGCATAGAAAAAAGAAAATTAATAAGAACCGCCTTGCTTTCATTCATCAGCTTATTTTGTATGAGCTAAGTGATCATGACTGATAAGGGAAAAGATTTAACGCACTTGGAAGAGATTCTCAAAAGACTTATTGAAAATATGGATAGAAAAAAATTATTCGAAACACATATCTGTTAATATGGTCAGCACCATGTGTACAAATGTAGTAGGTTGACACTGGATGCCAGGCACCCACTGGAGCTGCTCTCTCACTCCCCTCCATAGCTGGACAGGGAGAGAAAATATAATGAAGGGTTCATGGCTTAAGATAAGGACAGAGAGAAATCACTTATCAAATACTGCAAGGGGAAAACAAGCTCAAACTAGAGATATTAATTGAATTTATTACTAACACATCAGAGCAGGATAATGAAAACTAAAACAAGACCTTAAAAATATCTTCCCTCACCCCTCTCTCCTTCCCAGCTCTACCTAACTCCCCCAGCAGTGCAGAGACAGGTAATGGGGGTTATGGTCAGATCATCACCTGTTGTTTCTCCTGCTGCTTAGGGAAAGGATTCCTTCCCCTGCTCCACCATGGGGCCCCTCCCACAGGACACAGTTCTCCATGAACTTCTCCAATATGAGTCCATCCCATGGGCAACAGACTCCTTCCAAAACTGCTGGAGCATGGGTCATTCTGCCACGGGGTGCAGTCCTTCAGGGGCAGGCTGCTCCAGTGTGGGCTCCTCTCTCCACAGTCCTCCCACAGGGTCACAGCCTCCTCCAGGCATCCACTTGCGTGGGTCGTGGGTCTCCTCCATGGGCTGTGGGTGAATCTCTGCATCGTCATGGACCCCCATGGGCTGCAGGGGCACAGCTGCCTCACCATGGTCTGCACTACGGGCTAAAGGGGAATCCCAGCTCCCATGCCTGGGGTACCTTCTTCCCCTCCTTCTGCACTGACCTTGATGTTTGCAGAGCTGTTCTTCTTACATATTCTCACCCTGCTCTTCTCTGATCACCATTGCAACAGCTGCACACTAACTTTTAATTTTCTTCTTCTTAAATCTGTTATCACAGAGGTGTTACCACCATTTCTACTTAGCCCAGCCTTGGCCAGCATCACGTCTGTCTTTGGAGCCATTAGGCTCTGCTGTACATGGAAGAAGCTTCCAGGAACTTCTTCCAGGAGCCAAACCTGTAGCCACCCTCCACTACCAAAGCTTGGCCATGCAAACCGAATATAACAAATTAGAACCATTATGGCCTTTTAATAACCTTTTTTCTGCGTGAAAGAAAAACTTCAAGTTTCAAATTTATTTTGACATCTTAGAATGGTGAAGTCATGTAACTTTCTGAAAGAAGCCTTAAAACCTGATTGACTTCTGAAGTTTTAAGTAAGAAACACTCCTAAATTGTATTCTATGCTATTGTAAATAATCTTTTAAAATGTGTATTGAAACACCTCTAATTGCATGACAGAACTCAAAGTATCTTTGGTCATCTATCTGCCACCTGGTCTTGTTTTCTTGGGATTGGAAAATTCAGATGAAAACTGGATTAAGATAGACCAGGATAAAGTAATGTTTTAGGGATTTTTAACAGCTGTGCAGTGAGGAAATAAGATTTTTTTTTTCACTTATTATAAGATCTTTCACCCTTGGAAATTTCATAACAGGTGGTTACATCCTCTTAGAAGCAGATACAAGATTGTATGGGAATGGTGTAATAATGGTTCACAAGTCTAAAAAGTCTTGAATTCTAAGTAGTCCTACTCTTTCTAAGTACTTATGAATAAAAGCTTATCAATGCCTTTGAAATCAGATTGGTGTCCACATATCCAGAATGAGTTGCTTTGTCCCATGCATACAAGGAAGCATCAATTAAAAATGAAAAAAATATGTACAATCCAGAACAAGGTACATGAACATTGTACTATGTACAGTCCAGGGCTCAAATAACTCTAGAACAGAAAGCTATCAATTCACAAGCATTTGTAAGAAAAGCTGGTTGAAATAAAAGTTGTAATCTGATAATTTGTTTTGTCCAACTGATCAACAAATTTTTGGTTTGTGTTTGGTTTTTCACATAAAGTTCTGTAGGTACTCAAAATTCTCAACTAGAAAGGATAGAATATTTAAAAGAGTAATGGAATGTAGAGAACAGAAAGCTTAATGACAGCTATCTCCATAATGGTAAGTTAAGGGAGTTCTTCTGGTGTTCTTTTGACATTTTTATTAGGAAGGATGTTTCATTAGACATAATTTGAACATAGCTATGAATAGAAAAATTCCCACGAAAAAAAATTCTGATGTTGGGGAAAAACCCTTGAAGGAAGAGAATAAAATTTAAACAGAAACAGTCTTGGTGAGAGGACTGTTTGTCCCAGTTAATTTTTGAAATTATAGAAAAGAGTATGGACTCTTACTGAAATAGCTGGAGAATGTGGTTTAATGTAATAAAACACGCAAAAGAAACAACAGTAGAAATTTAGAACAAAATGACCATACAGGCTACAGGACACTGGTACAAAAAGGGATGTAACACAAGATAAATATCATGGTTTAACCCTAGCCGGCAACTAAGCACCAGAGCTGCTGGCTCACACTTTGTCTAGATGGGGCGGAAAAGAGAATCAGAAGAATAAAAGTTAGAAAACTCATGGGTTGAGGTAAAGACAGTTTAATAAGTAAAGTAAAAACCACACATGCAAGCAAAGCAAACCAAGGAATTCCTTCACTGCTCCCCATTGTCAGGTGTTCAGCCATCTCTAGCAAAGCAGAGCTCCATCATGCGTAATGGTGATTTCGGAAGACAAATACCATCACTCTGAACTTCCCCCCTCCCCTCTACTTCGCTCAGCTTTATATGCTGAGGTAACATATGGCATGGAATTTCCCTTGAGTCCGTTGGGGTCAGATGTCTGGCTATGTTCCCTCCCAGACTCCTCGCTGGTGAGATGTTGGGAGAAGCAGGAAAGGCCTTGATACTGTGTAAGTGCTGCTCAGCAGTGACTAAAATACCCCTGTGTTATCAACACTGTTTTCAACACAAATGCAAACCACAGCCAGTACTAGTTACTATGAAGAAAATTAACTCTAGGCAGCCAAAACTAGTACAATCACCATCAAAATGTCAAGTGGACAGAGGAAAAGGGAGAAGGAGTCCAAAAGATTGTGTTTTATCCAATACTGAAAAAAAGAACTTGTTCCATGACAACAGTATTTACCCTTAACAGTAATAGATAACAGGTATATAGAAGGAAGTACATTTATATGGAAAAAGACTACTGCACAAATAATAGAGATATTGATGTGACAGCAAAACAGAATATATCACATTCCTATAACTACCGGAATATGTCAGAAAGAATACCTGCAATTCCCAAGAAAATTCAAGGCTGAAGGGCATTATCTTGTTACAAGAGAACATTCTTCCTCCAGGTGGAAAAAGAACTCTGAGGAATTTGAATACTCCTTCATTCCTGACACTAACGATATTGCTACAGAACGTGGCTAACAGCTTTGCTAATAGAAGATCAGCTATGGGTTTTTGTGTTATTTCAGCTCTATAAGTCTAAGAAAATACCAATAAAAAAGATGTTAATTCTCTTTATTCTATGTTATAGTTCAGATAGACTAGCCACTTATAATACAGTTCCAGCAGCGAAATTCTACATTCATTTCTTTAAAAAAAAAGAAAAAAAAATAACAAAAAAAAGAAAGATAAGAAGCAGCTATAAAACTGTTATCAATGAGAGTTGATTCACAAGTATTTAATAATATACTGTGTGACCTTAAATATGCTGCTGAGGAAGACTGCAAGGGAAGGAGGCAAACAACACTGTTTCAACATACTAGATGCTTCTGCCAGCTATTTTTCTGGGGGGTAGGTTTCTTTCTGTAGGGCTTGCTATGAAAAGAAACAGTTTACTAACAAATTATAGATGCGGCTTCTGTGAGAGGCATTTTCTGTATGTGATTACAACACCACAAAGGGACTTCTGGCTCACAGACCAACAGAGGCCAGGAAGGAGCAGTTAATTGTGAAGTGTCTGAGTCAGGGAGCATCAGTAGGAGGAGGTGGAGAATAGCCATTATGCATAGCCAGAATGGATTGGCTCTGTAGGTAAGTACAATTAACTGAAAACTGCTGGTCAGGTTAATGGGTAGGTATCTTAAATTTATTTTATACAGACAATATTTTTGTTAATGAAAAATTGGGGTTTATTTGGCTCTCTATTTTCACTTCTGTATGGTGTTTATTTTTGTTTTCTTTTGTACCTTGTTAACCTCCCAAAGAAAAATGTTTCAGTGGTTTGTGCAGGAAAATGAAAGTAGAACAAAGACCAGTAAATTCATTTTATCATAATATGAACACAAAGATAAAATAAAATAAAATATAAACTCTTTTAACCACCTCTTCCAAGTCTTCTAATTTATTATGTGCAACCTGTGCTGCCACACAAAGCTCCATGTTCATGCACAGGAAATTGTGGGAAATATTAAAATAAGTAATGCTGAAAAAAACCACAAAATTTTGTGCTACATGATTCTCACAAAAGCGTGAATCAAACCATTACTGATCAACTGAGAATCCCTTCAGTTTTACTATTAATAAGGGAGAATGTACAATCTGAAGCGCTAGGAAGTATTATTTCCTTCTTCCATTCAGATTAGTTTCTCTTAGAATTAGAGGAGAGAGAAAAATAAGGCATCATGGGAACTTCTCAACTAGTGCAGGATCTGTGAATGTATGCCCATATTACTACCTGCCACGTTTCCCATCACCTGGTTTGCCTTGCTGAAGCACATTATGACTGCACATATAGCCTGAATAATTTGAATTATTCATGGATCTAGGGACCAAGGCACATCACAAAGTGCATGAACCACAAAATCTAGTTGTAGCTAAATAAAATGCATCTGTGTGTTAGAAACTGGAGGATCTACATTTGCATTGTAATGTCACAAATATATCTACAGAGTGTATTGTCTACGGACGTGTTAATCCAAGGTCAAATGAAGTACAACAAAATGTTTTTCAGGCAAAAGATTATTTTCAAACACTGTTTTTTGCTTCATTTGCTAAAAACATCTGAATCTTACACAAAGTGTTGGTTTTGATTTAAGTATCTGAAATAAAAAAAATATTCTCAAAATTTGAAACTTTCCACTTGACAGTGTCAAAATTATTTTTTTAATACCCCTAGATTAAACAGTATAGTTTTTTTTTTTTGCTAGGTATTAAACCACTTAGACAAGAAAATGTCAGGGTTTCAGAAAAATTAACCATCCATAATTCCTTAATGTGCGCTGTATTATTCTACAAGAAATAAAGAGATATCTCTTGATTATCTGTCCTTGTCCTTATGAGTAATTTAATTTCCAAAATATCAGCTCAGAGTGTCATACAGCAGACACAAGCAGGTCCAGGAAGTATCTGAAGCATGTTGAAGGTAAGTTATTGGTACAGGTGCTAAGGGAGCTGACTAGGAAAGGTGCCCTTCTGGATTTGTTTTTTGAAAACAGAGAGGGACTTGTGGGTGACATGGTAGTCTGTGGCTACCTTGGTCACAGTGACCACAAACTTGTTGAATTTCAAATCACTGGCAATCAGAGAAAAACTGCCGGCAAAACTTCAGCTCTGGTTACAGGAAGAGCAGAATTTGGTCTGCTGAAGGAGTTAATTAGTAAGGTCCCCTGCTTTTGAAGGTATCAGGGTCCATGAATGCCAGTCACTTCTTAAGATGCATCTTTTAAGAGAGCAGGAGCAGGAAAGTCCAAAGTGTCACAAGTCAAACAAGCAGAGCAGATGGAAGGATTGCTGAGCAGGGATCTTCTAGAACTAAGGTGGAAAAGGAAAGTACAGATAACACAGGAGGTCTTCAGAGATGTTGCTGACTGTAGAGAGAAAATTTTTGTGTTTTGGATTTATGCCGGAAGCACTGTCGATAACACAGGGATGTAATGTATTGGTCATCACTGAGCAATGCTTAAACAATGTCAAGGACTTTTCTACTCCTTACACCACCCCTTCAACAAGTGGGCTGGGGTGCACAAGAATTTGGGAGGAGACAGCCCAGACAGATGATCCCAACTGACCAAAGGGATATTCCATTGCATAAGATATCATACTCCACTATAAAATTTGCAGGGAAGAAGGAGAGAAGGTGACACACACATTTGGAGTTACAACATTTTTGCTCCCAAGCAGTTGTTATGACTGATGGAACCCTGTTTTCCTGGGGATGTCTGCCAATGGGAAGTAGTTAACAAATTCCTTATTTTTTTTTTTGCTTGTGTGTACAGCTTTCAGCTACTTATAAACTGCCTTTATCTCAAACTATTGGGTTTTTTTTCACTTTTACCCTTCTGATACTCTCTTACATCCAGCTAGGGGGATTGAACAAGATGCTATGTTGGCTTTAGTTGTCTCCCAGGGTTGACTCACCAGACCTGTGAGAAACCCCTTTGTACTAGTTCAACTGGATTTAAGGTTATTAAACATAGAACTAGAGGAAGTTGAGCAATATATAATCTAAAATATATTTTTTCCACTGCAAATATATAAATTGAGCAATATATAATCTAAAATATATTTTTTCCACTGTTGTCTGTATTAACTAGGATGAATCTGCACCTGAGGATGCCTATTTTATTCTATTAGTTCAGACAAAGCACTTTACTTCTAAATAGTTGCAGGAAGTTAACATAAATGCATTTCATATGAGAAACTTATGTATCACCATTAAAAATAATACATGACAGATAATCATAAATTTCTTCATAAATACTCAGACATCAAGAAGCCACAGAGTAAAAATATTTTCAAGACAGAGGTAAACAATGCTTATTGGCAATGGTTGTATTTCTCTTGTCAAAAGGGAATAATCTTCAGTTTAAAAGTATCCAGTATAATCAAACATGGAGTGTGGCCTGAGGCTTTAATGGATTTCTTAGATTTTCTTCCTTACAGAGTTCAACTGAAAATCAACTGTGAAAGAAATCTACACAAGTTCGCATTTACTGCAAGGACAGAAAGAATGCCGAGTTCCAATCTGTGTATTAAATGTGATGGCAAGATATTGTGTTATAGTGAAGTGACTATAGGAGCATTAGTAAATTATTATTATTCCTTCTACTGCTCTTATGGATTTTTTTTTTCTAACTTATGAACAAGATGTTTTAAATTTTCAGAAAAAATACAGATAAAGAATTTTATACATTTGTCTGGAGCTGTCCTCACCAGAGCAGGAGCAGAATTAACACTTGCCCATGGCACACTCATGTATGAGGACTGGGTATGTGGTCCAATATGTGAAACATATGGTCTATTTGGGCATACGAGCCTTTCAGTATTTATTTCAACCTGTCAAATCATATTCATGTCAAATGCTAGCTGTCCAGAATCCCTTTGAGATGGCACTTACAAAACATAAATAAACAAATTGTAAAAGATGTAGGATTGAATCTAATTTAAATCAGATAGTCTGATACAATGTATGAAAAGGAGGAGTAATTAAAAAAATCTTGTTCTCGTCTTGAAATAATTTTAAACTGCATAGACGACTTTCCTTTAGCAGTGAAGGGACAAACAAAAGAGTTGTTTCCCCAATCAAAGCAAATACCTTCAGCTGTGCAAATACCTTCAGCTTCCCTCTTTTACTGAATCTCATATCTCAGGGATTTGGGTAGATGGACATTGAGAGAACTATAATGTAAATACTTGGGCATGCAAATCTGCACATCTTAGCTGATCCTGATGTGCTTGTGGCGTTCACATGTCCACGTGCATCTGGGTGACTATTTAGCTAATTGTATGCATAAGAACTCCACCAAAATTGTAGCCATTAACCTGCTTAGTCTGCCATATGTTATTAGTTTTAGAAAGCATGTGTTATGACCTAAGACCAAAGTCACCAAAGAAAAGAAATGGATTCACTTTTGCTGCCAGCTCCTAAACCTCCAGTGATCTCAGTGCAGCTGTGACAACTTATCCCAGTGGCCAAATTAGTTTTCACGCAGGACTAAAACTCAGCCCAAATACTGAATCCCCATATTAATCCATCATCCCAAATGAATGGTGTTCTGTTACTACATGCTTACTGCACAACATCTTATAATTTTTAGCTTTCTTGTCCTGACCTCTTCCTTATCCTGGATAGTTTGGAAATGTCACTGTAGAATAGGTAACCTTCTTTATAACACTGGTTTAAAGTCAGTCCAGATGGTGTCAACTAGCAGTTATTAACTGTTTGTTAGTTTGGAGGAAATAAATGAATGCCACAGCCACTGATCCCAACTAATAGCAAGCCAGTGCTCACATCACATGAGCAGTGCACAAGAAAACCAAAAAGTGTAAGTAGCACCTCATTGGAAGTCCTGGCACAGAGACCAAAGGCTGCAAGTGAAAGGGGCACATCTGGAGTAATAACACATAGACAGCTTACCCTGTCCCATGCTTCCTGTGAAAAGAAATTTGTCCCTAATTATTGCAAAAATATTCCAGGACTGTAAGAATGTGCTAACCACAGCCCATAAACCCCAACCTGGGTTTGATGAGCAGTGGCACATTTCAGCAGTGTCCCTGTTCCAACCCCTGTCACAAGTAATTTCCTTTCATAAAGCCATTAAAATGAGAGGAAAGGCTACTTGTCTCTCCCCCTTTCAGTCTCAGATAAGCAAACATCTTTAATGTTTGGAAACAGTTTATTAAATGCTGTTACCCACACAGCTTAATAAACACATTGAGAGCATTTCCCCGAGGAGCCTGGGAATTAAAGCACACCTGGCCTTTCCTCAGCATCCTTATAGCAAGATTAACAAGTCAACATTTCTTAAGCAGCAGAATCCTGTTTGACACATATTTAATCAATGGATCCAATTCTAAATCCTCTGTTACATCTTTTCCCCTCTGTGATTCCTCAAACCTCCTACAATGATTTGAATTTTCAGTGTCCCAGTTTTGAATAGTTTTTATTTTCGCCTTTTCATTGTAGAAACGAGCACTCTTACTACTATGTGTTATTGCAAACGAGAAGCACATGTTCCTGTTTGAGCTCTTAAGATAAACAGAGGGAACCTACCAGATCTGCTGATCAAAGCTTATAGAGGGAAAACATCTTATAATTCAGGCTTTGTTTTTTTGCAGGTAGAAACTCTGCATGGCATATCCAGCAAAAAGGGGTCATCATCAAGATGGATTTTTAGAAAATTTAAAAAAAAAGGCAGAAGATTTTATCAAATAGTCACTGAAAAATGTAAAATGCAAAGAGGAAGATTTTCTACTGAGATGTTTCATAAGCTGAAATTTGTGCTGAAACAGGCACCTTGAATTATCACGAAAGGGAAACTTGAAAGCTAAGTATTGAGTAACAGGGTTAAGTTAAATATCACGAAGAAGATACTACAAAGACAATTTGCAAATATTGAGAAGAGCCAGGAAACAGCTTGCAGTTCTTATTTCTACTATTCTTAACATTTCATTGAGCAAATTCCTGCAGTGTCAGTCTATTCAAAAAGGAAGGAAGACAGAAGTAAAGAGCCAATAAGTGTATGCATGGTCACACAGGCATATTTACATGCTATATAGGTAACTGTGTGAATGAAGAGATATATTAGTTTATACTTAAACTAAAATATGCATGAAGTTCTATCTACTATCTGAAATATAACTTTGACTGAAGTCTTATTGAGAGTGAGTGCTTTTCTGGTTTTTTTTCCTGGGAATTTAAGGAACTTTTTTCTTTGCTTAAAACCTTGCCTTTCTGGAGCCAAATTAAGCTTTCTGTTTTCCTTTTTCTCCATCTTCTCTTGCTCAGCACACTGCACAACCTTGTGGAAGAAATTGCAAGACACTATGGACTACTTCTGTGTTAGCAAGACACTGGTAATACCACATGCCATCTTGTCACACATCTAAATAATGCTGTCACTCAACTGTCTTGCTGCATAGAAAAGATAAATGACTGAGTAAAAAAAAGAAAAGTCTTCTGGTAAAGTTTATCTTGACAACATTGGAAAGAAAACAATGTGAAAAGAGAACATTATCACTGAATTAGGTGGTGTTGTGGTGTCACCAGCCTCTCTACTCTTTGTACTCATCCTTAGACAAAGTTGTGGTAAAGCCAAAAAATCTTTCTAAGTTCAGCATTTCTTTATGACAGAGCATTATGAAGCCTTTGTTTCTCATTGTAATTGAACTTAATGGAAAACACGAAGAAAATGGGTGTCTGTTCATCTCATATATGTATTTGTGTGCAAAGAAGACTCAAATGTGGCTTGGAAACATGAGTCCTAGGCTCCTCTCCTGCAAAGATTTCCAAAGTCCTACAGAAAGAAGGAGAACATCCAATGTGTCACTTTCTTTAAAAAAAAAAAGTCATTGAAAAATATAATTCAACTTAGGATGCCAGTTTTGAAAAAAATTCTGTGTACTTCTACATTTTTCTTCTATGACACAGTCACTGATCAATGGCTTCCTTCGAACTCTTCCTGATGGAAGAAAATCCTTGGCCTGGCTTTTTCCTATCTTCCAAATGTGTATTTAAGATGTGCACCTTCTGTAAATTACTGTGATTTCTTTTTATCACTGCTGTTTTCAATGTTAGCTCCTGATGTGTCTCTGCAAACTTGAATTTCAAAAAAAGCTGAGGAATACAAAGAGAAAGTTTAGCTTTTATTTTATTTGGTACAGTAGATTCAAGCTGACTTTAGTGCATATTTGGCAGGTTTCCCACAACCAAAAGACCCCTTTTAGCAAGTTCCACATGTTCCTGTAGACAGCCTGGAATTCCTTCAGGATGCTGAGGATGTCCAGTTAAAAGCTGATGGTTGGAGGACTATATAAATAGGCCTATATCAATTTTTGTTCCTATATCCTTCTAAACAATATGCCTTTTTATACTGTTCGTGTTTCTAAGATGACCCTTTCAGTGTCCACATGTCAATACCCACATAAAACCTCTAAAAAGAAAACATCTGAGATGTTCCGTAGATGCCTATCTTCTCACCATCTAGCAGCATTGAAAAAGCTCTAAAAGAGTTTTTTGAAAAGCTCTAAAAGGCTATTTACTTCTCTGTAAATTATGGTGCACAATAAAACCAAAAAAAACACCAATAATAACTTTCTCATAGACTTTTGAGAACAATCAAGATAAAACATATACCTAATGTATACATGGCTAAACACAGGCAAAATGTACATCTGCTTGGAACTGAGATGCTTTCTAAAAGTATATCCAGTCTCTGTTAATTCTTTCTTATAGTTTCAGGTTTGGAAGGTTCTACACAAAGGAAGTAATTGGCCGTCCCCACACCAGAAATCCTCTTTAATTGGAGACCAAAGGCAAAGGTTTGCTGTGGAAACAAAGCACAAGTAATGAAGGGATTTGTCTAAGATTCCACAGTCTATTAATATCAGACTAAGGTATAGAACACCAGTGTCTTATTATAAATTTAGAAGGTGCTAGATGACACCTTATCTGATAGGCATATAATACACGCACATTTGTTACTAGAGGCTGAATGTCCAGACTGAGAATTACTTAATTACTTATGACATTTTTAAGGTGAGAAAAATTTAGATACTCTGACGTAAAAGTCCTTTTTCCTTAGGTCCAATTTTTCCTGGACAGTGTCTTGCTAGTATTGGTAAGTTATGGTTTTAATATAGTTCTAACCCTAAGACCTGTTGTACATTGTCTCACCTTTCAACATTTTACTACTTTAAATGGTATGAATTTGACTATAAATATAGAGCAAATCAGACATAAACCTAAGACCATAGGAAAAAATCCCAACAACACAAGTTTTACAGATTTTTCAATGTGTTATTTTCCCTTTGCAGAGCAAAATTTCTGGAATATATAAAATTAATAGAGATAAAAAAATTATAACAAAATTCTCCCCTCCTCAACGCCTACAAACTGATTTCTCCCACAAAGAAATGCACAAGTCATATTATTGATTATTTGTTATCTACTAAGCACTGTGTTTCTCTGCTGACCAGATAAAAACCAAGTATGTATAACAGCAGAAAATACGAGTCACATGAGGAAAAGATGTGCAATTCAGGCTGGCCAGGTTAGTGGTACTGTACCTGAGCACAAGGGGCATCATGCTTTCAGCTTCACTGATTTCAGCTGACATCACAAAAATTTCTCTAGCATTGGAGAAAATTTACAGTGGATATAAGCAAAAACCTATTTGTGTTGGTATGGTTTTTTTCTCTACGGTATTTTTACTATCCATGTAAAACACAGACAGATCATTAACATGACCAAAAGTTTCCAAAAGGTAGGCCATCTCTCATAGTAATTATTTTACATTCTGTCACGTGTGTACTTAAAAGGTGAGAGCACCTCACTCCACTTATCTACTTCCCCTTAAATACCCAGAACAGAATAGTGCTAATGTATGGGAGGAGCAGGATAAAAACCAGACAAAAATGTGGAATGTCTTGCGTACTTAACTATTTTATCAGAAAAAAAAATTACAGTTGTTCTATGGCTTTACAGAAGATGTGACATTTCTACATATGACTAAAAGTCCTTAACCATTGTTAGTAAAACCTCATTCGTCCCCTATTTCTTCCATAAAAAGATCAGACTTGGTTAAGTTATGAAAGAATTTGAGACATCCAGAAGTCAATGGTGGTGAATGACCCCATGACAGTATTCATACTTAGCAGAGGTCTTCCTGTGTTCTCTTATCTATATTGGCCCCTCCAGACTTTCTTTTGTTCTCACAGCTCTATGGATTATGTTTTATAAATTATGACAGTCTACCAATAGAAAATCAGTCAGCCAGGAAGGGCATCACCTCTTCTGACTACAGCACTCAGATTACTTTGGCAGCTTCATTATCGTCTCAATCTAATCCCACCTAAGAAAGAAAACTTTGGTTTTGCATTTTCCCTGTCTCTGCCTTGGCAATATTTCAAATTTATGCTTGACTTGCTAATTGAAATAAGTTAGTAAGGTCTCTGGATGATCCCGTGGAGGATACCATCTACCAAAAAACTAACATCATGTGCCTCACTGTATGGCTTAATGTCATTATTTCATTATTATTATTTTTACTATTATTATTAGGGCAACAAGAAACAAAGAGTGCTGATCTGTATGTAATTGTTTTGTGAGCACCTGGAGAGATGCTGAAGGATATCATTGAAGCCATGATTTTATTCTTCAATATAAGCAGTCTGCAATCTGGGAAAGTAAAATAAGGGGACGGAGAAAACCAACAAAAAACAGATGAAAATGAAAGCTGATTCTGACTCACAGTCCCAAGTTTATTTTTTTATTTTTTTAATTTTTTTTTGTTTGTTTTGTTTTGTTTTGTTATTAATATTTTTTTCACAGGGAGAAATTATGAGAGGAATTTTGATATCCAAACTACCGTATGTTTGTTTCCCCATGAAGCTGATAACAAAATTCTTCAAAACAGCTGCAAGTGACAGGAAATGGGGGCTTTGGGGCTAGGAGAGGCTAGGAGAAAACCTAAACCTGAAAAAGCTCAGTCTTCAACCTTATCGGCATATGCCAGCTCTCAAGAATAAGATATTACGAGGCGTGATGCTATTACTACATGCAAGAAATTATCTCAGGCAACTTGAATAACTGTTGCTTTTATCTTTTATGGCTAAGCTTCTTGAGCTGCGTTTATTATCCTTTAACTCCTCATCTGTTATTATTATGACTTTTTTTTTTTTTAATCTGCAGAGAATTTTAAGTTCATTAGTAAAGTTTTTGGTCTTCTATTCTCTTGACTCAATTGCAGAGTTGTCCTTCTTAAAAATATTTAAAGATTTAGTAATTTTTGTTGCCTTTTTTTTTTCCTTGTTTTTATATTTTTGCATTATCTCTCCACACTTTATGTTCATAAGTGGTTTTAGGAAATGTCATACTGGCAGCAAGAGAATTGGCAAATAAAATTATAGGATATACAAAAGGAAAAGATATTAACAACATGAGCCCTGAGTCAAATTCTGAATTTTTGAAAATTAACAGATATTTAACTAGGCACTTCAATGGTACTTCCTATTCATATAGAGATATATATATATGGATAATCCTGTTGAAACTATTATAAATCCATATTAGTCAATTAATGCAAATGAAATTGAAGAAAGCAAAATATTATTATTCAAACTGCCTCTAAAATCCAGTCACCTTCAGAACAGAATGTGGCAGAGTAACACACATCTTAAATATCTTAAGAAAACTGGAAATGGGAAAAGGGAAATTGGAAGATGATTTCCCAATCAATTAAGTCAGTTCAGCTTTGTCAGTTCTTGTGGTCCTTCTGTTTCCTTAATAATTTCTTTCCTGTTTTCCTGATTTATTCCTTTATTTTATTTTTTTAAAATTTATTTATCTTGAGGTAAAAATTTATTTTAACTTGTTATTGGGGGACCTGACCCTCAATAGCCTGCTGATTAGATGACAAGTACAATAGAATGTTGTAAAGTGAGTAAAAAAAATTAACCAAAATAGGGATGAAGGGTCAAACACAGCCAAATAGAAGTCCTGCAGCAGAAAGTCTCCAACTCTGTTTTGGTTGTTTCTTTTTTTTACAGAATATATACGCACTATATTTGCCACTTTTTCCCTTCTGTACTCTGTGTTATCAGTCCTCACTTGAATAAAAAAATCTGAAGTCTTCAGTGGCAACTAAAAAAATCTACTTAAGCAAATATCCACAGTTGTAATATATCTAGTTAACTTATGACTGGTGTCACTAGAACTTTATATTCTGTTTAAAATGAATAACAGTACATAATTTTCCTCCCATTCATTTGGGCAGCTATTTTATCAGATTAAAAATTCTCAGCTGTGGTCTGTTATTTACTTTCTCTGACATCTTATGACAGTGGTTTTTTTTTTCTGCAGTAGAACTAATGGCCAAGTACAGTTCTGATTGCAGGAGACGATTTATATGATGTCCAGTGAAAATCTGTCAATACAGTAGGCTGTCCTAAGTGCTTTCTAAAAATATGCTTGAACTTTCCCATCATTTTTTCAGAATGAGTTTTGACCCTGTTCACTGGAGAACAACAGGATGGCAACTGAGAAGGAAATATCTAAATTTGATCTTTCTGGTGTTCTTAATCTGGGCTGACATAGTTCTACAGGAAGCAGAATAAACCCATTGCTAGAGTTTTGGAAAGCGCACAATAGAAACAGAATTATAAGGAAAAACAACACAAGCTTTTACTAAAAACTATATTATAGCCAATGACATCTTAGGCAAAGATTAAAGATGATTTCACTTGTTTTTTTAACACCAAAAAAGTATCATCTTGCTTGACACGTCTCTTGCCAGACAAAAATACATCCTACAACAGCAAAAATAATATGCAAAGTACCACTTATCTAAGGACATTAGCGATTTTTCTCATAAAAGAATGAAAAAATCAGAACTTTTATTGACATTTTTACAGTCGTCATTACTGAGCTACTTTGAGTTTGTTTACATTATGCTTAATGATTGAAAATATATTAAATCCAATCTTTGCTAGCTAATCTTCGCGGGATATTTGATTCACATAGTGTTTCAGGGTTTTTTTTGTATGTCTGATTAAATAATGGTGTATGCCCTTCTAAAGAGACCCTTTGTATGTTTAATTTGTAGTTATTTTCATCAATATTGATACAAGAAATACTAGAATCCAGTTTCTTCATCATTAAAATAGCTACAACTTGTTCTCAGTAACATCTGTGTAAATTAAATGGAAAAAGTTAGGAAGCATAAAAACAGTAAATTCTATTTTGAATCATGCACATCAAATATTTTGGAAAATATCAGTCTTCTAATGTGTTTATTAGAACAAGTATACAGCAAAGACTTGAAACATCACTGAAATTAGAGAAAACCACAAAATACTACTTTCTTGAAGGAGAAATTCACACATAATAACAATATAAGAATATAAATCAATCCAAATTCTTAAAAACACCGTATCTAGTTGCTTTCAGAACACTTTTAAGTACATACTGCATTTGAAAATGTCACAGTAATGCTTGAGAATATTCCTCTAATGGAAAAAAGTGGTTAAGTCCTTCACTACACATCTACTGAAATTAGGGATAGTTACATTAAGTAACTGTTGTGAACCTGTCTTACTGATGTCAGTGTAACAGTGAGAAAAGATTAGATGGACAAAGTGGTCCTAACTACCTAAGCAACTAAGTCCCTATTTAGATTGAAGAAATGCTTGAAATCCCCCACTCAGTTACCAAAAAACCTTATGAGGTTCCTTCCTAGGAGTTTACGTTTCTAATCACTGCTATGTTTAAATTACCTGTCTTGATAAGCCTAAGCAATTTAGCACCAGACTTATCAGGCATTTTGGAAAAGACTATTTCAATGAAGATATATTTTGGTTTACTGAGTACTTCCAGGAAGCTTAGCTTTGAAGACGTACATGAAATGTTTTCTCTGATTGACTCAAAAATCCCAGGCAGAAAGAAATTTTTTGTGGCCAGTAATCAAGCATACAGAACATTGAACAAGATACAAGAAAAACTGGTACTCAAAAATGGCATTTTCTATTGAAAATATCTTTCATCTCTCAGAGCTGTGTGCATATTCCCTGATTATTAACTATCCTGAAGCATAATTCTTTCTGTTCCCCTTCAAGAAGACTTATTTTTTAATTATTATTCTATTCAGTATTCAATGAATAACGGAGATACAGAAAGAAAAACTTGATGGTTTGGGAGCTGGATCAGTCACTGGATCTGCCACTGGATCCCTGGTTTCCAACTCCTGCTTCAGCTCCAAAGAATCTAGCCTAATCTGTTGAAAAGCAACCTCGTTAATGTTGGTAATTGATCCAGGGTGCAACGAGTTATAGTTCTGACAAGCAAAGTTGATCTAATTTCCTCTCAGCTTTGCAATTTCCTCCCTTTTCCTATCCTATTTTCTCTTGGTTGTCACAATGACAAGGCAATTCCATGGGATGTTAAAGTCTGGAAATGCAATTGACTCAAATGGCTTCAATGTGAAACTAATGTAGCCTTTTGGTGCCATGGGATGTGGAAGGAAGTCGTCTTCTCCTAGGCAATCCTCTTCCCTAGATATTTAAGACCAGTTAAATAATTTTCAAAACTTTGTTTTTTCTTTCAATGGGAGGGCAGGAGTTAACTCAATTTTATCACACTTTTTGTATCGTTGTTATAATATTCTCCTACAAAAACATTGTGAAACTGAAGGACCTTGACCACATAAGAATTTAGCAATATATATTCACATGTGGTAACAACTGCAATATATTCAGCTGACAATTTCAAGCAATTCACTGGGTAGTGATTTGAATCTACCTTCCATGCACACTGAATTCATTGTTCTCAGGAAGAAATTATACCATAAGAAAGTTCATTTTAGAGGGGATTGTATGTGGCATACAGTAATGCTGCAAATCCTTTGAGAATGTCCCCATTGCTTCAGTATACACACATTTGCTTTACATCATGTGGGATACCTCCTCATTCTTCCCCACAATAAAGTTTATGCAACACAATAATGATTTTGCTTATGAGCATATTTTGATGACCAGAGAGATAAATTCAGTAGAATCAGTTACTCAAATTGTGGTCAGCTCCTGAAACAACTATTAAAGCTTGCCTGCTCTGAATTTCACTCCAGTGATTGCTTTCCTTTTCACTAAAAGATCATTTGGCCCAAAGAACTATTTCTCTTGTCATTTGTTCAAGTAAGACTCTAAAATTCATACCACAGTTACCAATGCTATGGTTCATAGTCTGATTCTATGAGCATCTAAGATAAGATGCTTATTGATGTTATCTCTCACATGTCCTGAGGTGGTTTTATTGGGATGAGAAAATCCCTGACTGAGAATGCTTCACTCTCTGGAAACTGATTTATGTATTGGTGAAACAGATAATAAAATGAAATTCAATTTAATTTCATTTAATTTCATTTTATGATATTATGTTTAAAATGCTTTGTATGTCAAAGCTATATAATCCTCCCCAAACAGCAAATATAAACCTGACTTTTAATGTAGTCCTCAGATGTGTTAAATAGGAACTCTACTTAAAATTAAAATTATAAGCATAATAGTTTATGGGATCTAGCCAACTCCATATAGCCAAAGTACCATGGGACTCAGAGTGACTAGTTAGTAAATTAATAAACCTTCATAAAATAAGACCTGCACAGAAAATTGTGTAAATCTGTACTCAGATGACTGTTGCACTGAATATTTATCAATGAAAGCAGAAAAGTCCAGCAATGACATGTTCACCCTATGCTAATTTACATATGTAAATTTCCCTAGGTAACAGTCTCTTTAGCTACAAATTTTTAATAATAACAGCATGTCAAGCAGGTCTTATATCTGCAAAAGAAGATTTTAAGCCCATTAATTTTGAACATAAAAATAATGAAAAGAAGCCTGCTGCCATCCTTCTCTAGTTTTCTCCTTCCCTGTTTCCAAATTTGACATTTAAAAGTTGGAAATTAACTTGCTTCCATATATTTAGGGAGTTTTTTTAATACTTCCTCTGAATATACAGTTTTAGCACAAAAGGATATGGTAGCAACTGCAAATTATATGATTCCTTTTAACAGTTGTATCATCTGACTCCAAGCTCGAAGTGTGTCCAGGTGGCCTAGAAGGCCAATGTATCCTTGTTTGTATCAGAAGTAAAGCGGTCAGCAGGACTAGGGGAGGGATTCCCCTCAGCACTTGGCATTGTTCAGGTCACACCTTGAAAAATATGTTCAGTTTGGGGCTTCTCCTTACAAGAAAGGCATTGAGGTGCTGTAGTGTGTCCACGAAGGGCAACGAAGCTGGTGAAGAGTCTAGAGAATAAGTCTTGTGAATAACATCTGAGAGAGCTGGCATTGTTTAGCTGGAAGAAACGGAGTTTCAAGGGAGACCTTATTCTCTACAACTACCTGAAAGGAAGTTTTAGTGATGTGGGGGTCAGGCTTTTTTTTTTCCTAGGAAACAAGTAATAGGATGAGGGGAAAAGGTGTCGAAGTTGCACTTGAGGGCATTTAGATTGCATATTGGGAAAAATTTCTTCACTGAAAGGGTCGTCAAGCATAGGAAAGGGCTTCCCTGGAAAGTAGTGGGGTCTCCAACCCTGAAGGTATTTAAAAGACATCCAGATATAGCACATAGGGACGTGGTTTAGTGGTGGACTTGGCAGTGTTGGGTTAATGGTTGTGCTTGATGACCTTAAAGGTCTTCTCTGACCTAACTGATTCCATGATTCTGATTCAAGAATTCAGGGTGAGGTAAAGAGAGAGATCTATAAATAGATAGAAGAATCTATCATTCAATTGACAAATCAATCCCTCTCTTTCCATGCTGGGCATAATTGTTGGTCGCTGTGTTTAATTTCAGTGAATACTTTCTTTACAAAGAAAGTAACTGAAATTAATCACTATTTTGAGATTAAAAATAAATAATCTCAAAAATTACTGCAACTAATTCAATGAATTCTGTTCATCTTGCTATTGAGACCTCACAGCAGAAAGAGGAAGAAGTAGAAAGACCTATTTTAGTTTGCCCCTTCCTTGCATGTTGCTAATATTTCTCTCCAGGTGAACCTTTGTCACTTAGAGACAGTCAGAGTAGCAGCATCTGCCTTTGCAGCCTTTTCTCCAAGGATAACACAAACATTAATGAGCAGGTCTCAAGGTTGTCCCCTGATCTCTGTACACTCCTCTCTTTTGGAGGACTACTTCTAAAGGCACTCTCTGTGATACATGACTAAGTAGACAGTGCAGGTCTGGTACTCAGTTATAGGGGAGCATTCTAGAATTACAGCTCTAATGTTTCTGAGATCACAGAAAATGTTTCATATTTTGCCAAAAGTAAGAAACCTGATCCTCCAGACCTGCCCTCTGAAAGAATTTTCTTCTTTCTATCAAATATAGATGAAGGCTGAGCAGGAAAGACAAAAGATTTCAAGTTTGGTGTTCTGACTGAACACTGGAGCGTAGTTGGAAGTTTGAGCGCAAACTGGGGGTTACATGATGTGGGCTGTACTGACTATAACAACTTCCTTTTCAATTCTGTTGATCTATGACTTTAAGCAAATCACCTTCAAATCTAAGCCTCTCTAGAAAAATGAACTAAGTTATATCCCTCAGTTGAAGGAGCTTAGGTTAAATGTAAGTAGTACTATTATTATAAGATTTCAGGCTGACCTGTAAAGGTGAAGGGAAAAAGCAGGTAGAATTTCTTGAATTTTCTTACTCTCTGAAATCCAGATGGCAGTCTAAAAACTCTTGACTTCTGAACTCCTGACTTCAAGTATTATTAGCAGCCCTTTGGCCTCCCATTACACTGTAGCCTGAAGACCTCACATTTTTAAGTGAAAAATAAGTGCTCAACTCTGAGCGGGATCAGTCATGATATAAATATGAAGAAAAAGAAGAGGGAAGGAGGAAAGAAAGTGAAAGCTGCTGTTGCAGAGGAGCAAGAAGGTGGCTGTTCCACAAGCCAAGAAAAGAACTTGGAACAAGGATCACTGCAGGATAGATGGGACTACAGACAGTGCAGCCAGTATGTAGGTCCAGAGTCCATCGAGGAAAACCTGTCAGTAATCTACAGCAGCAGAAGTAAGACTAGACTTGGGTTGACCTATGACACCATCCAGGCTACCCTGGGTGTTCAGGCTTGAGCTGAAATGGAGATCCAGATCCAGGGTAGAAGGTGCATGGGTAAGGATGCTGTGAGGCTAGTCAAGGCAGACAGGTTCTATGGGTGTCCTAAGACCCTCGAAAACTGCAAAGAAAATATGTGGCTTGAAAGAAGGTGTTTGTATTCTGTACTTGTGCAGAAGTACTGGCTGAAAAGTACAGAACTGCCTGCACTGGGAGATGGAAGTCCCATGCAAGGACCTGGCTGTATGACAGCACAGGTAGCTCTCTCCAGCTCCTTTACTCTCACTGCCTAGCTGGAAGGAAAAAACTGCATTACTTGGGAAGTTCTAACACTTATTAGGTCTATTTATAAGAGAGTGACTAGATAACTAAGGATTTCTATCTTCTTGGCTTCCTCTAATACCTGCAAGAAATAGTATGTGCCTCAATATTCCTATATGTGAATGAATATTATTGAAGGTTTTTCATAATAATTTCTATTTTATTGTCTCTTTAAACTTTATATAAGGTTTTCAAAAATTTTGTAGCTTCTGCTCTGAATCAGAAATGTTTCTTACTCTTTAGGGATGTCCTGCAAAAATGCATCTAGTCACCTGAATTCAGATAACTTGTGAAGTTTTTAGAAGTCAGGGTAATTGTGCTAATTTTAAATTAATAGTGAGCTATATTAATTAGATTATTAATATAATTAATAATGTAATTAATTAGATCAATATGAATCTGAGTTTCTTTATTCTGAATCCTTATGTTGGTATTTCTCTAACAGGAACAGGCTTTTTCTTGAGATTGCCTCATTTTTGACAGCGAATAGAGGAAAGAGAAAGTTGATGTTATTCTGGTGACTCTTTCTTTAAACTTTAACTGATTTTTGCTTTTGGTCCTAGTCCCAGCCTTTTACCCTTTTTTAAGTCAGTGCATTACTCTGAAGACCCAATTTACATTAGTACCTGAGGCATCTTCATGAATGTCAGAATTGGTCTCAATAATCCAGACTATTTATAAGCCTGTTGGCAAAAGGACTTATATGTTCCCAGGCTTCCCCATTAAAACATGGATGGCAGGTTTTAATCAGGAAGCTATATATATCATGTAATTGCAATTCCCTCAAGAGCTTCTTTGCATTTGCACAGTTTCAGTACTGACATTACAATGGCTAAGGGTCTGCCTGTCACTATTTGCATTGTAAAAACCTGCACTATTTCCAACAGGGGCAATAATTCAGTCATAAAAAAATCACATGGTGCTGAAACATAAATCACTGTTAGAAATAGATCCTGATTCAGTTAACGAGTTTAACTGAACTCACTTTAAAGAAAGATTAGGCAAACAGTTTGGAGAAAGCAAGAAAAAGTGCTAATCCAAAGCATAGTGTATTATATTCATCTGTTGAAGGTCACATACCTAGTCTCCTCCAGATGTTTGCAATGCCCTTTTCCTTGACTTCAAATTTGATCTTAGCCTCCTTGTAGAAATGGAGTTGGGATACTGAAATCTGTGGAGATTGGGAAAGAATCTATGTATTTGCATTTGTAGAAAAACTGTCATCAAGGTCTTAAGGGCAGGTGACTGAAAGTGATTGGAAATGAGAAAAAATGGCAGATTATTAAAAGAAATGTCCAGTGTAAAAGTAGGTTTGAAAGGACCATGAAAGTGTTGTTTGGACATTGCAAGTGGGTATATCTCAACTGATTATTCAAAAGGCAAAGTAGGTGGCAAAGGTACTGTTAGCAAGAAATATAAATATCTTGACAGTTTCATGTGCCTTGTACCTTTATTACTTAAACCAAGACTGAGATTTTAGATAATAGTTAAAATAAATAAATAATCTCAAAGAACATTCACTAATCAGACTAAAAATAATAAGAGAACCAAAGACTTTCTTTGCCCATATCACTGAAAGCTGCTCAACTAATCATTCTCTAAAGCTTTGGCTAATATTTTTAAATATTGCTCAACAGATGAAATTTCTTCTGCTTTTCTAGGGAGACTACTTAAAACTCCTTAAACTTTGACCTTATGAAATGGTGTCTAACACTGAGCCTACGATTTATTTGTCTGTTATGTATTCAACTGTTCTTGCGTTTTCCCTTACCACTGCCCAGATCAGAACACACCATTCCCACATCTCACTGTCCATTTTTCTAAGAAATATGAGTGGTTACTATAGCTCTACTTAACACAAACACATCTTGGAAGCACGTGCCTTTGTTGAATAACCCACAAACGGATTGTATATCAGCAGTATATAGAATTATATGGAATTTACTCTGTGTCAAAGAGTTAGAAGGGATGAGGTAGAAACAAGGAGTTCCATGGAAAGCATTCTATGTGTCTCACTAAGTAACATTAGTGAATTAAAGTGCTATGGTTGCTTTTGTTTGAATTGTTCTTATAACTGTTCTTATAGTCAATGATAACTCCTACCTCACCACCTGCAGTCACACATGGTCCCAACAACTAAGGATTTTATTTCTTTAACTGATTTTGTCCACAGTATAAAAGCTTTAAACACAACTTATGCCAGGAAAATAAGTAACCTCCTTTCTCTAGGCAATTGTACTTTCTGGTTCACTGGAAACTATCAACAGTATATATAGAACAAGAGAATTGTGCTAGGTTCTCCCTGTTCCTGTCAGTCTTAACTCTTTAACTCATTTGGGTTATGTTCATCCATAAGGGTAACTTGAGAGAAAGATATGCTTTTAATTCCCCTGCATTCCTTCTAGTTAGCAATCCATTGGTGATGCCTATGCTTTCTTTGCCTGCTTTCATTTACACTGCAGTCTCAACCTTCAAATATTCAACATTACAAATTGATTTCACACTGTCATGTCACTCAGACAGTGCAAAAAATGTAAATCTTAAATTAAATCACTTACACTAAATACCCTGACTTTTTCTAGGTATAAGTCTCAGTTTCATAATGTTACTTCAATGTAGCTTGTGGTGTGTTAATATGATATATTCCAGCTATTAAGTTTTAACATGCACAGCAGGGTTTTTATGAGTGAGGGTTTCTGCACAAAATATGAGGCATTTTAAGGCACCTGCTTTGGCATTTCAAGAAATATTCCCTGAAAACCAACGAAATACACTCATGATAAGCTACTAAAAAAATATGTAAGTCCCCATACTGACCCTTTCTCTGCTAAATAAGAGATTTCCAGTGTACTGGACTTGACTGAGAAATACTAATGATTATCCTTTCACTGGGGTATTTCAATGTAAAATAAAATACTTAGCAGACTTATCCATATGTGGATAAGAAAAATTATACACGTCAATCTAAACATACCCTCCTAAGTTTCTGCTCCAAAGACATTAAACAACCATTTTTCAAATTACAGTCTAAGTACTGAATTCTTTAGTTGCATTAGAAAGTGATTTAAAGTTTGACATTCCAGCCATTTATATACTCTACATGGAATTTTAATTACAAAAATAGATTTTTACTGAGTGAAGATAGGTGAACCACAGAAACTCCCCTCTTGATTCCTATTCCACCTGCCCACACCTTAGATTTCTGGCGTCGTCTGTCTCTTATAATCCTTGTCCAGCTGAAAGAATATAAATTTTGTTTCTGAGTATTACAAGCAGTGACATTTGATTATCATAGCTTCAGTTTATATTGAAAAATCTGGAGCTTTATTTCCACTGAATCCATGGCAACTCAGAGTTTATTAAATTAAGGCTAGGAAACACAATAGTGAAGTGTGTAAACTATGAACATTATTGACAACTTCTGCACTATGTCAGTATTCAGATAGTACAGGCTAAACCCCCAAGTTCTCCCTTGCAATGAACTGAGTCAATTAAAAATAATCTCAGATTGATGATTTACAGGTTTGAAAGCCAGAAGGCAGTAGCATTTCAGGCCAGTGTTTAGTCTGCTCTCCTGCATAAAGCACGCCCTGAGATTGTCCCGTATTTTTTTCCTACTTGTTACAAATACTGTCTTGAGTAGAAATATCCCATCTTGAGTTAAATGATTTTGAGATTAATAGCTCCAATACAATATTGTGTATATTCATATAATATATGTTTGATGTATAATATTTTTTTCAAAATATAAAGAGATTAAACTCCCAGCTTTTCTGGTTTGCAATGCTCTTGTCACCTCAGCTGATTTACTGCTATCAAATTTCAGTTCCAGGTGTCTATATTTACACAGACATAGAATTATTTTTTTGAAAGACAGAAAAAGTCATCAATTAACATTTTATTATAGAATCATAGAATTCCTTGGGTTGAGGGGACCTTTAAATGTCATCTGGTCCAACCCTTTTTTGCTAAGCTAAAAGAAAAGCTATTTGTTATAATTAATATTTTTGTCATTTTAGGGGACTTTCTATGGCCTTCTTTAGATGTCAACATTCTTCCTGAGATGCTGACATTTGAGCAACAGTTTAAAGAGTTTTTGTACATAGTACCAAAGATTATCATCATATGAATTTTCTATTGTCAAGCATTTATGTATCAAGGATCAACTGGCTTTTTGAGTCTGTATTCAACTTTCACTTTACAGAAATATTATTTTTGGATTTCTCTAGTGATATAAATCCAAAGAGAATATCCCAATATATTTTAAGGAAAAGTTTAGGCATCCAGTCTAAATAATGTATCTCTTGTTATTTACAATTAATTTTTTTCTATTATGTTGTCCTCTTCAATAACTGAATTAATTAAACTTCACACTGCACTCAAAGGTATATCACAACTACATGAACATATGTTTTAGCAAAGAAAACAAAAGAATTGATATACTAGACCATTTCTGGAGGAGGAAGCAGAGTAAACATATCAGTCTATCACCTGCCAATATGCTGACATTTAAGCTGCTTTCTAAATCTGCATCTGACCTGGGTCTCGACAAAGATCTTCATGAACTTATCCACAGCTTGCAAATCTCTGACTGTTTTGGGTCAAAAAGCGGAAGACATCATAGGACAGAGGACACAGGAAATTGCACTAGGTTCCAATTAAAGAGTGTATTTTCAGTCCCTATTTGAATTTTAATGGTAGTAGAGGCACCTGGATCTTGATATTTTTATTTCATTTGCTCTGTGTTCCCTGTAATGTTCTGAATCTGTTATTCAGCCTCACTTTTTCTTGCACCTTCTCAGCACATACATCAGCAAGAGACGTTTGCTTTCCTAAAGTGGTGTCATAGAGTCTTTGCAAACGGAAGTTCCAGAAAAATGCTGACCGGCTCAGAGAAGTTACTGTTTCTGTATTTTCTCCTCTTTCCCCTCCCTTCTGCTCTTAAGGATTAAAGGGTCAGGTACTGATATAATTGCACAAGTGTAATATTTCTCGGGGGCCATAAAGAAATTTTCAGTCAACAAATAGGTGCTTCATCAGCTCCACTCTTCCATCTCAGGCTCTTTTTTTCCTTCTTCCAAAGAACTTTCTACATGCTGCTTTGCTTAATCATTTAATAATAGGCAAATGAGATGCAAATTATTTTATACACTCACTGCTTTTCCATCTGTGTTTCCAATTTAAGGGGGTAGGAATGACGGGGAAGACAATTAAAACTAACAGGCTATGCCTATGTTACTAAATTAAAGAAGACCAGGAAGAGTCCTTACCCTGAGATAAACCAGCCATGCTGGATTTTCATCCAGACTTCTTGTGACTAGCCCTCTCTTGGGCACATTTGTCTTACAGAAAAGTAGACAAAGAGGCAAGTAACAGCCTGCTGTGGTTCACTGGACACTGGGGGGTGTCCCTACCTACAACATAAACAAGATATAATCGTGACTTTTCTGATCAAATAGTTCGCCCACCATGTCATCTTGACTTGCATTGAGTAACCTGTGGCCTAAAGTCAGCAATTGCCCCCAGAAGAAAAGAACAATGTAATGTCCCACAGGTTTCAGTAGGAACCATACTCAAATAATCTGAACACGATGAACTCAATGCAGTGTTAAAGCAAAAAGCAATGTTTATTACACTCTCATCTGCTCTTTAACTCACACTCTTTGAAATACTTTAGGTGGAGCCAAAATCAGAAAGACACATATTTACATTACATTATTAAGGTTGCTTTTCCTAGTTTCTGGGTAATTCTGAAGGGCATGCCGATAGAAAATTAAAAACATTTTGATAGAGAAATATAGATGGAATATTGTGTGCTTAACTAGTCTTGAAATGCCTATTTTTCCGAGCCCTTTAACATCTAAATGCTTTTATAAATTTATCCTCCAATCACATTTGATATATGGAAAACCATTAAATTTCTCCCTTTGTTGAAGGAGTCATTATTTGATTCAATCTTACGAACATTCTGTAACATGATAAAGCATCTATCCTGTCTCAGCTTTGTTTCCAACAGGAGCTGATCACAGCCTTTGGAGGAAAACTTTTGACTGGGTGGATGACAGAGACTTGTAATTACTGGGTTTTTCACAGATATAACCTCTGGATCCTTTGGGCATTTTTAGGAGTATGTGGCACTGCAGGAGATGTTCATTTTGATGTCCCCTCAAATTCCCTTTCTTTTTTCATTCAAGGCACCCTGAAATCACAAATATTTCAGGTTTTTTGCTTTCCCCTCTCCTTTTTGGAAGGGTTTTAGTTTGCTTTATGAATGTGATCATCCTGTGTTTGTTCTATTCATGTTTGAAAAAGGTCCAAAGCAATCCATGGAAATTATATGAAGCTGAGTTTGGAGGATTTCATTGGTTTGCTCTAAATAGTACCTTACATTGAAATATCTTGTTGAGAGCTGTTGGTTAGACCTGAAATGAAATTAAATCCTGCATCAATTTATTAGGAGAGTTTGTTCAGCTGACCTGTTGCATAATTGATGTCTTTTTTAGCTTTGATGTTGAAAACCAGAAACTGAAGTGCTATGGAAAAGGTGGGATTCCCTATAGAGGCAATGTGCTGCCATTTCTGAGTGGCCTAATTTCAGGCAGCTTCAGTTGCTCCTGCAAACTGCTTTGAGAACGGAATGCACAGAAAAGTCAAACCATGTCATAAACTTTTACGATTTCTCTTCCAAGAAAGGTTTATGTTTCAGAATGTAGAAGATATGTGCAAAATCTACCCAGGCTGTCAGTCTGAAAGCAAATATAAGTATATGCATATGGCATGGGGGAGGAATTTTAAGTATTATTTTATTTGTACAGTGTAAGCAAAATGTCTAAATAGGCCCATGGTTAAAATTCAAATATTAAAAAAAGAAGAACAGGGGGAAAAAAGGAAAAAGGTCATATATATGTCCCTGTACATATAATTTAAACATATTTTCATCCCTTGCTAGAACTGATGAATGTTCCTCACATAAATTTTTAGTCTGGCATCAATTATACAGTCTTTATTCTTACCTGGAAAATATGATTATGTAAAACACTACCTACCTTCATCTATATATAAGGTTATAAAAATGAAGAAATGACACCCAGCATGTACAGAATGCCTAGAGAAGATGACCTGCAATTTGTATTTATGCATTCCACTGTTAACTTTGTGGTCTCTGTTGTCTGGTATACTTGTAGTTTTCTCTGCACAATTGAGATAAGACACTTAAATATCAGTACAGCTCTGGTACTGAATTTCCAGTGAAACTCTGCATGAAATTGTTCTCTGAATAAAAAGTTGTGTAAATTATTTACAAGCATTCATACTTATTTTGTTTGGATTGCAAAAGCGCATAGGTGTTATACACTTAGTTGATTTCACACTGTAAAGACATGCTGGAGCAGAGCTGTCTTCAGAGGTTACACTTTTGTTTAAAGTAATTCTGCCACTCACTGCTATTCTCACTGCTTGACACACACCGATTCACACATAAGATGAGCTAAGTTTTTTTTAATGCAAAAATGTCATCTAAAAACAAGGTAAACGTTCTCATTTATTTTTAAAATCCTCTCCTATATTACATGCCTTTTCTACATTCTACCACTTCCTCAGATGTTTAAGAAGATATTTAAGATACCAAATCATTAAAGGTACCCCAAAAATCAGTTGGAAGGAAATCCATGTGATTTGTATTTAAAAAAAAAAAAAAATGCAATTTTTAGGTTTGTGATACAATACCCAACGGAATTAATGGAACAATGTCTGTTAATGTCATCAAAAATTGAATTTCAGCTATCATTTGATGTCACAGATAGATGTTTTGTCTTTGTTTTTTTATTACAATTAAAAATGCTGCCTCTAAAGCAAACAAACGTTAAAGAGTGTTGTGTATATATTTGCAAATACGTAGCATTCTTTGTGCATTTCTATTTTGGATGTAGATTGGTTTTTACTCTAAGTTCAGCATGCTTGAAACAGCAGGAGAAAAGGAAAGAAGCAGAAAACCGTAAGTTATTATCTCTACTGTAAATAGTGATAGTGTATTTCATGTCCTTATATCTCCAATTTCTTAGTAACTAATGTTCCATTTTTAGCATTGAGGTATTAAGTACACCAGGTGTGTTAGAGCTGTGTAACATTTGTATATGTGTTGTCTCTCACAGTCCTTATCTAATTGAAATGACATAATCTGATTTGATCTTTTTTGCACGACAAAATTCTTTGTTTATTTGGGAAAGAATGACGAGTGGAATATTATATTTTCCCCTTTAAATGAAGAACAGACTATACATTTAAATAAAAATGTTGCTTCTTCTAAATTATACTCCACTCCTACAGCCTCACATGCAAGTTGCAGCATGTATCTAGTGTTCTCTTGGACCATTCATTCTTATTGTCTCTGTCTACATAACCAATGTAAAAGAAGTAAAATGCCCTGGAAGGTATTAAAAGGGATAGTCTGATGTGATGCCAAATAACACAAAAGCCAGAACTACTTAAGCAAGAACAAAAATATCTGTAAAGTGAATCGAAGCATTTCTAGGCTCTGACAGAAATTGGTCTTTTTATATCACATTATCTTTGAAGCGTCATCTTTATTCCCAAACACAGTAGATGTGTATTATTTTTCAAAATAGTATTTTCTTCTTCTATAATGGCCTCAAACTCTACTTATTGCAGAAAATATCAAATTAATGGTTGTTCTCACCTGTTTTACTAACAGTTATGACTGTAATGTAACTCAACAGATATTTTATATTTTTACAAGAAAAATTAGCAAGTTGCAAATTTTTACAAAAAAGATGTAAATTTTAATTGAAGGTGCATATTTGAGGAAATGGGAAAAAAAAAAAGATTCAAAGATTTTAGCCTGACATCTTGTCAGGAGGTATCGTATCAGTGGGTCCAAATGAAAGCTCTGCCTTATGAAAAGTAGAGAAATGGGATGATCTTACAAACTTCACAAAATATATTTAACATTTAAAATAAAAAATATGGTGTTTAAGCACTTCACAAAGGATTTTTGTTAATATTTTCACAGTATTTAATTACACAGGCCCACTGGCAAATTTTTAAAAATATAATTCATTTCATCATTATTTTGTATGAAAATATCAAAGCAATCTCCTGTGACGAAAAAAAAATCAGATTTTAAGTATCTCTGTTGAATTTTACGCTGAAATGCTTCCTAGTATTTTCTTGTCTTGAACAGAGCATTTTTGAGGGCATTACACTTTGCTGTTATAGGCCACTCATGAACTTTTCAACTCTGCATACTCAGCTTCCACTCCGAAAGATGCTCATGGCTACTGTAATATTGTCTATATATAACTGGTTGCTGTGCCACTGTGTTCGTAAACCGTCAGCTGTTCACAGCAGTGTGGCATTGCAGAGTCCCTCATCACTCATGACTTACAATTTATGTGCATACTGCCTTGCTTTTGGGGATACTTACAAATGTGCTGCTTAGACGTTCAGTTTGCTCCTTAGTTGATGTATGTAATAATCAGTGGGTTATGAAAGTTTCCATAATCATGAACAAAGAGTAAACTGCTGACTCTTTGCAGATGCTTGATTAAAAAAGAAGTATTGAAATCTATATATAACAATTTATATATATAATCTGATGATGTAAATTGATTTTGCTAACAGATGAGGAGAGAACACTGAGAAACAAACGCTCTCAAACATGTTTACTAAGATGTGTACATTTGTAATAATTAGTGAATCTTATCCAATTCCTACACAGTCAGACTTAAAATTGAAACCATTTTGGACACATTTGGTACAGATGTCAATTGACAAGCTTTGTCACATTTCTAATTTCGTCACTATCATGTACCTGAGTACATTTGATTTTACATTTCTGCATCAAATGTGTTGACAAGATAAAGAAAATTCTTAACAAATGGCCTTCATAGGCATTTCTTACTTCAGGAAAAGTCTGGTTTGAATCTGACTGCATGCTATTGCTTAAGTTATTTGTTCACCTTATGTCTCAACTCTTATGGTAACATTTGCCAACATTCAGTGAAGCATTAGTAATGCCTGGTAGCATTGAAGGTGTGTCTCAAAAGATGCCTATATCAGGAGGTGGATTTGACTATGGATACTTCATATTACATGGAACAGGTAAATGATAGACTTGGTACAAACTTCTTTATTCAAGTACTGGTACTAATAATATTTTTTTTTTAAGTGCATATAATGGTAGGCATGGAAATTAATGTTCAGGGGAGAAAACATGTTTTCACAATTGTTTAAACTACTTGGAATTTGCATGCTTTATGATTGCACTTAGCGATAAAATAATATCTTTAGCTTGTATGGAATTAATGAGGACAGAACTTTTTATGGGTGATCCTTGCATATTTTGGTACCTTAGTAGAAGCATCATTTTTCCATTGATATTCAATAACTTGTACTCAATATTTACTGGAAACAAGTCTTGATTCAGACAAGTTTCATCAGGTACATAGCTGCCTTTAATGCAGAAATTTAGACTAGCAAACAAACTTACCAAGAAAGAAACATGCTTGGAAAACTTTCTTGGCAAAGCCTCATTGAGAAGACCGATATCTCAATGAAGAATGGGTTCTGAAAATGAGTTTGAGTTATCAGATAATATATGTGAAATAATAAAGTAGGACATTTTTTGATAACTCAAACTCATTTTCAGAACCTATCCCTCATTGAATTGTCTTTTCTATATACCTTGCTTATATTGCTAAATTACTTTTCTTTTGTAAGCCTCTAAACCTTCCAGGACCTTACTGTGGGATATGACACAACATGAGGAAGATGTATCCCAGAAAAGAACAGGGAATTAATTTTTTATTTTTTTTAAAGCTTATTCAGCTTTAAAATTAACAAGGTCACACTATCATTGTGTAAGTATTGAAGTTCTGCACACCTATCTGATAAATCTCAGTGATAGCACCTAATAAAGCACAGTTTGTTAGCATAAATTCTGGTAGTTTAAGGAGACTTGTCTCCTCTTGCTTCCACATTGATTTCATTTGTTAATGTTTTTTGGTTTGTTTCCAATAGTATTTACACATCTAAAAATATACTGAGGTTTATAGATGTCAGTAGTAATAAATTAAATAATTTAAAAAAATTTCATTTTGCTTTTAGATTTTTGAAAGCAAAGTAGAAAAATAACACTGCCTTTTTGACCAAAACATCTATTACTATCTCCCTATTTGGCATATTTTCTTAAAAATTGCCCTCCTTGCTCAGGTCCATTAGATGGAGAATCTAATATTTAAATGTTTAGCATAAGTTCTTGTCCTATTTTGGACCTTCTTCACATTTATAGCTAATTATGAAACTCCTTGGAATATTCTTCCTTTATGCCATTGTATCCTGGATAACCTCTTGTGCATTACCTGAAGTCTGAGCACTGAGTTAATTCCTGGTGTAAGAAAGTGGAATAATGGAATAAAATAAGCTTGATGACTTGTTCTGGGTGTTTCAAAGAGAGACCATCTACCTTGCCAGGTATGCCACACATTATTAGTTCTTTGTCTTGTTAGGATTCGTAGTACTCTGGAGAAATATCTTTAAACATAAGTGGAATGTTCAATTCCAAGAATAATTTCCAGTAATTATTTCAAATACAGAAGCACACAAGCACCTGTATTTCAAATACAGAAGCACCTGTTGAAATGAGTCCAGACGAGACCCACTAGGATGATTAGAGAGCTGGAGCAGCTCTCCTATTAAGACAGGCTGAGAGAGTTGGAGTTGTTCATTCTGGAGAAGAGGAGGCTTCAAGGAGACTTTCCAGTACCTGAAGGGTCCCACTAGAAGGCTGGAGAGGGACATTTTACAAGGACATGGGGAAATGGCTTTAAGCTGACAGAGGTAGATTCAGATTGGATATTAGGAAGAAATCTTTTACTGAGAGGGTGTGAGACACTGGAACAGGCTGCCCAGAGAAGATGTGGCTACCCCAGCCCTGGAAGGGCTCAAGACCAGGATGGATGAAGCTCGGAGTAACCTGGTCTAGTAAAAGGTTTTCCTGCTGATGGCAGGGGTGTTGGAACCAGATGATCTTTAAGGTCACTTCCATCCCGAACCATTCTATGAGTCTATGTTTAACAGTCTATTGTAACAGTTATATGAGGATTCAGTGTATAATTTCAGGTCTCGGAATTGGTTCAAGCTTGGTTTTATGTCTATAAGTGTGTTTTCATTTAAATAGATTAAATTCATGGCAGAGAAAGACAATGGGAGAGACATGACATTGTTCATTTTCCTGTTCACTCTGTCCACTTCTAAGATCACAAAATTTTATTTATTATTTGGTATTCTTTCCATATGAACTTCAGATTCAGGAATGAACACCTATTCATTAAGAAGATAACTAGGATAAAATTTCCTGTTCCTACTTTCTCTTAAGATTGATTTTATAAAAACAACCAAATCAAATTTAAACCCATGGGAAAATAATATATTAGTCTTAGCAAATATAAGAGATACAGGAAAAACAACTAAAAACCTGTAGGAAAAGAACAATGTCATTGAGTATAAGATTTTCCTTATGCAGTGTATTACTGTTCTATGAACTCTTCTTGAGTAGTTGATATTCAGCTGCCAAGGCCAAGAATATTCTTTTTCCCAAAGACCATTAAATTTATCTCAGCAGACTGTCCAAGCAATTCAATTTTGTTAAGAACTGATGAAAATCTATCATTTAGCAATGATGGATGGATATGGCACTTCCTTCAGTCCAATTTAAGTGGTGAGTATAGGCAGCAATGGTAATTCTTTAAAAAGTGAGGCACAGCAGTAAGTTGTCTCTTTCTTGCAGAATGGCACATTCATCAAATAAGAAATCTTAATGCATGAGCAACCTGTCCATCACTGTTTTGAAATGAACAAAGATGTTATCATCACCACCATTTTTTATATCTATCTCATACCTTTTATTCCATACCTTAGTTGCTATTCATGATATACATTTGCTTGTGGAGGTATAAGGAAGAGGTTGCCCAGAGAAGTTGTGGAAGATCCCTGGAAGTGTTCAAGCCTAGGTTGGATGGGCCTTTAAGAAACCTTATCTAGTGAAAGGTGTCCTTGCTCATGGCAGGATGATTGGAAAGAAAGGATCTTTAAGATCCCTTCCAGTCCACACCATTCTACAATTCTACAATTTCGTGCGCACAGTGGCGCAGTTAGTTTTCAGACTACCTTTGGTAGGACAACCTTAATTTTCTTTTTTTCTAAATGTGTGTCTAAACACAACATAGGAAGAAATATTAAGGGGTGTCCTAATGACAAGCTTCCTTGATAATATTCAGATAAGGAAAACCAATATGAAAGGCCCATATCTTTTCCTTTTGATGCTGACTCACTATCATGAGAAACAAATATGTCTTTCCAAAGTGCTCAGCCATGTTTTTAGGGAGGAATGCATAAATAATGTAAAAATGTAGCTAGCAACCCATCTTACACCAATTATATTTGAAAAAGCTATATGTAAGAGAATCTGGAGACTATATGAACTATTTGGTCACATTTACTTGATATATAATGTATTTATAAAGGTGCCAGCTACCTACATTGCAGATTTTATCACTACCATACAAACTTCCTGCATTGTTAATATCCTCAGTACTGAGGATATAATGACCTTTGGAAAATCAACTTCTTTTCATGCTCTTTCTTCTTTATAGTAGTCTCAAACTTGAAGTAGATGTATAGTGCTGGGACAACTGAGGAATTATACAGAGGAGGATAGAATACACTAAACATTGCAATCACCCTTATACCTCAATTTCTACCTGATCCAGAAGGGACAATTTATCATTTTGAAGTGTCAGTCTCACATTCTTCACTACTTTTGTTTTTTTCTTTTATTTTAATTACCCATAAGATAAACATAACTTATTATAATAATGCAATACCTATTAACATTGTCTATTTCAGTCTAGGAAGATTTTTTTAAAATCTGTCTACCACTATCTCATGAAAACACAAGATGTGTTTATATTGCACGGAATAATACTTGAATAGTGTCAGAGTAATTATACCACACTCATTTGACATTTCTTGGCATATGGAGAAGGCATATTTACATTCAAGTGCTAAATTAACCAATTTCCTTAAAATAGATAAAAAGGACCCTACTGTTGTTTTATAATTTATTTCATCACTTTTTTTTTTTAATCTAATTTAGCTGTAATTTTTCTTATCTCCTTAAAGCTCTACAATAGCTCTCCGGCTGATGTGACATGGCTACATAACAGTTCTCTTTCAGCAAAATACTCAAAGTGTGTCTATATACTGAAAAACTAACCATGTCCTCACTTGCAAGTAGTTGTTTAAGTGCCATCACTTTTGTGTTTTGAAGGACAGGTTGGGTTTATAAACTTTGAGTGATAGGGTTGGATAGCCAAAAAGAGTTTTAAAAGAAAGACAATCTTTCATTTTCTTACATTACTTAGATACAATGGCACTTGATTGTCACAGTTGAGTTAGCTAATTGATGTACTGCTAAAAGTGATGATAAGCATTGGGAAAGCCTATCTCAATCTGTTAATCACATTGGTTTGTTGAAATTCTATCAGGAAATTATTAAAACAGCCTCAGACTTTCCACATATTCTGTTGAATTATCCTGCTTTCCCTGCGCATGATACACCAGGGACACTACATTACTCTTCATAGCCTGTAGCTGTGTCTGGAGTTAAAAAATCTCTGTATCATGTGTAAAACCTTTTCCGTTTTCATATGACTTTTCATCAGCCTATGAAATAAAAATGCGGAGATGAAACTTATGGGATTTAAGAAACTCTTCATTTGACATTTGAACATTAAATGTTCACTGAACCCTTTATTTCAAAGCCAAGAAAAGGTATTGCTATTATCTCAGAAATTTGCACAATACAATATTTTCTTTTTGAATGATGTGACACTACAGTCTTGCCCTCATTCTAAATCTGTATTTTTAAACTCCCTTAGAAAGCATGTCATAGATGACTCTGAGATTTAGGGCACAATTCATAAGGCTTAAAAGAGCAAAATATAGGTCACCAGCCATTCATTATATGCTCCTCAGATGCTGGAGTTAAAGTCAAACCTTCTTAGAAGATCTTCAGATGAGATTTTTTTCACAGAGATTAGTATTGTGCCTTCTGAATTCTGAGCAGTGGAGCACTCTTTTGGGTTTTGGTTTGTTTTTTGGTTTTTTTTTTTTTTGTGGGAGGATGAAGAGCAGCAGGTTGAAAGTAGAAATACAATCCTTGGGTGGAAAAGAAATCCTCCTGCTAGGTTCCCCCCCCTGAACCACAGATTTTTCTGACCAATAATATATTGGATTATGTCATGGTTTAACCCCAGCCAAGTCCCACACAGCCGCTCACTCACTCCCTACCAGCAGAACTGGGGACAGAATCAGAAGGATAAAAACTAGACAATTAATGGGTTGAGATAAAAACATTTTAATAGGGAAAGAAAAAGCCAAACACACAAGCAAAGCAAAACAAGGAGTTAATTCCCTGCTTCCCATGGGCAGGCAGGTGTTCATCCATCTCCAGGACAGCAGGGCCTGATCACTGGTAAGAGTGATTTGGGAAGACAAACACCACCACTCCAAATGTGCCGCCCCTTCCTCTTCCTTTCTTTCACTCTATATGCTGAGCATGATGTCACAGGGTCTGGAATATCCCTTTGGTCAGTTGGGGTGGCCTGTTCCAGCTGTGTCTCCTCCCAACCTCCCAGGCACCCCCAATTTCCTCACCAACATGGCAGTACAAAAAGCAGAAAAGGCCTTGGCTCTGTGTAAGCCCTGCTCAGCAACAAAAAGTTCATCTCTGTATTATCAACCCTGTGTTCAGCACGAATCCTAAACACAGCTCCACAGCAACCACTGTGAAGAAAATTAACTCTACCTCAGCCAAAACCAGAAGCAAATCATTCTGTGAAATTCTGTGTAAATATGCATAACTGGAACTAACAGGGTATGCATCATACAGCTTATGTATTATTAAAAGTATAACAGTATTATTTAAAGTATGATAATGTTTTATGATAATATTGCTGCTAATTTCTGTCTCCTAGTTCTTTTTTCTTAAAATACAATTTATTGTAATTAACAGAGTATGAAAAACTATTGGTCACTCTTGATTTCTCAGAGTTTTTTTACTGCATGCTAAAACTAGGCCAGAAAAGTATAAATACCATGATTAGACATATTTCTAAATAAGTATAAATTAAGCTATTTCGCAGAAAGATTAATAGTCAGTCAATCCAACCTAAGCCACCACCATCCATACCACAGAGTCTCACACTAAGGCCAGATAGGTCAGTAGTAAAAATAAAAACCTTGGTCAAAGTACAAATCATCTGCAGAACCCAGAATGCAAAGTGGGCAGAATCTTACTGTTAGGGAGAAATTTTAGACACTGTGTGATGGATAAAATCAAAACAAACTATCATGCATTAAAAACCTGTCTCTAATTTAATAGGCAGCAATGTTAAATAAATTCCAGGGCATTTCACACTTGCATTTATTTTTTGAATTAGTGTTAAATTTTTCTTGTCTTTAAAAAAGAAACATGGATGACAATAAAGACTTCCATGAACAATGCATGAGCAGTACATTGACTATCAGTAAGGAGTACAGGACAACTGCTATGGCATAATTAGAATTCTGTTATAAAGGTGGAAAAAATCTTACAGAAAATAAATAATACTCGAGTAAATGAAAAAAGCAAATAAAAATAGCATACATTTTAATAGACACTATATAGAGTACATTTTTTTAGTTGATTTTATAAGATTTTAGTCATGTTTTATTTTTGTAAACCGAGCAAGAGACAAAATCTGAAATGTTTAAATTCTGAAAGTTCAATTCTATAGAAAAAAAATCAACAAAATAATGCTATAGTTACTTTTACAGGCTTTGAAAAAAGGAAGAGATTTCTTTTGTTTTAAGAAGCTAATATAAAATTGTATCATATGCATTCAAATCTTTGTTTTTCAGACTTTGACTTTCATTATTTTCCACTCTCTTTCAGAGTCTCTTCTGAAAAGTTAGAGCAAATGCATAATGAAGAAGAAAACAATAAGTTCTCAAACCAATATAAGGAAAAAGGGGGGAAGGGGAAATAACTTTCCAGTGTCAACAGTTATACATCTTTTTTTTTTTTTCCAGTAAAAGATCTTGAGGAAAAACAATCTGTGTGTTAAAAGTTATGAAAGTTCTTACTACAATCATATTTGCTCTGCAAAAACAGTAATGCATACCCGTGGTTTTGAAATAGAAAAGCTGTCTTATAGTTGAACTAATAGGACAAAAGTGGGCAATTCCCTCAATTTCAGTGAGAATTAAACTTTGAACACAGTTCAGCTGGGATACTTAAAATTCTACCAGAGGAATATTGTTTTGACTGAGCCAGCAGGAACCATGTTCAACTTATCTCAGCTGCCAAGTGTGCATTTTATGTCCAGAGAGAATTATTCCTTACTCTAATCTGTGGAAAGTTCATGAAGTTTAGTATCTCCCAGAGAAAATAACAAATTACTGCAATGAATCCAATCAGTCCTGCTCTACTGCACTTAGGAAGGAGGTGTACTTCGTAAAGATCATGTGGTACCCTAAAATGTGTTTAACTTTATCTCACATAGTGCTTTTATCCATAAATGATACAACTCCTCTATTTGCAAATAAATAAAAATCAGGTCCATCTTAAAAACATTGCACTTTATGTACCTGTGTCATATTTTCTAGTAATACTTCAAAAATTGACAAGTGATTTAAAAAATACCCTATTCTTCACTTGATTGTAATTCTACAAAGAATCATCCAGCTTCACAAAAGGATTTGAACATAAAAAGTTTCAAATAACCAGGTATTAGAAAGAGGAATTTTTGTGCTGGGCCCTGAACATCACTAATTTTTATAAAAAGGTGTTATTTACTTAATTTAAAAATTCTGCTAACAACATATTTGTATATATTGTAACCCAAGTACCTTTGTAAATGTTTCATATCCTCACCCCTCCTTTTTAAAAATATTAGCTGCTATTTTTTTTTACTAGAATTTCACACCAGCAAACAATATAAAAGAAGAATCAGGCAGCAACACAGAGAATATTTTATTCCCTGAGCTGTATCAAGACACAAAATACCTGGCTGGTGTTGTACAAGCAATTTACTAAACGTTCGTATTCAAATCATGTGTTAATTCTATTTAGATTTAGCTTTAATTTAGTTAGGAATCAAATCTACCCCTGGCTAGAGATTTTCAGTGAGAATTGCATTAATCTCTTAAAACGGGATTAACAGCTGTAGACAGAAGTACTCATCAAAGTTAATTTAAAATACTGGCTATTATATTAGTCAACCTTAGCAAATAGAATTACTGCCATTCATATCCACCAGAAATCTTTCTCAAAGGATTCCTCCTTGTTAAAAGGGTTAGTTAAAAAAAAAGTACAGAAGAAAAATATAGGGAGGAAATAAGAGATTGCAATCACCATTTTAATTACTCTATATAATTACATATTGCTGTAATTGTTTATAAAGTCTGGGTTTTATAGGAAGCAGGGCCTTTTTTTTTTTAAATCCAACTCTAGTCTTGTGATAACCATCATTACTTAAAATCTGAAACATGTGCAACTTGCAATCAACGTGATCACTTTAGATATATACAAACTCCAGTTTCAGACAGCAAAAGAATTAAATTTCAACTTTATAGTGATGCATGGTCACAGTGCTTGCTCCAGTGAATTGGTGATGTGGGTACTAAATGAAGCTTCTCTTGACAGTTATGATCTTAATTTCTACATCTTCATCTCTTCTTTCCTGATTTCCCCTCTGAGTGTCTAACTTCAGACAAGCCACCAGAAAAGGTGATGACAAGTCTAACTTGGTTAGATCTAGACTAGAGACAGACACTGTGCATATTCTGCAGGAGAGAAGTGTTCTGTGACACACAGGCAATGCAAATTCATATGGTGTGGGTGGAGATTTAGACACATGTCATTCCTTCACCTTCCCTTTCAAAAAGAATAGTGACCTCAGGTAGTCACAAGGAGCTGTGGGATACCTTCCAAGTATGGAAACCATGAGGTCTTCAATAGTAAGTGTATCTGACTATAACAGAAACACAACCAGAAAAGTCCTTTTCCAGTCCTTGTGTACTTCTGAAGTGGCTCTTGAGAATCTCAGAAGTGCTGTTTCACAGGGATCTGGCTATGTGATACTACTGCTTGCCCCCACCTGACCTGACCAAGAAGAGCAAAAGATTTGGCATAGTAATAATTTTTCTGCCAAGAGAAAAAAATTCTATGCACTTATTTTATGTATCTTGATACTCTGATAGTCTACTCTGCTCTCATGGGACCCCATATTGCATCCAGCTCTGGGGCCCCCAAAATAAGATGAACGTCGACCTATTGAAATCAGTCCAAAAAAGACCACAAATGTGATCAGATGACTGGAGCATGTCTATTATAAGACAGGCTGAGAGAGTTGGGGTTGTTCAGTCTGAAGAAGAGAAGGCTCCAGAGGTACTTGTAGCAGTCTTCCAGTACCTCAAGGGACCTACAAGAAAGACGGAGAGGGACTCCTTACAAGGGTATGTGCTTGGGGTAATGCCTTCAAACTGAAGGAGGGCAGGGTTACTTTAGATATTAGCAAGAAATTATTTACTGTCAAGGTGGTAAGACACTGGAGGAGATTGCCTAGAGAAGATGAGGGAAGTGTCCCTGAGCATGGAAGGGGGGTTGGAATGAAATGATCTTTAAGGTCTCTTCCTACCCAAATAGAATTCTATGATTCTATGATTTCCAATTCCTGTTATATATTTACAGGTTTGTATATACAAATTCCTCGAATTAGATGGTCTCATACATCCCTTCCTTGTTTGTTTATACCATGATGGAAACCATGAGATCTTCAACAGCAAGTGTACTTGACTATAACAGCAACACAACCAGAAAGTCCCTTTTCTAGTCAACAGGTCAAACAGGATGCTCTTTGGCTTTCTTTTTTTTTTGGGATGGCTAGTGTATAGTGCTCAGCATCCAAATATGAAATCCAGGCTCCTAGTCTCAAGATCAAAGTAATTTTAAAAGCCTTTTGACAGCCTTGGAAACTTAACCACTTACAGTGGAGGCTATATATACAAAATTTCATTTTAACAGATGGATATGTATGAGTAGAATTCAGTTACCTACACACAGAGTTGATTGAGTTTTCCTTATGCTAACAAAAATGTTTACTTGCAGAACTGAAACATACACATGGGAAGGATGTTCTTTAGAACTTAGAAAAAGCCACGGCACATCCTTAATCTTCTGTCTCTCCTGTTCAGGCTTCTGAAACAGTTCTTTATAATCATTCATGCTACTATTCTTTTTTTCAAATTCTGCCTGTAAGAACTGCCACTTATTCTAGTTGTTTAATTAATTTGATGACTTCAATTTCAGTTTATTATTCGGTGTATTCAATATATTCCTTGGTCTATTACATCTTGAATGAGCTTAAGACCTTGTAAAGAACTGGCAGAGGGATTAAAAAGTAATCACTCAATTTCACTTCTACAGGATAAAAAGAGGAAAACTTCAGACATGATTGTTACATTAAAAAGTGCCATTTCAGAACAATCTCTTGGAAAGTGTCTGCAGAAAGAACCACAATTAAAATAGTATTTATTTTATTTTCATGTGACTGTTCTTAATAGGGTGTGTATGTCATTTTGTCAGAGTTCTGCTAGTTAATACCTGAACTATTCTACTTCATGATGGAATCTTTTTATGTAGTATCAACTCCAAGTCACAACCACAAAATTTCCATTGCTTCTCTTTGCTCTTGAATATTTACAGTCATCCTCTCCAGCCATAGCCCATATGCAGTTTTTTATGGGAAGTGTATACTGCTACTCTACGTGTTTCACCTAATCCCAGTCAGTGATCAAATGTATAGAATGAAGAGAGTTATACATCTNGGGATCTGGCTATGTGATACTACTGCTTGCCCCCACCTGACCTGACCAAGAAGAGCAAAAGATTTGGCATAGTAATAATTTTTCTGCCAAGAGAAAAAAATTCTATGCACTTATTTTATGTATCTTGATACTCTGATAGTCTACTCTGCTCTCATGGGACCCCATATTGCATCCAGCTCTGGGGCCCCCAAAATAAGATGAACGTCGACCTATTGAAATCAGTCCAAAAAAGACCACAAATGTGATCAGATGACTGGAGCATGTCTATTATAAGACAGGCTGAGAGAGTTGGGGTTGTTCAGTCTGAAGAAGAGAAGGCTCCAGAGGTACTTGTAGCAGTCTTCCAGTACCTCAAGGGACCTACAAGAAAGACGGAGAGGGACTCCTTACAAGGGTATGTGCTTGGGGTAATGCCTTCAAACTGAAGGAGGGCAGGGTTACTTTAGATATTAGCAAGAAATTATTTACTGTCAAGGTGGTAAGACACTGGAGGAGATTGCCTAGAGAAGATGAGGGAAGTGTCCCTGAGCATGGAAGGGGGGTTGGAATGAAATGATCTTTAAGGTCTCTTCCTACCCAAATAGAATTCTATGATTCTATGATTTCCAATTCCTGTTATATATTTACAGGTTTGTATATACAAATTCCTCGAATTAGATGGTCTCATACATCCCTTCCTTGTTTGTTTATACCATGATGGAAACCATGAGATCTTCAACAGCAAGTGTACTTGACTATAACAGCAACACAACCAGAAAGTCCCTTTTCTAGTCAACAGGTCAAACAGGATGCTCTTTGGCTTTCTTTTTTTTTTGGGATGGCTAGTGTATAGTGCTCAGCATCCAAATATGAAATCCAGGCTCCTAGTCTCAAGATCAAAGTAATTTTAAAAGCCTTTTGACAGCCTTGGAAACTTAACCACTTACAGTGGAGGCTATATATACAAAATTTCATTTTAACAGATGGATATGTATGAGTAGAATTCAGTTACCTACACACAGAGTTGATTGAGTTTTCCTTATGCTAACAAAAATGTTTACTTGCAGAACTGAAACATACACATGGGAAGGATGTTCTTTAGAACTTAGAAAAAGCCACGGCACATCCTTAATCTTCTGTCTCTCCTGTTCAGGCTTCTGAAACAGTTCTTTATAATCATTCATGCTACTATTCTTTTTTTCAAATTCTGCCTGTAAGAACTGCCACTTATTCTAGTTGTTTAATTAATTTGATGACTTCAATTTCAGTTTATTATTCGGTGTATTCAATATATTCCTTGGTCTATTACATCTTGAATGAGCTTAAGACCTTGTAAAGAACTGGCAGAGGGATTAAAAAGTAATCACTCAATTTCACTTCTACAGGATAAAAAGAGGAAAACTTCAGACATGATTGTTACATTAAAAAGTGCCATTTCAGAACAATCTCTTGGAAAGTGTCTGCAGAAAGAACCACAATTAAAATAGTATTTATTTTATTTTCATGTGACTGTTCTTAATAGGGTGTGTATGTCATTTTGTCAGAGTTCTGCTAGTTAATACCTGAACTATTCTACTTCATGATGGAATCTTTTTATGTAGTATCAACTCCAAGTCACAACCACAAAATTTCCATTGCTTCTCTTTGCTCTTGAATATTTACAGTCATCCTCTCCAGCCATAGCCCATATGCAGTTTTTTATGGGAAGTGTATACTGCTACTCTACGTGTTTCACCTAATCCCAGTCAGTGATCAAATGTATAGAATGAAGAGAGTTATACATCTGAAATGAATTTGGCCTGATGATTCATGTGCTATTGGTTAACACTGAATAGAATCATTTGAAGGAAATTGCTCTGGTGGCACAAGGCCATTCAGACCATGGCTGTTGTATTTCATTGGTCTCACCCTCTAAGGATTACTTATACCTTACAGAGAAAACAACAGCTGTGTAACACATTTAGCCTCCACTGTATAGACATATCATTGATGTTTTCCTCTTTACTGCCTACCCACAAACCATTTGTGCCAACAGTTCCCAAACCTAGTAACACCAGGAGGGTCAGGCTGCAGAGGGAAAGGGAGAATGATAAATTTAGACTGACCTGGCTAGATTCAGGTAGGACACACTGTGAGAAATAATTTTAAGCCCTTCTTTCTCAGGTCTTCTGCTCTTCCATCTGGGTTTGTTTTATATTTTAGGATGGACTGTCACTATATCTTAGATAAGCAGAGTTATAAAAACCAAATTCTAGAGTAAGACTATCATTCACACAATCTGGGGACTCACTTTTCTGCAGCTTTTTCCCACTTACTGCAATGCTAACAAGCTCAGAATGAAATGTCAGATCAGTAGCTGTTAAGTATTACAAAACAAACTGACTTCTATGAAAGTGGGTGGTGGTCAGAGAGTGCCTACTCTAACACTCACCTGAGAAAAAGCTAGTACCACCTTAGAAATCTGCTTTTCTGGACTGCCCTGTTTATTCCTACCAAATAGTTGGAAAAACATTATCTCTTCCCTATCATAAGTAGCTTAAAGCTAGCCAGAAGCATAATACATTTCTGAGGAGGTAGAAGAGGTGTGGCAGAAAAAAGTTACACAATAGAACTGAAGAAAGATAAATTTTACATGATTTTTCATAGAGAAAACTTGTTAAACTAGAAGGACACTGAATGCATCCCACATGTTCTGTAGGTGAGTGCTTTCAGAGCCATCCAGGAGATGCTCAGCTTGATTCACCATTTCTTGCCATTGGTTATTGTTGCAAGCTGCTGTGTGCTGCTAAAAAAATTGTCAAGTTCAATGCAAGCATGGCTGTACTTCATGGATAAAAGATTCTACCATCCTGAGTGCATGTTATTCACATAATGTGAGCCAATATCAAGAATAGCAGATTCATTTTGGAGATGAGAACAGTTAGGGAAAAGAGACAAAAAAAGATTTTTTAAAATTGAAACGAAATAATCACGCTAAAAATACGAGGTGTTGTGATTTGGGTTTGATTTGATTGGTTTTGTTTTTTTTAATTCTCAGTTTCAATAAAAAGTTCACTTTCTTCACAGTTTGTTTTCTATCCCCACCAGAAATGCAAATATTGGATCTTATTGGTTCAAGTGTCCTTAATTCTCCATTAAGGACATTTTTGTAATCGACAATTAGCCCTTTTAGTCAGCAGAAAACCCCTTTGCTATACTTACACACTAGTTGTTTTGAATAACTTCACCCTTTTCTTCCTTTGACATCATGTTAAACTTGTTCAGCAATCAGCCTCCCAGGCATGCACACGTAGAGCCCTAAAATACAGGAAAATGACTGGGATGGGTATGTTCTGCTTTGAGTCTGGCATCCAAAGAGAAACTCATAAAAACTATCTATATTGTAATGCCACATGAAAAGGAGCCACCCGTCTGACTAGCCAACAAGTTTCTGCATCTCTGCAGACAGCCAAGATTAGTAAATGTTTAACCACTACATTTTCAACAATGAGTCTATTCATTAGAATTAGGAGGGGAGGCATAACTTCACCACAAAAGACTGTTGCACCAAGGCTATTAAAACAGAGATCAGTTTACAAGTTACTGGCAAAGATTGGTTGAAAAGACAGGTACATTTCATGCATGCCACAGGGCTGGAAGTCCTTCTCAAAGAAGAAAATTTGACAGTGACTGACATGCAGTACAGGTATAATTAATAAGAACAAGGAAACTTGAAGTCTATTGTTTCTTCTTAAATATTGTCAAAAATTCCCAGCTTTTATGCTTCCAATCAAAGCTGTAGCAAAAAAAATTCTTGTGTCCTTTATAAGGAGTGACAAGTCTATTTTGATTTATACTTGAGAAGATACTAATTTTATGCTTGTATGACTATGGCAAATTTTTTCCCCATTGCAGATTATTCTAAAATAATAAAATAAAATAAATAATAAACCAACCCCCCCCTCAAAAAGCTAGAATTCATAGATGAAGGCACAAGTTAAAATTTAAGGTTGGATTCTTTATTAAAAAAACCACACCAAGACAAAAAACCAAATACAGCAAGAGAAAAATAAAAGCCTCTTTCCTGCAATATATGTTTATCTCTGAACTTGTAGCTGTGCAAGTACATTTCTGAGCTGGTGGTTCCATCTGGTCAGACAAGACCTTTTTAGCTTCTTATAGTTTTTCTATTGTGCTTCTGATGGAAGATTGTGGAGAAATTAGTAACCAGTTGTCTGACAGAGATATCATATAACTGAAGCAATTTCACAAATGCAAACTGCAGGTGCTAGTGGCAAAGTGCACAAGCAAGTCCTGGAATGAATACCTCCCGGCAGTTTCCATTTTCTTGAAAGAGTGGCTGTGTTACTCAGCCCTTGCTACTACTTCTGTGGGCAATATAAATCTGTACATGGGTCTGAATTAAAGTGACAACGGAAAAAACACATTGTCTTAGATGCTTCAGCAAGTTAAAGGTGTTGAATTCAGGGTTGAAATTTTACAATTTTTTTAATATGTGCAGATTTGAAAGCAGATTTTAATGGAAAGATACAATAATCTCTTTGCGCTAGTGTGTTACTCTATTTTGGGAGTTTTTTCCTTCCTGCCTTATTTCTTTTTTTCATAGAAACATGACATGACTTTGTCACCATACCTGTAGTAATGCAAATATAAACAAGACATAGTATAGATTTGTATGAGCATATATGTATATGCCTCTGTAAGATGGTGAAATATTTTCACAACCACTGTGCTGCCTTCTAAGAAGATCAGGGAATCAAAAATGTAAAAAAAAGGAAAAGGTTTAAAAATGAAGCCTGTACTTTTTAAACAATGGTTTTAAAGAGAAACCAGCAGATTTTGAACTTTGTGATCTATACCATTTTTCTATTGATCATCCTGCTGGCAATCTTGCTTAGATTACTGTCTGGGTTAGAGAAGCATCATCCTTATTGAAGTCTTTTTCTGTAATGGCATCTTATGAAAAAGGAATGTCCGTCTGCATTCTCGAGGGTTTGTGTCATTGCCTCTTGTGTAGAGTCCTAGCAGCCCATTAGATTACACATACCTATAACACTCTTTCAAACACATTTGTGGACACTCCACAATATCATAGAGATGCTTGCTGACAAATGTTTAATGCTTGCAGATCAGACACTCTTCCCCCTCCAAAAGTCAAAACCACATTGTCACACATTTTTGATAATCTGTCCTTCTGGTCACCTCTACCTGTAGGTTCCTACACCAGGAATATTGTATCCAATCTGAAGTCCCTCATTATGAGAAAGATGTCAATAAACTCACACAAGATCATCAAATCCTTCCAAGATGACTGGAAGAGTTGGAACACTTGCCATGTGAAAAGAAGCCGAATGTCTAGGGCATATTCAGCCCATAGAAGAGGCAGCTTTGAGGAAACTTAATACTTGAAGGATATGGAGAGGGTGCAGCCAGACTCTTCACTATGGTATGCGATAGCAAGATGAAAGATAGGTCTAAGTTGAAAGAGTGGTTAAAACTATCTCTAAGAACAATTTTTTCTCGGTGAGGACAAACAAATGTTGGAAGAAGTACTTACCACCCATTAAGGTTAAGCAGCCTTTATGCTTGGAAGTCCTCAAGATCAAACTAGATACAAGTGCTGATTTCATATCCACTGCTTTGAGCAGGGTCTTGGCCTAGGGTTCGTCTGAGCCTCACCCAGCAGGTATTATCGCAAGATCTTATGATCTCTACCGAATGTGACTTTCATATCGATATTTCAAACTTATAAAGAAGACAAAAGAGTTTTGATCTCTTAATTTTAGGTAAACTTCTCTTATTTTCAATGCTTAAACAAACATGATATTATGTAAAACCAAAAAAACCTAAGCAGCTGAATAGCTGAGGTTTTTTGTCAAAATCAGTGTTAACTACCATGAAAACAAATACATCTAATCAAATTCTAGAATTCTTCCTTTTGCCTTTCAGCCTTTTATGCCAGATGTACAGCCATGCTTTTTGTTCTGTGAGAGGTTTCTTGGGTGTAATCTGGAGAATGGTTGATTGATGTAATGTTTATTTCAATTTAATATCGTTTTCACATTTAATTAAAATGAAGTATTAAATTAAGTATTAAGACTTTTATTCAGTGACTGCAGAAGTCCATCATTCCCTGCTAAACTTTTCACTTGTGTAGCTCTTATTTCCTTTTTCTCCCAGTACTGCTAACTTTTAGATTTTGGGAGTAAAGGAATATTATGAATATAGTGTGGCTAACACCTGATCTTCAGTTTGAAAAGAAATTATGAAATTTTAATAATGCATTCAGTGTTCTGAAGCAGAAGGAAGATTAAAAAAATTAATAAAGTCCAATAAAATTGTACTGTGAAGAAAAAGCAAGATTAAAATTTCTCTTTTTGAATTGGCATTTGTGCCTCTTGTACTTTACATAGAAAGATCACATGCAAAAAATTGGAATGATTATTTTGAGCTTGAAGACCTTTGAAAAAAATGTCTGGTTATTTCTAGCACAATCATCTTGGCACAAATTAATCAATATTACAGATGCATCTTTTGTAAGTGAGATGCTGACATTTGGAACCCTAAACAACTTAATAAGTCAAATAAACAATTTATTTTACCTTGTACCACCCAAACTACACATATCTGGATAAGAGGCTCTGAAATTCAGTTCTTGAACAAGTGAGAGCAAGAAAATCCACAATTTTTTTTCTACTGCCAAGAAAAGACATTATGTTTTACCATAGTAAAAGAATTGTTGCCCTATGTTATTTAAGGTTTTCTACTTGTTCAGAGTCCGTAGTTAACTAAAATGCTCCCAAAAAGGGATGACACAGAGCTATGCAAATTCAGATTAAGATCATGCTACACATGTTTAATAAAGAACATATTAAACCTTTGGGACATCTTACATAGAACTGCAGTAAATCTTTTATGCCACGGAATGAGGTGGTTTCAACAATTAAAATGAAGTTTGGGTGTGTTTGGTTGCCTCTTTAAACGTTACAAACTTGCTGTTGTCACTCTGGATCGTCTAGTGAAATTCATTGTCCTGTAGTCTGTTAGTCATTAGGTTAAGATGTAAATCCCCTTCTTGGGCCTTAAAATCTACTCATCTGAAAAGCAATATAGGCAATTTGGAGAGTAGTGGTGCAGACCTGTTCAGAATAACAGTCTGAACTATTTCCTGCAATAGGCTGGTATTCAGCTCTTTTATTCAAACTACATTTGCCAATGTATACCAATTATTTCCTGTTTTACAAATAATTTGATGTTCATATTACTTCTCAAACCATTTCCAGTTCTCTGCGCTGTTCTCCTCTTCTGAATAAGGAAAGCACTATTCATAAAATATAGCCTAACAAACAGTTAATAATACCAATCTGAAAAGTGACTCTTTAATAGCTCCTATTAAGGAAGTAAAAACAAAGTGATATAATCCTGCTATTCATGACCTGTTCATGAATAGCCAATGAGGGTGATTGTAGGAGAAACTGTAAGCTGATGGCTCGTGGCTGGGGCTCATCATAAGTAAATAAATATACAGTGTATGTGGCTCTAACACACTTTCCCCTTCATGACTTTGGACTGTAGTACATTTTTCTCTCTTTCTTAATCCTCAGTGACTTAAAAACAACAACCACATATGCAATGAACAGCAACTCATTGTAATTGCAGGTGATGGGTGTGAGCCAGGTTTGTGTAATGTCATTGATTCTGCTATTAGGATAGCTGTTATGTAAAACCTAGGAGCTTGCACTCCACCATCCATCTGCAAGCAGACCTGCATGCTAATGCTTCTATCGAGTCAGCAGGAATGGAAGATCTTCTTAAAAATCACTGGTGTAAAATATCTTCATGAAAGAATAAACTATTTTGGAAGAGATTTTGCATACTTGCTTAAGAGTTTTACCTTTTTCTATTTCTACTTTTAGGTATTTATAATTTCCTCATTTTAAACAAAGACTTTTCCGTGATAGTTTACTGTGTTTAATGCATAAAGAATGCTTAAATCTTTGAAATGACGTTAGAAGTTCATTCTCCTTTCATTATTTCCCCACTCACTGGGTTTTCATTTAAAGGAAGATATTAAAAAATACAGATTCTTTACTTACAGGGAATTGGTTCAGACAAATTTTTAATGTTCAAACAGCCACCAGGCATTGGAACGCATACCATCTGTTTTCTTCCATTCCCTGTGTTTGTATAGTCAGCTTTCCCAATGTAATCAACTTATTCACTAGGAAAATAAACTGTGATCCCTATCTGCCAATTCTATTTGTCCATCTGTCTACCTATCTGTCAGACTATATCTGCAAGGAGGACTTAAAAGGGTAAAAGTTTTCTGAATAATTTTGAATACACACAAATAGAAAAATCTTTCCATGATTACCATAGTTTTTTTTATTTTCCCAATAAAAATCACCAATAAATCCTTGCAAGCATTTTACAATATAGAGAATATTTATGTGTAAATAACCATACTGAAATCTAAAAATATTGAAGTCCTGAGCGAGTATTTATATGTATTTTTTGTCAACACTTGTTGCCAATTAACATGAAAAGAGAAAGCTGGATTTGTCTATTGCTTTCTAAAATGAGTATGACCAAACTAAGAATTAGGGTCTGAACCACATGAATAGTTATTCTGATTTCTTTGGAATGCTTTTTGTGCAAAATTAGTCATTTGATTAACTGCAAAGACAAAAATCAAATGCTTAGTTTTAAGTAAATTGATTTAATCCAGAATCATTTATTGACTTTCTTATCTCTTGTCATAGAAACTAATTACGAAAGAATTTTAGCAAAAGTTTTAAAAGTTGCACATAATAATGCAAGACACTAGACTGGATAATTCACAAGTAACTACTTAATAGTGCTGCCCACAAACATATATGCATGCCAACTACATAGTTTTGGTTTTGCTATCATTTTAATAATATAGAAAGATTCAAAATTTCATAACAAAAATCATTGTTTACTATGCAATTAATAGAAAAGAGCAATAAACAACAATTTACAGTAGACTCGGAGATGGTGTTTATTCTTCTTTTTTGAAAATAGTAGTGGCTCATTTCTGAAGAATATTAAATCTTAAAGTACAAGACCAAAAAGATAGTTATTTCAAAATTATGTACTTGATTTTACAGCCTGCACATCCATCTACATGTCAAACTACTTTACACTATAGTTTATTTAAAGCAGACCATAACCCATGGTATCAAGTTTTGATTTTTACTGTAATCAACATTATAAAACACTTCTGAGTGTTGCTGTGGTAATTTCTGCATGCATTTTGCTTTATTTCAGCACAGTTTCTTATTTTCAATGAACTGCAGCTGAGATCTTTCAGACTAAAATCTAAGGGCAAAATAAATTTTTAGTATTATTTTACTTCATTTGTGTATATTTAACTGTATTTAATGATAGTCTAGTAGCTAGACTTCAATTCTTCATTTTAGCTTCATGAGTGATTTGTAAGTACCTGATAGATATGAGGACATTCCAACTCTGGGGAAGTATCAACCCTCAAACCAGGATATTTTGCAGAACCTAATATATTATTCAAGTTATTATAGCCCTGTGAGATACAGAAGATACATTGACACTAGTTTTGTGGGTTTGTGGACTTGCTTGGCAAGTGATGAAACAGCTTCCACTGTATTCCATCGCCCAGTGCTGTGTTTCAGCAAGACAGTAAAGGCTGGAATCCTTGAATCCCGTGGATCCTGAGTGAGTCTGTAAAGCCTGAGCTTATATCCATACATTTAAAATAATGTGAATTACTATTTCCTTTGATACCCGATTTTCAGTTTTTCTAGTGTTAGTATTTCTGAAGCAGCTGGGGCTGGTATAAAATCTAAAAAAAAAAAAAAAATTGAAATGTATAGCCATGGGCTTGCTCTGCTAGGACTAGATACCTCATAAAAAGTGTGTATAGGTACTACCTGCCTTCAGGACCAGCTAGATCTTACCAACATGTCATAACTAAGGAGAGATTTTATCAAAGTTTCCTTTTTTAGGCAATTATGCCTTTCAAAAAGCTGCTCTCAGAGGTTGGTAATGTAAGCATGAAAATAATTTAGAAGCCCTCAAAAACCAGCTTCTTTCTGTAGAGCCAGCAAATTCACATCTGTAAAGGCAAATGTTTCTGTTTGAATATGTAACATATATTGTAAATTATATTCCTTACTAATAATAGCTTCAAGAGAAGTCTCTTTACTTATTAGCATATTGCTGCTCTTGGATGAGACCAAAAGGAATATGGATGTAACCCTCAGAAGAAAGCAAGCGAGAAGGTAAGGCCAGATTGTGTGACATAAGGCATGATTGCATGGCAGTCACTGCAGATATCAATATAACCTCAGTAACACAGATATCAGCACTGACTAAACATCTTAATATTTATTCATTTCCCCAGACAGATTTCACAGCCTGACTCTGCTCAGTGCTGCTACAACTACTATCCAGCCTGCTAGTTCACATATGCCTGAAGTAGCGTTGGTACCTTGGGGAAGGATGGTTTCTATTTTCAAAATAGAAAACTAGTTTTTCCCTTGGAGGATATAGCAGTTTTGATTGGATTGAATTGGCAGCATCTCCTATATCAGAGCATTATTTAGAGGAGCCCCGTGCAGGCAGGCAGACCCAACACAGTTGGCCACACAGAAAAATAAAAGAAAAACAAAGGCAGAGAAGAGCTTCAGAAACTTATGTCATTCATTATTTCATCTCTGATATTTATAAAATGAGATGATTCAAAGGTGTGATCACATATTTAGTGCACATGATGAACTACAGGAAGTGACTCTGAAATCAATGCTGACTAAACAAATGATCCCTCAGATACTCAAAATTCCTTTAAGTAAGTCCCACATACTTTTTTCCTTCTGATCATTTCAATGATATAGTAAACATTGTAAAAACGTATATCAGATTATTAGATTAAAAATCCTTCTCAACAACCATGACTCATATGCTTAATGCAGTGATAACAATTAACCTACTGAGTAATCCTAAATAATAAATTGCTTTACTAACTATCAGATAACACCCTTGGTTATGTCGTAACTAATAAAAATTCGTAAAAAATATATTTAGAAAAAAAAGGCATGAGAGGTAACGGAATATCCTTTTTTCTTCCCAGGGAGAGGAAGGAAATGTTTTTTAATGTTTCTGTTCATCACACAAAGGCTCATGGAGTAAAAAATATATCTGCTTAATATCTCTGCAGCTTTTTTAATGGAAGATTATTAAAAAGCAAGGTCTAATTAGTGCCACTGATAATCTGAGGTTATGAAATTCAAAATTTACTCCTTCCTCTCCATGAAAAATTAATTTCAATTATTTATTCCATTTTGCACAATTTTTTTTTTTACTTACTGCAATTATGTGATTATCTAATTAAGTCATTAGCTATCAAGGCAGTTATCACAACAGAATTGCATTCTGGGAATACATGTTGTCTAAAACTTAAGCATTCCACTACAAAGATGCCTTTGTTATGTGGCTGGGAAGAGGGAGGAGGTAAATACCCTTCTAGCGAAAAAAAAGTCTATAATGTTTTAATTGAGACAAGACTAACTCTATTCTTATACAAGTGTCAGAGTGAGGAAATATTTTAATAAAATCAGAAATGTCCAATGTTATTTTTAAAAGTGGTAAACAGTGTTTTGTGCAAATCCAGACACTTTCTGTGTATGTGGGAATATTAATCTTGCAAAACTCGCTGTCTTATTTGTAGGTGGTTTCATTGAACTCTCTCTTCTGAGTAGGAGGAACTAGACAGATGACTGACATCTACAGGCATTGGTGTTCTGTCAGCTGAATGCACCTGCAAGACCCAAAATTCACAAACACTGAGGAAAGCAATACAGGGCATATTGTACTTGGTGTGAAACTGAAGTTTTGTCCACATGTACACTTCCATTCTCAAGTAATTTTTAGACATCTATAAGAACTAGTCAAATAAAGTATGCAAATCAAAGACTGTACCTGACCTATAGTATGCAACCAAACATGCCTGAAATAAATGGAATTATTGTGTGAGATAATCGTATTTGCATGAGCAAAAGTAGAAACCCAGTCTAGGGGGTTTTTTTCCCTTTTTTTTTTCCTTTGACAAAGATTCAATACTAAGTTGAGCAACTTTGCACTGTAAGGAATAAATGCTTTTAATGGAAACTGACATTCATTGTTCAAAGCTCTTTTGCAACTTGGCAAGAGAAATGTAATGACTGGGATTGTGGGGTTTTTAAGAAAATAATGACACAGCAGTGTGAAGGTTAACACTGTAAGGGCCTCAAGAAATTTGAGAGCTATAGTCTGTTCTAAAGTTCTGTACAAATTTGTTTAGCATGGCAAAAAAGGGTAGAAGAGAGAAAACAAGCCGAAGTAAAGGATATCAATGTTTTCCAGTGATAGAACAGTGCAAACAGTTTCCTAATGACCCACAGAAAAGGGTCAAAACCCAATAGCTTGTGCAATTTAGAACTGGACTGATAAAAACATTAATGAATACATTGAGGAAAAAAATTCAATACAAATTCATGAGAGACAGACCTTTGCTTTATAACCCAAGATAAATTTTCTCATTCTGATTATCACTAGCCCCTGTTATTGTAGAAGAGCCATTCCAGGACAAATATATGTATATATATATACACCCCTATATATCTGTATAGAGAGAGAGATATCAAGGCACCACAGCTATTTAACCCTAATTATCTTGCATTTTTTTTTACAATTACAGAAATTTATCAGATATTTTACTCTTTATTAATAGAGATAGATTAAATAAATAGAAAACAAAACCAAACAAAAATCAGTGTCAGAGTCTTAAATAAATAATTTTGATATCCTGTGTCTGCTGTTACCTCTGTACTCTTTTTCTGATCTAGATTATGTGTCAAGCGAGTAACACATCACAGACTGAATCTGAAGTAAAGTTGATATTCATCTGAAACATTAAATTCTCCCATATGCACATATTCCATTCCCCCCGTCCAATTCATGTGGTACGGCTTATCCTAACTTTTATCCTACTCTGTGTTTATCTTCTGCATAGAAATATTTCACTGAAATAGATGTCAGTGTGCCCAAAATCTTATTCAACAGCACAGGGGATGTCTTTGAATAGTAATTACTGATTTATTAAATATTCCAGACTACAGAGGTCAGATGAAATCATATTCTTTTTACAGAAAGGCAATCCATTCAGCTGTTTTGGTGATATCTGCCCAGCTTCTTTCCATTTATCTTGCAGACAATATTAAACTCACTCTTGAATAGTGTGAAAATCTGTTACAAACCAAAGAGAAACTCTGTATCTCTATTGTTTTTAGGAAAGTGTTGTGTTTAAAAGCAGAAAAAGAAAGGCACAAGCAACTCTTTCTGTCAGAGTAAATGTCATTCAACAATCTAGTGTGTCAAACAAGGATATGCAGGGCCAGGATCAGCATACTGCAGCAATCATCTCTAATACCCACCACATGCCTTTAAGGATGGAAAATGTGACATGTGACAGATCACTGCAGATGAACAGGGAAGGATAATGACTACTTGAAGATGTTCTCCACAGATTTCTCCTGCCCCTCTTTGCAGAGCAGGACTGTGGGAGAAGTCAGAGAAGCAGGATGACATCAGAAGCTTCTTTCATAGGGTGCATTTTTCTATTTAGTGTTGTGTTTTCATTAATATTACTTCAATCACTCCTTATCTACAGCAGAAAAAATAAATTTTAAGACAAAAATCCAGCATTTAATCCTAGGCAGTTTTTAAAATGAGAAAGAGAGCCATTTCTTTAAGAAAAACACTATTTAAGAAAAAAAATCCTCTCTTTTAAATCTTTCATTTTAATATTTTCATAGAAGAAATAAAACCATTGTAGGGGGACAAGAGATGAGAAACAGAACAAGAATGCATGTGTGATACTTGTTCACATTTTTGTAGTTTCTAAATTGCTGTGTGACTGTTGTACTTCAAGAAGACAATAGAATTCCTACACACTTCACAGCAAAAAATTAGTCCTCCACTCCCTGCCCACACATAAAGCCACACATCTATGTAATTTTTATTTTAAAGTTACATTCCTTGAAGCAAGATCAGAGTCTTATCTTCAAAAATGCTTCAAAATCTCAGAATTTCAGAGCAGTCAGGCTCTGGCATGAGATTTAGTTCATTTTGAGCACCACTGCAGAGGAATTAATTCATAAGAGCTTATACATTGATGGAATCTTCCCATTATTATAATGACAAGATTTCCTTGTGCTTCTCCTAGGACTCTTTTTTTTTTTTTGACCCAGATCTCCTCTGGGAAACATGGAAATTAACCTTTACTAATCCTGTGTGTTGTCTAAATATCATGCTTGTATGATTTCTCTAGAGATGTTTGAGAGCAACTGTGAGTTTACACTTATAACAAGGACTTTATGTTCTGTCCTGAAAGCACATTCTCCCCAGGAGTCATAGCAGCTCTTGTCTCTAGGACCTGTCAACTTCTCAACCTTTTCATGACAATTAACCTATCAGAGCTGTACCCTGAAATCTGTAGCAACCTGACTTAACACTGCATGCAAAATTTGTCTTAAAGACCAGAACAAAAGACAACCTTCAAAATGCAAAGAGAGCTGATGAACGCAACACTTCTAAGCATTCATTTTCTTCCAATCTGCATATAAATATGCATTGTTTTTGAAGTTAACAATATACAGCAGTAAACAGCATAAAGACTGGGAATGCGTCAAACAGGAAAAATCTGTGTTTACAGAGAATGTATTGCCTTTTAAAGAAGCACATGCTTGTGAGCACATGCAGTGACAGTTTCTTTTGCCAAGGTAGTGAACATATTGTTTCTCATTTGAAATTGAGGCAAAAAGCATAGCTGAAGGTAAGGTCTTCAGGTGATGTGACTTGCAACAATGCAAATACCTGTCTGTAGAGTGGTCAAAAAGAAAATCTCAGCCTAGGAAGGAAATGGAGGCAAAAAAGAAAATTGTGTGCATTATTCTCAGAATTGCAGGCTGTTTTGGGTTAGAAAGGATCTTTAAAGATCACCTAGTAGCTCCAATCCCCCTACAGTTGACAGGGAAAATACATCAAGCAACACTGAACGATGAGAGCAAAGTGTTGTTGTTAACAAGAGAATTGATCCAAACAGGACTACTTCAAAAATAAAGACCACATCAGCAGTGGCTCAGCAGAACTGTCTTTCAGCATTTTAAGTTTTTGAATTAGTGACATAACATCTGTCAGGATTTTTCACAAATGTATTAAAAATACCAGTGTGTCAAATAGTAATATTATTCAATATTCCATAGTAATATAACAATAATAATAATACTTCATCTAGAAAGAAAAAAAAACAAAACAACCAACCAACCAAAAAAAAAAAGGCAAAAACAAAAACAAACCAAACCCTCAAAACAAAATAACCCAAAACTTTAAGGTTTTATCTAAAAGGAATTAGAGTTTGGATATAATTTGCTAAAAAAAGATAAGAACTGTTATTCTTGTCATAGCTCTCTTATTCTTCTGAGTATTTATTTTCTCTCCCATATTCTTAAAGTAGCCTCCACTTGCATTGATGGTGATGAACAGAAACACCACTGAGTTCACTACCTACGATAGGGTCATCCCAACATGAAAGGACAATATTCAAGGACTGTAAGCATGAGGCTTAGTATTTTATGAAGTTTCTTATTTTTCTGTGTTGTCAGAGGTAGATAAAATCAGAACAAACCTAATATTCCTACTAAATCAGACATCACTAATCAATAACCCTCTCTTCTGGTAGGGTAAACTGAGATTCAGAAAGTTCAGGTGAGCTCAAGGCATGACAGGAACTGCCACACTGCATCATCCACAAGACTGTTTCCTGAAAGCTACCTGAAATCTTCCAAAGAAGTCTAATTGGGAAGCCTTTATCAGAGCCCAGCTGGAAAACCTGTGTGGGCTCAGCTCTTCAATCTTGATCCTTGCGAATTCTTTCCCGCTACCTGCACAGAAGAGATTTATGTGTGTTGTGCCTAGGCACAAGTGACAGTCCAAGGCTCAGGTAAGCACAGCACTGTCTGAACTGTTTTAAGTTTGCTCATCACTGGTTGGTAACATGCCCATCTACATTGTGCAACATGCCCAGCAAAAGTTCTTTGCATGGGTACGTTGTGTGAAAAGACTGAAGTGAAATAAAGTACTCATCTATCAGTCAGGAAGGTCATAATTACTCAATTAACATGGGTAAGAATATCTAAAAGGTCCAATCACGAACAAAATTCTTTGCTCTCTCGGGCAGAGCAGTTCATCCACAGAGCAAAGAAACAGTCTTTTCCCCAAAACATAAAGCATTTCAGTAAAGACAAAAGAAGATATCGATGTCTCCTCTCCAAGAGCTATTTTAAGGATTCCCCTAAAAGGAATCTGTGAATTAAAGACACCCATAAGCAGAAATAAGTAGAAAGAGAATTTAGTCAGAGAACATATTTCGTGTGTTATTGATATTTAGAAATAGAAATATGTTCTATTTACCTAGTAATGAAGCAATGTTAATCTCCGTTGTATTATGGAGCTCATGAGCATAAAAGACATGTTAGTTGCTTGTCTTCACTGGCTGAATCAAAAACACTGAATCAAGGACATCCAGTCATTCCTTTTTCGGAAGAAATTTTGGGACTTAAGACCCTCCTCATATTTGATCCTGTTTCAGAAGAAAACATTTTGGACTAATGCCAAACTGCTTAAATAACGTCAAATATATGAAAAATAGTATTACCACCTATTTTCAAAATACATGACAAGAAGGTGGAACTGCAGAAGGAAATGAATGCATGAAGACTTTTATGAGGTGAGAGAGTTGCAGAACTGTCTATAAAGAAAGGTTACTGGCAGGAAAAATCAAGTCCAGTTGTAAGTTACTGAAAACTCTCTTGTGATCTGACATTGTTATACCTTCCCACCAGCAGGCCTCAAAAGGGAGAACATCAGAAAACCCTTCATTAGCATTTCCTGTATGAGCATTACCACACGAGCAACAGAGTTCCAGGCAAATGGACTTTCCCACTGGTGAACTTTCCCACCCACTCCAACAGGTCTACGTCTTTCTTGTGTTGGAGGCCCCAAGGCTGCTTGCAGTACTTCAGATAGGGTCTCACCAGAGCAGAGTGGAGGGGCAGAATTAATCCCTCAGCCTGCTGGCCAGACTGATTTGAATGCAGCCCAGGATGTGCTTGGCTTTCTGAGCTGCAAGTCCACATTGCTGAATCACAGTGAGTTTTTCATCCACAAATACCCCCCTGTCTTTCTTCCCAGGGCTAATCTTGATCCATTCTCCTCCTAGCCTGTACCTGTGTGTGGGATTGCCCTGACCCAGGCACAAGACCAAATCACTGAGACAGCTGGTAAACTAATTGCATCAATAATAATAGGCTTCCAATAAGTACTGTTGCTCAAAGTGTGAAGTTTTTGCTTATGCCTTTTATCTGTCACAGGAGTATGACTATCACACAGAGAATATGTGATCTGTGTCTTACCCACTTCCCATTAAAATTCTGAGGAATTACTTGCATTTGCTTCAGAACAAGTTATGGTCTGGACTAATCCCATAAAATCGACACCCATGAACTTAAACAGACAGATGTCTCAAAGGCCAAAATATTATTCTTTTGAGAAAGTGATAAATGCCAGAAATTGAAAGAACATTACTTACAGTTTTTTCAATGAGAATCTTGTTGCTAGACACTAGTTTTTACAGCAGAAGTTATCTCTGCATGAGGGACCACATCAGTCTTATGTTCCTTCTGTAACCACCTGCCTGTAATCAATAAAAAGGAATTCTATGACATCTGCCCCATATTGCAAGGGTTTGGGGGTGTATCAACACACAATATAAATTTAGAAAGAAAATTCCACATCCGGAAATGATGAAGAAAAAAAAAAAGGGCTTACAGTCCTCTAGTTTAGTGCTTATTGTTTTGTTTTTTTCAACTTATTGCTTACTTTTTAGATTTGATCATATATCCAGATCTCACTTCCAGAATATCAAATGCAGAACTGAAAAATGAGAAATTATCTTTTGTATCGTGTCTGAGAACTACATTTGCTTTGGATTTGTGATCTCCTTTGGCTTTGGGGAGTGAATTTTTACGCATGGGGAACAGTTTGAGCGGCCCTGGAAACCCACAAATATTTCTAGACATAATCTGCCTCCAGCCACATTCATACAGCATTAAATCTAGACCTGTTCCAGATTTACAGGGAAAAACTGAATTCGATTTTTTTTCTCATTACAGATTCTGTTGCTTTGGCAGTAGAATGGGCCAGAGTGTGCTAACAAATCCACAGACAAAGGAAAGAAAAAGTTCACTCTTTCCATGCATATTGGGTAGGTAGAAAATATCATTCAATAGTTATATTCACAGGGGAAAGGAGAACAGATGTAGAAGAGAGATTTTATATCTTTGTTGCTCTGAAAGTTATGGTGATAACAGTGCCACTTATACATATATTTATCCCCAATGCTTACAACTGTGATTCACTCTAACTTTCCAACTGTTCAGGCATGTGGGTATTTGTTACAGTAGTGCAAGCCCATTGCCACTCGGATTTAAACCACACATTTCTTTTTTATTTCTTTTCTGGCTAACAGCCCAAATCCACGCAGCAGGTGCTGCCTTAGGAATGTCACCGTCTAATAAAAGTACTGTAACATAACACAGAGCCAATAAAAATTTCTTTGCATAGACTTTGTTTTTCCTGACAGACTGGATTCCTAATAAGACAATGTCTATGAAATCTAAGGAAGATGAAAAAATAAGCTTTATTGTTAAGTTGATAGTTTTTCTCCCTTGTTTAGACAATGAACTCACATATCAGGTGACAGAAGCCGTGTGAGATTTGTACAAACCTTTCTCTGTCAGCAAAACAGGCAGGGAAATGGGGAACCCTGGCATTGCATGTTGTTTTCGTTATTTCTTGGTGAGAACTATGACTCCATTCATGGTTGGATAAAGGATTTAATCAAGGAAAATACAATTAAAAGAAGAGCACTGGGGTGATCAGCAATTGTTTGGTAAAAGATTTGCAGATTCATTTTATCTATAAGATCTGTGTGGATGTAATTCTCAAACTTTGAATTTGCTAGGATGCTGCTTCTATTTATCTATTTTGTAATGCAGAGCATTTCCAGGCAGATTTAATCTGAGATATGATTTAAACACCCAGTACTTCATAAATCCCATATTCACAAAACTAATTAGCAGTTCAAACAAAGGAAAGATTTCAGCTTTCAGCAATGTTTTAGAGGCCCTGAAACTGGGAACAAAAGTCATTATACATCAGACTGAAATGCTGAAGTGCAGACACAACAGTATTTTCAAGCTGGATGAACAGAGAGTGGCATTACATCCCTAATGACTGTTTACTTCAGCTGTAGCTGCTATTCTAACTGACTTTTTTATTTTTTTTCAAAGACAGACTTTCAAAACAAGGTTCAGAGGTGGAATATGTATAAGAAGTTATATTCAACAGATTAGGATGCATAAGATATAAATACATATGTTTGTTCTTTTAAAACTCTTTCTATCTGTCTTGCTCAGAAAGTCAGCTCTCAAACTATTCTGGCTCTGCAAGATATCTAACAAAGGTCACAAGGTAAAAAGTGTTGATTTTTGGTGCACAGAGGTAGGTAATGTTAAACTAATCACTTAATAAGAAGTATAGTTTTTAGTAGAGTAGAACAGGTCATGTTCAAGTGCATGGTGTTTAATTTTGAGAATTTCTGACAGAATGTGTTACTGCCTAGTGCAGTGCAAGTGCTTATGCAAACCAGAAAATTCCATTTTTCAACATGAACATACAGACTATTTTCTCTGTAAAATTATCATTTATCTTTTGAATTCTATATTAAAATTGTATTTCAAAATTTGCACCAAGATGTCAAACCACCTCAGAAACAGGAATTATATTTCAGAATGTGTTGACAAAATAATCATAATCACGATAAAGACGGAAATACTGTAATAGAGTGATTTGATATAGGGGAGTACCCTCGTCCAAGACAATAATCTAAACATGAATATGTAACTACCAGAAATGGGCAGGGCTTAAGCACAGTTAAAAACTAAGAACATACTTAAAATTTTCTTGTCTCAGGGTCAAATTAACTGAGTAGTATCACCAGATTTTCACAGTGACCCATACAGTCTGTTAAGAGGCTTTTCTTCAAATTGTTGTAACAACAATCTGATAATATATTGGGCATACACTGGGCGTACATGGGGTCTACAGGGGAAGAAACAAAATTATTGCAATGCAAGACAGCACAGACTGGTGGTCTTAAATTAAAATATTAACTGCCTTTGAAAGCTGTTATTATTTACCTGCCAAAGCTAGTAGTAGTCTTAAATATGTCAGAAAACATTATATTGGAGATCATTTCAAATATAAACCTTCAACAGCACTTAGTAGTTGTGTTTGGTTGGTTGGAAATGAAGAGTCATAATTGTAAGTACAAAAGAGCTGATGAATTCTGCTTTTCTTTGAAGGGTGTGTTTTCACTGCATTAACTCTGAAGTTTACAGTATATTCTCATGCACAGGGTGCTTGATGGGGCACCCCTTTATTAATTTCCTTTTTTTCTTGGCAGAAGCAAGCAGTGTAAAAAGGAAACAAATGTAACTTTCCAAAGATTAAGTGGAAATTGCTAAGAGGCTTCCATTTTTCCATTTCTTTCACACTCTTTTTTTTTTTGTTGCTTTTTTATCTTTACTCAGACAACATAGAGCTTTTTCTGTGCTACCTTTAATTAATGGAAAACAGTTCAGAGGGAGAAAATGCCTGCAGAGAAGGGTTTACTTTCTAGTAAGGACTTTTCATTGCAAGTAGCTGACAAAGGATTTTGTTTTCCAGTGGTACCAGAAAATGAAAAACTTCAGTTCTAGCATATCTATATCTGCTGAAAGGTTTTCTGCACATATGATGAACAGAATTAATTGCTGCACTAGCTTTGCATAGAAGGTAAATTTCTCTCTCCATAATGTTGTTAATGTCATTGTTAAGATGAGACTTAAGTGATATATCAGGATGTCATTGCGCTGATTCTATATATTCATTTAATCTAGTCTCCTGGCAATTGATTAAGTAAAATAAATAAAATCTTCCCTTTTTAAAAGAATTGTTGGAAAGAAGTGGGTACAAGAATCAGTTAACAATAGCAGAAATCTCCCCTACATAATGGAGCTTAATGATATCCGATATAATCTCCACCCATTATAACAAAACACATCATGGATAATTGGGTTTATGTGTTATTGCAGATAAATAAGTCTGCCTTATTATTTAATTCTGACCTATGCTTTTACAAGTAGTCTGACCAGCTTGCAAAACTTGTGACTTTGCTGAGTGAAGCAGATGGGCAGAATTACTTCATAGACATGTATAAACTTAAAGGTAAATGTAAGACTCAGTAAAATATTCATGCACAAATACCTTTACATGCTACTCAATATCAAAGCATCTGAGCACTTCATAATGCACACTGTGCATTTGCACCTCTGCTCTGATACAAGGAATTGTCATTTACCCCTTTCATAAGTAAAATTAAACAGAGTCTGGGCAACAGCTAACTGAGTTAAATTCCTGTAGGACTGACCATCTTTCCCACCTACAGCTGTCATACATTTAAAAGACATATTCTCATTAATTTTATCTGATTAATATACTGTTAATTATATTATACTGCAGATAAATGGACATGTGTAGTTTTCTGAGACCTTTCATCATCATTTTATAAGCAAATGGGAGTTGAAAAGAACCTGGAATAAGTGGAAAGAGATTAATTTGGAAGAAACATTCATTGTTAGATGTATATATGTGTCTGTATTGGGTTTGTGTGGCAAGGTTTTGATAGCCAGAGGTCTATAAGGGTGGCTTCTGTGAGAAGCTATCAGAAGCTTCCCCCATGTGTGACAGAGCCAATGCCAGCTGGCTGCAAGACAGACCCATGCCTGGCCAAGGCCAAGCTCATCAGCGACAGTGGTAGCACCACTGGGATGACATGCTTAAATGAGGGAGAAAAAATGCACAGCAGCAATTGCAGTGGAAGAAAGGAGTGAGAATATGAGAGAAACAACTTTGCTGACATCAAAGTCAGTGAACACAGACGGGGAAGAGGGCCTTGAGGTGCCAGAGCAGAGATTCTCCTATAGCCCAGGGTGAAGACCATGGTGAGGAAGGTGTCCCCGTGTCACCCTGTGTGACACCTTCACTGGAGCAGATTTTCTGGCAGGACCTGTAGCCCCATGTGGGACCCATGCTGGGGCAGGAGGAAGAGTGAAAGGAGTGGCAGAAATAACATGTGATGAACTAGCCACAAACCTATTCCACATCCATCTCTGATACTGGCAGGAGAGGAACTAGAGAAAATCAGGAGTGAAGTTGAGCCCAGGAAGAAGGAAGGGGTGGGAGGAAGGTGTTTTAAGATTTAGTTTTTAATTCTCATTACCCTATCCAGACTTGATTTTTAATAAATTAAACTAATTTCCCTAAGTCGAGTGTTTTGCCTGCGATGGTAATTTGTGAGCGATCTCTCTCCACCCTTATCTCTACCCATGGGCCTTTCCTTTTATTTTCTCTCCCCTGTCCAGCTGAGGAGAAGATAGAGCAGCTTTGGTGGGCACCTGGCATTCAATTAGGGTCAGCCCAAAACAGTGTTTATGCCATATTTAAGAAATAAGTCACTTCCTTGTTTATCACCCAGAGCACAGGCAGGTATTTAGAGGAAATTCAGTGCGTAGTGTGCTAGGAATGTTATTAGTTTAAATAATCCACTGCTTTGGTATGGGAAAAGAAAATGTTTTCTTTGAGAATCTGAACCATCAGCATCAAGAAGGTTTGTTCTGAAGTAGTTCACTTCATTAGAACTTTTCTTCTTAAATGAATTTTTCTTCATATTTTTAGTGAGTAATATTTAAGTATTTGTTATACATTTGTAATTCTTGTCATCTTTTAAAACATAAAAACCTTGTATGAGGAAGATTTTGGCAAATCTTTGTCAACTTGCTCAATGAAGTAACAATCTTAGCAGTATTTGATTACTAAATAGTTTTCTTATAAAATTAATTAGAGAAGTGTATAAAATTTTAAGTAAAGGAGATAAGAGGACAAAAAAGAAAAAGAATGAGAGAAAGGAAAAAGAAGAGGAAGAAAAAAAGAGAGGAGAAAATAATAAATTTTGAATTAGCAAAGGGTATTAGGGAATAATTTTTAATTTCCCAGTGTTTTTTTCTGCAGAAATCTAGAATGTAACTGCAAAATATATGTACACAACAGCTGTGGTAATTTAGGTTGTTTGTTATTTTTGTTGTCTTCTCTTAGTGCCCAGGTTTAGGTTTGTGTATAAACAAAGTGCGTATCCTCGAGCAGTTCAGAAACACACCCATTGGCCTTTTTTCTCTCTTTTGGGGAGTCAGGAGTGTTTGTGGTATTTTAGATGCTGCTGCTAAGAGGTGGGACTGTGGTGGTATGTGAGCACTTTTCCATCTGTTCCATTGTGATTTACCCAAATTCCATGCAGATAAAGAAGAGCTGTTACATCTGACAAACCTCCCTAGGCTGCACTATAAACAGCAGGAAAGACCACCTGCTACACAGAAACTCGTGTTACATCAAAGCAGCAAGGATGGCCCAATCCCAATCAGATGGCAGAAGAACTTCTAACCACTGCATTTGTTTTGTAGGTTAGAAAAATTTAAAAAGAGACCTGCAGAGTAGATGTTAAAAACCTTTTCAAGGGCTCTCCAGAGAGGTGTAAATATTTTTCATAAAACAAAATGAGCTTATAATTGGTCTTGCCTGCTGTTCATCATTTGTTTATGTATGTATTGCCCCCAGATTTCTTTCACTTATATATCATGGCTTCATCCACCTCCACTTATATGAACTAAAGAGCAGATTCTCTCAGGCCATTGGAAAATGAGGTAATTCACTACCATGACTTACCCTACTCCTTCAATAAAAGAAATTTTCCATGCAAAGAAAAAGAAAATATAAAATTCTTGATGACAAGCAGAAACTGGGCCTTTCTTTTTGTAAGGTTTTGTGTCTTGAAATATTTTTTTACTGCCCTAAAGCAGAGTGACAGCTAGAATAATGGTGATGTATAATACAGCTTATTACTGAAAGCAGTGCTGAAGGTGGTAGAATAAAAACTCTAGAAAATAATCCCTTTCGCACACTGCTACTGAAAGAAAAAGTTTAGAGCATCATCTCTGCATGCGTTCCAATATATCTCAAAACTGGATCACTGAAAAGAAATCAGTCTTTATTTTTTTTTTTACCGCTCATCCCATTATCTGTAAATATCAGGGTAATGCTCAGAAATGTTGTGAGTTATAAACTTGGGAATGAGAGTGCAAGTACCTAGGCATATCTCCTGAGCTACAGAAGAGTCATTAGAGAGTAACAGCTCAAAAGCTTCTAACTATTGGCCTACATTGGATTCACACCAACGTCTTAGAGGAGAAAAACTCCATATGCCCTTACCAGTCCCTTGGGCAATCAAATCTCTCATATTTTACACCTGGACTTTTTAATGAATTGTTGCAGTAACAGCAGGTTTGGGGGAAATTGTGCTCTAATTAATATAATGTTGCACGATTTCAAACAGCTGTGTATAAAATGAACAAAACCAAAACTGGGTTTTAATTTGTTCTAACAAAGGAATCAAACAAATAAGATTTTCTAATTAGCTTTTTACTCCTCCCTCCCCATCTATGTCTAGTAACTGAATGTCTAATAACTGAAGTGGGGACACTCGGAGTTTTACTTCTTTTGAAACAGAAACTTTTAAAGGAAGGCAAGGTAAAACTAACTAGAGTTAATAGAGTGGGAATGTACATTTCAACACCATATTCAAAGTTTGGCAATGCATTCAAATAAGCTTAAATAAGAAGAGGAATAATGAAACTCTTATTGCTGTTGCAGTGCATATGTTAGTCCACTCTCTGCTACGAGCTAGAAGTATTGTATAACAGAATAGACATGATAAACCTTAGCAAAGTTGTTTGGTATCACAACTAAAGTATCTGAAACATTGCTGTAAAAAAAGAAGAATCCTTAGAGAAGACTGAAGGAGACTTTTGAATAGTCCCCAAGAATTCTCATGGTTTTGTCATTTTGTCACATTCCCTTATTTATACTCATATGCAGGACACACAACAATGAGTAAACTCAATTCATTCATGCAAAGAGCTTCTTTTCTGAAACTGTACCATTCCAGCACCTAAGATCATGTTCTCATTCAAATGAAATATATTTTCATCTCCTAAAATCTGTATTAAATATATATATATTTATTATACTTTCCAGAAAAAAATACCTAACTACTGAATAACCAGGAGTAAATGAACAGAACTATTATGCTCTAATTTGAATTATTGTAATCTTATTTCTTTGATCATGTTAGTCTAAAATTTTAGCTAATGGAGAACAAGAAAAGAGATCTGTGTCTTACCGGCCAAGTGCAGAGTAAACAGATGCTCCTTTTTTCTATACATTTAACTTTCAATTTCATTTAAAATAGCATAACCAAAACAACCCCCAACAAAACAAAACAAAAACAAAGACAAAAACCATCAACAAACAAACAAATAATGTAATTTTCCCTGGCACACTACTGATGTCCAGGCAAATTGTTGAAGTGGAAAGAAGGAAGAAAAGAAGGAAGGAAGGAAGGAAGGAAGGAAGGAAGGAAGGGAAGAGAGGAGCAAATTAGAAGAGTAAGTAGATGCACAGCTTTTTTAATGGAGAATTAATGATTCAGATCAATCACATTTTGAGTAGAAAACTATGACCTACTACTAATGTAAAACCAATTATACTCAGCTAACACCGGTTTTCATTAGGATTCCTTCCCTCAGTTCTTTAGATATCCCCACTGTTAACATATTTTAAAAGGCATTAAAAATGTGAAAAAAAATCTCTGTCTGAAACAAAAAAATACTTAGATTAAGTCTTCCCTTGCATTTAATGTGTAAAGGCAAAAATTCTACTTCAATCAGAGCCTTATCAGAAGGTGTTTATGTATTTCTGCTTTTATAATATACTGCAGCTTTCAGATTAATTTATAGTCAATATAAACTAGAGTCTTTTAAAAGTCTCTAAAAGGTAATGTGTAATGTTTTGTATTTGCATTGGCATTGTAGTTCCAATTGGACCTGATAAAATCCATGTCACAGAGCCTGGTTTGAACGAGTGCAACCTGAAAGTTCTTAAGGCAGTATCGATAAGGCTTAGAGTACAGGGAATAGAGAACCGGGTCTGCCTCTGTGTGATCATGATTCAAGTTAGAGTAAACTTTACATCCTTGTAAATGAAATAATCTCAAAGTCTCTGAGTTCAGACCACATGTGAATTGCAACATTTGATACAACTTTTACTTTGCCTTGGAAATACCTAACAAATGAGCTAGGGTTTAATGAGGTAATTGCCCCTCACAAGGAGGAAAGCAAGGAAACCCAAGACCTAACTTTTGTCTCTCACGTATACATAAATTAGGGGTAACATCATTTAAGTCATGTAGCAACTAGTTACCTCTGATACCTTCTAACATAATAGGCTATATATTTTCCCTTATGGTTTCAGGAAGCTTTGTGGTGTTAGAAGCACACTATTTTTGGATAAGATATGAAACAAATCCCAACTGCTTGCATTTTTTCAAGATTGCATAATGTTTTTCAGAGAAGCCGAATGTGTTAATTACAGTGTTCCAGCCAAATGAAACTGCACATACAGTTGTAATCTCTCCACCTGATATTTCCTCTGAAACTCTACCTGGCTCTGGTTGGCTGTGCACTTCTTGCCCTATGCATTTGGGCACTATTGAGACCTGAAGGCAAGAGCAGAACAGAGTGCTTGTGGTAGATTCAATGACATTGCTCTCTGTGTACTTTGGAAAGCACCTTGTGACACCTCATAAATATTTGGTTAACATACGCAGAGATTTGAACCGCTCTCTACAAAGACCACTGCCAGTGGTCAAGGTAGGCATGCCTTTGTTGCAGAAGTTTTTTAACAAGATAGCCCAGATACTTTGGTCTGTTTGTGAAGGTTGTCTTACCTTGAAGGCAGAAGCGTCCCTAAATTTATACTAACCTTTATTACTCAGAGGTCATTGGCCAAAAAAATTAATTTAAACGTTCTGTCTTAAGCATATGAAGGCCTCCTATGTTCTCTCATGCAGGTCTTATCGCGTGTTATACAAAATCTGCTCAAACTGATCTAATGTTTGACTTAGAGTAACCTATAAAATGTTCATACATGCATAACAAGTAGGATCAACTACAGTCTAGTATTAATTGTTGTCGTAAAGTCTGTAGCCAAGAGTATTTGCATGGTAGATAACCAGGCACCTTTGTGATCACCCTTAGACATATAGCTTAAGAGACACTCTAATATGTATCAAAATCCTTCTTGTGCCTTTTGAATAAGATTTTGTTTCCACAGTATTCCTCAGCAGTTAAAATTTACTCTTTTCTGTATGATCTTCATGCTAGTCGTATATATTTCAGATGTAAATATTAATTAGATAAAAACAAACAATGCTACCTGGGCTACTTGTTGTTTTGGGGTTTTTTTCTTTTTTTTTTTTTTTAAATTTCGTATATTAGAAAAATTATCAAGAACCACATTGTTTTGAAGGATTTCCAATTCTTCATGAGCTTTTCAAGTGCTTAAAATTATGGTGATTGATGCTAACAGATGTTATTCCATATGATCACTAATATTATCTGATGATTAACTTCTAAACAATGCAACAATATGTTACTTGTAATATTCATTCGCAGATGCTACAGAAGGTCATTAAAGCTCCTGACTATTCAAAAGACTATATGAGTACTGATACTAAATAGAAACACCTGCTGCATAAATATTCTAAAGCAGTCACTCCCAATTTATCTTGCACGTAAGGGAGGATTCTTTCATAATTAAGTTCAAGATGGTTGAATATCAACACGAGGAACTAGAGAACTGTATTCTAATCTTAAAATGAAGCTGATGACTGACTTGCTGACTGTTTTATAAAAGCTTTATTGACACAAATTTACTTATAAACAGAGCAATGTGTAAACTGCCTTCACCTTAATAAGCAAAAAAATCTATTTGGGAAATATAATTTTACTGAAAAAAATAATTTTAAAAGTTTTAAATGTGATTTATTTTCTAATATTTATAATTTTGGAACTTGAAAATTTTGTCTAAACTGTGTTCTTTTCCTTGATTGTAGTGGTGCCCAAATATTTTCCATGTTCAGAAATTTGGAAGCCAGCTATCCCTAAAGCAAATAGACTGGTATGGCCTTTCTTACCATTATTTCTTTAAATGTCAACACAAAAATAGTATAAATACATTTTATAGTTTAGAAATTACCCCATAACCTCATCTAGTTAGTGTTTACACTGTGAACCAAAAGACAGAGGTGATTGGAAATAAATCCTGATCAAAACAGTAGGATCCAGCCTGAACTTTACCAAAACTAACATGTAGACACACATTTCTTATCTAAATTCACCTTCTGATGGCTTTGACTTCTTTATCATGTTTTCTTACCCTGTTGTCTTGCAGAGATTATAAAAAATTCTGTCCTGAGCTATTTTGTTACTGTTGTTTCAGTTGGATCACAGAAGCAAACCATAGTACCAAGGATGCGCTCTTTTCCTTGGGAAAACCAGTGTCTGCTTCTCTTTTTCTCATTTACGTAATACCTTGATGCTCCTGTTAGATCAAATGCAAGTCAGCATTTGTTACAAATGAGTGTTTGAGATTGCTTAAAAAATCATCGGCAAGGGTATCAGCAAAAGCCAGATTTATTACTAAGTGCACAACAAAGTTCCCTGGCAAGATTCACTCTACGACTTACAGGACAGTTAAGGCACACCAAGGGGAAAAAAGCAACAACGAAACCAAACAAAATCTAAGCAATCAAAACAGAAATGAACCAAGAACTCCCTAGGATTGGGAGGGTGGGTGGGTGTGTTTAGGTGCATGTGACAAAGGATAGTGAGAGCAAGGACAAAAAGGAATATGGCCTAAAAGTTTAACAGCACCCAAATTTAACAGTACTTTGACTTATACTTTAAACCTAACAATTTAACAAAGGAACAACACTTAATTTATACCTAACCTGATTTATGTCTTATATCTTTATATCTTACAATTTAACAGAGGAGTAACACTTAACAGCATTTAACCTAACATAACTTCGAAGCTATACTTAGCAACTTAGCAAAAGAACAGCACTTAGCAACACTTAGCTTATAACTTATGTTGAACTTAACCTCTTAGCAAAAGAGCAACACTTAGCAGCATTTAAGAAGTCATAAGTCACAAGGTTGCTTACAGGCCTAACTTACTTCAATATCCATGGTACTTCAACATTTAAGAAAGCAGCATTTCTCACAGATTTGCTATAGCATATGCACACGTTTATGCACCCAGACAGAAGCAGTCGGTGCAAGTGAGGTACCTGTGAAAAATTCCCCTCAGACATCAGTGAAATATTCACGTTGCACCTTCTGATGGATGAAGGGTCAGACCTCAAGGAGTCACGGTATCAGCCCAGGACTCATCATTGCTTGGTGATCCTCCAGGTATAGCAAATCTGAGGGTTTGCTGTCTCTGAGAGGCGTCTCCCTCAGAGGGAGGTTGCTGGTCACAGCCCGCTGCACTTCAGAGCTCAAAGGGTCTCATTTTGGTCCCCTGTTTATCACTGCAAGAGAGTGAGCTTTAGTCATAACAACTTTTCATCCTGGCCGCAGTTTGGGTCGGCACATCCTATGAAAGTGTGAGAACAGGAATGTTATTCTATTCCGGTGAGAAAAATGTTTTCCAAGGCTGTTAATAAGGAAAACAGGAGATTTTTAGCAGTTCCTGGGAGCAGACAGTGTTTCTTATAAGCTCGGAAGAGCTGAGCCCAGGTGCTGATTTTCAAGGCCGAGGCCTAAAGAGCACTTCTCGAATTGCAGTGCAGCCTGGATAGGGTGGGTGGGATGCACCACCGCAGCATTAACTTGTGGGTTTTCATTATTTTAAAACAATATTGTAATAATGATATCATTTTAAAATATGACTACTGTAACAGACTGCTCATAACCGACCATTTTACAAAGTCAGCTTCAGAAATGATTTTCAGTTATCATCCCTTAAACTGAATAGTTATAGATAGCCTTCCTACAAAAGAGAGAACATCAAACAAGGCTTTTGGAGTTGTATAATTTTAACAGTGTTTAAGGATTGAGACTCTGATGCTGAACAAAATAAGCATCTAATATTTTTACATATTTGAGTAATTTGTATTCAATCCACCAGACATCAAGAAAATCACAAGCTGGAAATTGTCAGGATTGTGACACTATGGAATAATGTTAGAATGTTCAGTGATTTTACTTTTCTGGTATATTTTTCATTGGAATTAATATGNTATATGAGTACTGATACTAAATAGAAACACCTGCTGCATAAATATTCTAAAGCAGTCACTCCCAATTTATCTTGCACGTAAGGGAGGATTCTTTCATAATTAAGTTCAAGATGGTTGAATATCAACACGAGGAACTAGAGAACTGTATTCTAATCTTAAAATGAAGCTGATGACTGACTTGCTGACTGTTTTATAAAAGCTTTATTGACACAAATTTACTTATAAACAGAGCAATGTGTAAACTGCCTTCACCTTAATAAGCAAAAAAATCTATTTGGGAAATATAATTTTACTGAAAAAAATAATTTTAAAAGTTTTAAATGTGATTTATTTTCTAATATTTATAATTTTGGAACTTGAAAATTTTGTCTAAACTGTGTTCTTTTCCTTGATTGTAGTGGTGCCCAAATATTTTCCATGTTCAGAAATTTGGAAGCCAGCTATCCCTAAAGCAAATAGACTGGTATGGCCTTTCTTACCATTATTTCTTTAAATGTCAACACAAAAATAGTATAAATACATTTTATAGTTTAGAAATTACCCCATAACCTCATCTAGTTAGTGTTTACACTGTGAACCAAAAGACAGAGGTGATTGGAAATAAATCCTGATCAAAACAGTAGGATCCAGCCTGAACTTTACCAAAACTAACATGTAGACACACATTTCTTATCTAAATTCACCTTCTGATGGCTTTGACTTCTTTATCATGTTTTCTTACCCTGTTGTCTTGCAGAGATTATAAAAAATTCTGTCCTGAGCTATTTTGTTACTGTTGTTTCAGTTGGATCACAGAAGCAAACCATAGTACCAAGGATGCGCTCTTTTCCTTGGGAAAACCAGTGTCTGCTTCTCTTTTTCTCATTTACGTAATACCTTGATGCTCCTGTTAGATCAAATGCAAGTCAGCATTTGTTACAAATGAGTGTTTGAGATTGCTTAAAAAATCATCGGCAAGGGTATCAGCAAAAGCCAGATTTATTACTAAGTGCACAACAAAGTTCCCTGGCAAGATTCACTCTACGACTTACAGGACAGTTAAGGCACACCAAGGGGAAAAAAGCAACAACGAAACCAAACAAAATCTAAGCAATCAAAACAGAAATGAACCAAGAACNTTACTTATAAACAGAGCAATGTGTAAACTGCCTTCACCTTAATAAGCAAAAAAATCTATTTGGGAAATATAATTTTACTGAAAAAAATAATTTTAAAAGTTTTAAATGTGATTTATTTTCTAATATTTATAATTTTGGAACTTGAAAATTTTGTCTAAACTGTGTTCTTTTCCTTGATTGTAGTGGTGCCCAAATATTTTCCATGTTCAGAAATTTGGAAGCCAGCTATCCCTAAAGCAAATAGACTGGTATGGCCTTTCTTACCATTATTTCTTTAAATGTCAACACAAAAATAGTATAAATACATTTTATAGTTTAGAAATTACCCCATAACCTCATCTAGTTAGTGTTTACACTGTGAACCAAAAGACAGAGGTGATTGGAAATAAATCCTGATCAAAACAGTAGGATCCAGCCTGAACTTTACCAAAACTAACATGTAGACACACATTTCTTATCTAAATTCACCTTCTGATGGCTTTGACTTCTTTATCATGTTTTCTTACCCTGTTGTCTTGCAGAGATTATAAAAAATTCTGTCCTGAGCTATTTTGTTACTGTTGTTTCAGTTGGATCACAGAAGCAAACCATAGTACCAAGGATGCGCTCTTTTCCTTGGGAAAACCAGTGTCTGCTTCTCTTTTTCTCATTTACGTAATACCTTGATGCTCCTGTTAGATCAAATGCAAGTCAGCATTTGTTACAAATGAGTGTTTGAGATTGCTTAAAAAATCATCGGCAAGGGTATCAGCAAAAGCCAGATTTATTACTAAGTGCACAACAAAGTTCCCTGGCAAGATTCACTCTACGACTTACAGGACAGTTAAGGCACACCAAGGGGAAAAAAGCAACAACGAAACCAAACAAAATCTAAGCAATCAAAACAGAAATGAACCAAGAACTCCCTAGGATTGGGAGGGTGGGTGGGTGTGTTTAGGTGCATGTGACAAAGGATAGTGAGAGCAAGGACAAAAAGGAATATGGCCTAAAAGTTTAACAGCACCCAAATTTAACAGTACTTTGACTTATACTTTAAACCTAACAATTTAACAAAGGAACAACACTTAATTTATACCTAACCTGATTTATGTCTTATATCTTTATATCTTACAATTTAACAGAGGAGTAACACTTAACAGCATTTAACCTAACATAACTTCGAAGCTATACTTAGCAACTTAGCAAAAGAACAGCACTTAGCAACACTTAGCTTATAACTTATGTTGAACTTAACCTCTTAGCAAAAGAGCAACACTTAGCAGCATTTAAGAAGTCATAAGTCACAAGGTTGCTTACAGGCCTAACTTACTTCAATATCCATGGTACTTCAACATTTAAGAAAGCAGCATTTCTCACAGATTTGCTATAGCATATGCACATGTTTATGCACCCAGACAGAAGCAGTCGGTGCAAGTGAGGTACCTGTGAAAAATTCCCCTCAGACATCAGTGAAATATTCACGTTGCACCTTCTGATGGATGAAGGGTCAGACCTCAAGGAGTCACGGTATCAGCCCAGGACTCATCATTGCTTGGTGATCCTCCAGGTATAGCAAATCTGAGGGTTTGCTGTCTCTGAGAGGCGTCTCCCTCAGAGGGAGGTTGCTGGTCACAGCCCGCTGCACTTCAGAGCTCAAAGGGTCTCATTTTGATCCCCTGTTTATCACTGCAAGAGAGTGAGCTTTAGTCATAACAACTTTTCATCCTGGCCGCAGTTTGGGTCGGCACATCCTATGAAAGTGTGAGAACAGGAATGTTATTCTATTCCGGTGAGAAAAATGTTTTCCAAGGCTGTTAATAAGGAAAACAGGAGATTTTTAGCAGTTCCTGGGAGCAGACAGTGTTTCTTATAAGCTCGGAAGAGCTGAGCCCAGGTGCTGATTTTCAAGGCCGAGGCCTAATGAGCACTTCTCGAATTGCAGTGCAGCCTGGATAGGGTGGGTGGGATGCACCACCGCAGCATTAACTTGTGGGTTTTCATTATTTTAAAACAATATTGTAATAATGATATCATTTTAAAATATGACTACTGTAACAGACTGCTCATAACCGACCATTTTACAAAGTCAGCTTCAGAAATGATTTTCAGTTATCATCCCTTAAACTGAATAGTTATAGATAGCCTTCCTACAAAAGAGAGAACATCAAACAAGGCTTTTGGAGTTGTATAATTTTAACAGTGTTTAAGGATTGAGACTCTGATGCTGAACAAAATAAGCATCTAATATTTTTACATATTTGAGTAATTTGTATTCAATCCACCAGACATCAAGAAAATCACAAGCTGGAAATTGTCAGGATTGTGACACTATGGAATAATGTTAGAATGTTCAGTGATTTTACTTTTCTGGTATATTTTTCATTGGAATTAATATGTTCTTTTAAACTAATGCGTAGCACACCACTAAAGGGCCATTTCACTCATGCACGGCTCTCACTCACAGACATAAATATATAGCTTGGCTATTCCAGATTTTAATAGCTATGTTTCATCACAAATTAAAAAGAAAAAAAAGAACAAAAAGAGGTGAAAATGAAAGTTTTAACATTTGGCAAAGTATTATTCAAAACAGCTTTCTTAACATTCTGCTGCTTGCCCTACCATTAAGTACAATATGTTCTTATGTATTTTATAACACCAAAGCACAACATGTTGCATAAACATTTAAGCAAATTATGTTATCAAAACTTTAAATGCCTCAATAAATCTCAGTGTACACTGGCTAAATGAACTACATCTACAGGGCTAAGCAGTAATTCACTGACAGATCCAGGAATGGAAGGGAAACCAGCATTAAATGTTGATTTGTCTAGTTGTATTATTCTGTTGATTCCTTTTGAAATAATATTAAATGTATTTATTGCATGACTGATAGAAGACAGTATGGTTAAGTGTCAGTGAACAAGTGCTTTTCTATTCAGCTACTTTTGCCATGTCTGAAGGAAAAAATATATTTCTTTGCATCAATGAACTGTTCAATACTGTAAACAACACCAGTGACCCATTAACTCCAAACCCTGGGAACTGTTATAAGGGAAGATTGTAAGAATGTTGTATTCGTTTCCTTATACTTAAAAAAAAAAATGCACCAAGTTCAGTACCATAATCAGAAAGCCCACAGTCTAGTGCCCAAGCTACAAAAACAGCTTGAACTTTCCCTACAAAAAGATATTTAGAGAAAGAGAGGCAAATAGATTATCCTAATTAACTGAAACCCTTATTATATGTTGACAAGAAGCTCATCATGACCTGGAAATCTGTGCATCTCAGAAATCCAACTGTATCTTGGACACTTCAAAAGAAGAACTATGGCCAGCAGGTCAAGGCAGGTGACCCTCCCACTCTGCTATCTCCTTGTGAGATCCCCCTGGAGTGCTGCATCTAACTCTGGGACAAATATAAGAGGGATGTTGATGTGGTGGAGAGAGTCCAGAGGAGAGCCATGAAGATGATCAGAGAGCTGGAGCACCTCTCCTATGTGAAAGACAGGCTGAGAAGGTTGGGATTGTTCAGCCTAGAGAAGAGAAGCATGCAGGGAGTTATTGCAGCCTTCCAGTACTTAAAGGGGACCTATAAGAAAGCTCAAGAGGGGCTTTTTCCAAGGGTGTCTAAAATACGACAATGGGAAATGGATTTAAGCAGAAAGAGGGTATGTTTCAATTAGAGGTTTAAAAGAAATTATTTACTGCGAGGGTGGTGAGGCACTGAAACAGGTCGCCCAGAGAAGCTGTGGCTGCCCTATCCCTTCAGGTGTTCAAGGCCAGGTTGGATGGGACTCTGAGCAACCTGGTCTAGTGGAAACTGTCCCTGCCCATGACAGGGGTGTCATAACCAGATGATCTTTATGGTCCTTTCCAACTCAAACGATTACATGATTCATGTCAAGACCAAAGAGAATTTGACAACCAAGAAATGACTTCATGGAAGTATATATGCAAAATAATCCGCATGTAAATGGCATAGTAAGTTGTTTACCCATCTAAACAGATAAGTGCACAGATAACTGAGATGTCTGCTAGTCTGTGGAACTGTACCACTTTGAAAATCAAGCCATAAATTCTGCTAATGAGTCAGTTTAGAAGCATGTACTGAGGATGTTCTCAAATAGTCAGTGATTCTGATCATAACACAGTATCATTCCAGCTTCATTTAGGTAACATCTTTCAAACCTCTGGTTGCTAATTTGCCATAATTTATATTACAGGATGCTTCTATGCATGATGAAGAAATGGGAGCAATTTTATGGGCTGATACCTGTAAAGGTGCACTTAATACACTTTTTATACACTATTTTTTTACTCTGTTCTGCAAAAAACCACTGGTTTAGGTTTAGAGACACTAAGTCTGTGCAAAATTTGGTAGTGAGATCCACATGTATAAGCACTCATAGATGGGGTAATATGGTTTTAGAAGGTCAATAGAGAGAAAAGCTCAAACTCACTGGCCTGAAAAAGAGATTTTCAAGTGATTTTATGACTTAACGAGGCAAAGAAATACAGGAACGCTGTTCTAAATGACAGAAGCAGTAGAGTAGGAAGATTTTGCCCTAAATGTAGCAGCATTATTTGGAGAGACAATGGAGATAGGTGTGAATGTGTGATCAGGCAGAGAGAAAGAGAGAAAGAAGATCATACTCTTATCACCCATTATTAATTAATTAAGACAAACTAAACACTGTGGCGTGCTGTCTGTTTTGTCTGTGTTCAGGCAAGGGCCCAGAAGCAGCCTCTGAAGCTGTTCACCACATGTTCACACTTTTATCTTTGTCATACTCCTTGCCAGAAATGTGCTGATAGATCTTTGCTTTGATTTGCAGTGCTCCTAGCTATTGACTTTTATACAATTTTTGGGTTAAGAAAGCCAAAAATGTAGCAGTTACTGCCTGGAAGAATGAATGAACTGGATCACCTTGTCAAATCCCTTGCACGTCTGTTCTTTATCTTATTCTCATGCCTCTCTTACCATAATGCTAATTGATTTAAGTCCTAATACAGGACATAGGAACATTCTTTATGTGTTAACAAACTTCCATTAAGAATGGTCTTGTACCTTACCTCATTACTAAAATGTTGTTTTTCCTTTTGTTCTTCTGGGGATATCATGACATAGTTACCTACGTATATTGGAAGCGCATATTGTATTCTTTTGCTTACATATTTTTTACCTAGTTATTTTTATTATTTTTATTTTAACTTTATTTTATTTGCAAATATTGAAAGGGGGTTGTCATTCTGAGTTAGACATAGACTGCAGTCTCCAAGTAATGAGAGTGTACCTGTCACTGAATCTAAATCTGTTTCTCTAAGTGCTGAAACAGTGTACAAACCAATTCCATCTCTTAACTTCTTAGGTGTAAAGAAGAAAGTCTCCAGGTGCTGGTATGGAATAATCTGCACTTCTTTTTGATTTGCTGTGTAGTGTAATGACTTCTAAAATGGCTTCTGAAAGGGATTTGAGAGCTCCACACTGTTTCAGAATCTGATCATGCTTCTTTGAGAAGGCTGAAAATCCATCTTAAACATGAAGGGAAAATGTAATCAGCAATCCTAAACTACCTAACCCAGACTTAATTCAGGTTGTATACTATTTCCAAATGTAGAAATATACTATATGCTTGTTAAGACATTAACCTTCCCCTATTGGCGCACAGCTTTTTCCCCACTGATACTTCTGAAGGTCTGGCTGTGAAACCGTCCCACCACCTATATACTCACATTTGTAGAGATCATGAATTTGCACTTGTCGATTTATATATACATGCAAAGTTCTTTGCCTTTAAATACTTACCTGTCAGAAGTCAAAAATTTAAAATACTCTCCAAACAGTCCTGTTTTCCATGGGGTCTGCTGTAACTATCTAGACATGTCTAGAGCAAATTACGATTTTCTTTTTATTGTCAATGTCTGCGACTTAATCATGTGTTCATTTTATGCTGGCCATTCATAACATCATCAGCAGTGGTGTGAATTACCTAATGTGGGATCATAAAACCTAGCAGAGTCCTATGCAGAAGTTAAAGCCTTAGCCATAAGTTACCATGCACCTGAAGTCTAGAATCAGAAACAGAGCAAAGTATAGGAAAACTGCCAAATGAATAGCATATGAACATTGGTTAGAAATAAGGAAAGTACTGTTGTATTGTGCTAATGACAAACTGACTGTCTGTACACAATTCCCAGTTGTTTAAAATCCTTATGGCTGACAGGGGTTAGAGTATTTCTGTAAAAGCAGTTTCATGTTTAACATGCCTGGTCTGCTCTGTATGCTGGATGTTCAAAGTACTACAGGTATTTCAGATAGTCTGTTATGGGGTTAGGATTTTTTACACAGTGCTTGGGTTAATATGTTATCTTGAATAAAATATATGTATTATATAACATAATCAAAGGATGAAAGATTTGTATAACAGGCTGTGGTGACTGATCGACCTGTGGTACAAGAGACAGAGAGGGTTCTAATTCATCAGCAAGTATTCATAGATATTTTTTGGTTCATATTCTTGATTCTTATCACTTTAAAGATATGCCTTTGAAATTGGGTATTCCATTCAGACTCCTAATAGTGTTGGGTTTTCAGTAGAATTATTTAAATTTTCCACAGTATAATTACTAGACAAGGAACCTGTCCATTTTTCTTACCTCCAGAATTACTATGGGCGACTCTAGTGGTGATCTGGGAAAGTTGCTCTGCCAAATAGGCAAAACTATCTGCTATACTAAGCAGTCCTTTCATCTCTCCCTTTTCTATTTTCCACCTTGGGTATATCAGCTAAACATGGAGGCCTTATTCTCTGTGTTTCTTTATGGTCTTATATACCTTATATTTTCAAGAACCGGTTCTCTTCTATTAATATAAGACCTTCCTCATATATACACTGTATTTTCTAGTTGCAATCTCTGAATGGAAACATTTTAGAAACATATAGAGACTTGTGTCAGATCTGGATCACAGATTATCTGACACAGTAATTAGAGACACTGATACTCCAAAAAGCTTGAAAATGCTGATTATGCTTTTAAGTAAAACACAAATTTATCATAAGAAAGAGAAAAAACTATTAGCTGAAGTTTTATCTTTTTTGAAATGAAAATATAAAATTAGGGCTGACCACATAGATGAGACTGTTCCTTTTCTCTGCATATAGAACTGGGAGAGTTTTATAATTATAAACATTCAGCTGTATTCCACTTCAAATATTCACCGAGATAATTTTTTATTTATTTATTACTTTGGATCTTTTATGTTAAAATTGGCCTCTTTAGAGAGGCTTTCTGGAAACTGAAACAATACAGAACCCATATTCTTCTGTAGGACACAGCTAAGGGTAAGAGAATTTCCGTGGTGGGACCTACCTTTGTAGAAGCAGTGCAAGTGGCACAGAGATGAAATAGATATTGGGGCAGGACTGAGAGTATGTCAGGAACTTGTGTACAACTTGCACGGGATAAGAAGGAAAGGTAGCTGCATTTCATGTCTACATGGGGAAAAAAAAAAAGCAGTATCAATTAAAATGTGCATGGCTGAAATAAAAGAAATCCAATGTAATGTGGAAGATTATCACTCTGAGAAAGGATGGAATCTGTGATGTGCTAGAGATAGGTATGAATGAGAAGAAAGCAAGTAATCATCTTCCAAGACAGAAAAGGTCTACTAGACTTGAAAAGCTTGTTGAAAGAGAAATAAAGCTATCATGCAGATGGAAGTTTTGAGATGTTTACACAGCAGTTTTGAACAGGAAGCAAAGACCTGTTGATCCTGCCTAAACTGAATGCACTATTTCCTATATTACATACACATGAAACAGTTTTCTTAACAATTATCTAGGTCTGGATAACAGACTAAACCACGGAGGGAGAAAAATCTGTTCCTCAGGAGCTGTAAAATGCACACATTCGAAGAGAAAAAAAAAAGTCAGGCGATGGGCTGGACTAAAATAAAGCGTGGAAATCACCACAAAAATTTTGTGCTCAGTCATTTTCATATAAGCCAAATTCTACCTTTCGTTTGCCTTCTCTGAGAGTCAAAGACTTCACCTCCAAGTTTCAAAAATTCATGAGTTGTTAAACTGAGTCATGTTCTTCACAAAGACTCTGAAAAGATTGTAGGATACCTAGTAGTTCTAAGCATATTCAATGGCTAAAACAGTAGTTCCCCATACTTTTCAGTTTATGGATAATTTTTTTTCCAATGATGGTTTGATATGGAGTAATTCACAAAGCTATAATTTTTCAGATTTCCACACAGATGGAATAACTTTGCTTTTTTAGGCATCGTTAATGAAGACTTAAAAAGAAGCCAAGGAAATCTGAGCTCCATGCTACCCCAGGTCAGCTGTCAGATAAGAAATAGATAAGGACTGAAAACCACAGAAAAGACCTAAAGACATGACCCAGTTGGAAGGGAAAGTGCTTAGATCCTTTGGTTCTCCCTTGATATATGTAAGCAGTTTGAGCTTTGAATTCATTGTCCTCTCCAAGAATAACTCATTTCTCATGTCAAAGATGTGAGTGTGATGATGCCTGCTTCCTATTTTTTTGGAGGGGGGTGGAGGGGCTGGGGAGGAAGGGGGTGTTGGATGTTAGGAACCAGCTTCCTTTGTTTCCTTAATCAACATCTCCATGGAATTTCAAAACATAACCTCTTCACCTTTTCCAATAGGTAGCACAACAACAGCAGCAGAGAGTAATCATTTGCTGACATGATGTAAACAGCCTTCTGTTTGAGGAATGAGAAATGAAGGGCTTGATGAATGCTTCCTTTTCTTTAACTGCACTGGAGATGCAAGCACTGGTGACTGGTGCTACAGCTCCCATCTGTCAGCAAGATGTGGCAGAAGTGCTCAGATGCCTTGCTACCCTTCTTTGCAATTTGTCTGTTTCCATTCCAAGGCTGCCAGACACATTTTCTTGTGCAACCGAATTCAGTGTCAGAAGGATGACTTGAGAGGTGAATAATTTGTGCTGCCAGGAAGAATTGAATTTGTAGTCACCTTGAATGGGAAGCAGTGCATTGCTATGGATTGTAACCTAAACTCTTGCTCTGCCCATCAGAAAAAGAGGAATGAAAACCAGCCACAGAACAGCATACTGCTTACTCCTTATTTTACTCTTTTCAAAAAATTCCATTTCTTATTAGCAGCAATTTGCTTTAACAGCAGAAGGCTTATTGATCCCGCAAGAGTATAAGGATGTACCTACTGCCACTCTCATGACTGATGTCTCTGGCATTAGTATCCCTTGAAAGTAACAATACAATATTGAATATGTCAATGATGATAGTAACTGGAATACAGATATTTAATAAGTAGTTTAAAAAAAAGAAGGGATTAGGATGGCATCACACATTAGTAATGGTAAAAAAATGGTAAAAAAATAAATGGGGGTGGTATGAGTGACAGAACACGTGTTTGAAGATAATGATATTTTGGTAAAAGAGTACCTACATATACCTGGTGCTCTTCTGCAGATCCCCAGGATATTATTTATCTATGGGAGATTATGCTGTGCAATATGCCATATGATATGATTATGTGTTTGAGAACAAAATCCTAGAGACACAAAGGGCAAAAAGTTTTTATCCACTTCACTGCATAGTGAATCATAATGGCTTGATCAATTGTCTGTTAGATATTTTCAAATTCTGAAGTTTTTATATAATCAAAATGTCTATAATCAATTAGATAATCAGAGTGATATTTTGATTTTTTTCCAATATACATGCTTTGAAATTTAGATGCTGAAAAAAGCATCAGAAGTAAAGCTAAAGTAAATGGACAACAACAAAAAGAAATATTTTTTCCTATTTCCTTAAATATGTGGGTGCACAGACACAGAAAGGCTTCAGAGCCCTAGCTTCCTAGATATATATGGATTCTGGTCCTCATATCAAACCTCACTGTGTTTGCTGGGACAAGGGTTATTTTATTTTTCCTAAAAAGCTCAACATTTCTTCTCAAGAAAAAAAACAAACAAATAACAATAATCATGTCTGGGGCATTTTAAGTTAGTTGAATTAAAAGTAATGTGTGATAACATAGAATTTTTGAAATTTTTTTTTATGTGTGTTCTACATCACTGTATGATAAGAAACTCAGAGATCTGAAATAGACTGACTATATATATGAGGCAAATTCAGTGGAGTTCAAAAAGGATTAATTGTCCAAAGATATCTGCTAATTGAAGTTTGCAACTCTTTTAAGGGATATTTACCTTGCAGTGACCTGCAACACATACAAAAGACTTCTGTGAGCCATTTTTGTTGTTCAGTGTGTTTGGGAGCCCACCTGTGCTGATTTTTAGGTCCCTCACTAAAAGTACTCTAGGCCAAACTTCAGACATGTGCATCTTTTTCCTGGAAAATCTGAAAAGGACTCCAAAAAAAAAAAAAAAAGAGAAATCAAAAAATGAAAGTGAAAAGGAGTTTCTATGAATACCCTACAGCTCTGAGGAGAAGCGTCAGTACCCTGAGGAAAGACAAGATATCATTTACTCTGGATTTAAGCAAGGCAGAAAATGAATGTTTTATTTTGCTTTTGAATTAGTTTTATTAAACAGTTCATGCAGTCACCTATTCTATGTGCCATTACATGACTTATACTTTCTGTGAATAAAGTTTCAACATTTTCAGCTGAAAATATTGGGATCTTTCTTCCATAAGAAGATGTCGAGATGAATGGAGAATAAATAAAAAGCAATGGGAATGAAAAACAGGAATTTTAATTCAGTATCAATTTCCACTATGCTAGATCACTTTTTTAATCAGTTCGCACTCCAAAAACAAACCTCAGTAGTATTATTACTGGTTTTCAGTTCCTTATATCTGCAGCAGAGCTACATGCCATCTCTTCAGATGCCCTAATACTTTGTCATTTTTCTCAAGAGAGGAAAAGAAGCATGTGTCATTTTGAGGAGTTGATCCCTGTGGTGTGAAAACAACCAGCTCTTTGGCATCCTCAGTGCTTAAACACAAATTCCATTATCACACCTCAGCAAAAATGTATAATAACTACATAGAGAGAAAGGATTTGTCAAAATCCTTTAGAAGGCTGACAGGAAAACCAGAAGCAGGTGGTTTTTAAAATATTATTCTGAAACTTTTCAGCTAAGCTAAAAGATAGCCAAGAATTTAAGACATTTTTGCTGTTAAAATTTTCTGTCACTTAGTAGTAATTACATTCATAAGCCCCATATTTTGCCTATGCTTCCCCCTCGAATACATGGAACTACTACTAAGAGGGCAGTTTATTTGTGTGTACATGCATATCCGTACACACACCCCTCAATATGCTTAGGGAATTGCCCGTTTAATTCTAAATAGGATTGTTGAGGTAAAATTCCTGGTTGAGACGTACAGATTGTTTGGAGAGTTTTAAATTTTTTTTTTTAAACCCTTGTTTTCTTGTTTATTATGTCTCCATTTATATTATTCTATATGTGCAATTACTCTAAATGATTTATTTGGGGAGATACTGAAAGATCTGTGGGGAAACTCACATGAAATTGGTTCCCTAATTGCTTCACTCTATTTTTGTTTGGTTTTTTTTCTGCTTAGATGCCTAGACAAAGGTGTAATAAATGTCGAGAGTGATTCTTATGACTATGTGCAGACTTTTTCTTGTATTTAAAAGTGAAGCTTTCAGCTTCTGAATGTTAATGCCGGGATCTATCCCAGGAGGTGGATATGAAGTGTCAGTTCTGTTCACTCCAAACAATGGTGAAAAGAGCCATGGTGTTCTGAGCACATGTAGATATTCCCAGTGGTATTCTTGACAACAACATTCCTCTACTCAGAAACAACATTTCGCCCTGCATGTGACATTTACATAACTTAATAATTTTACCTATGGTCTCTTGGTTTAATTTTGTTCCATCCTCGTGAGGCTGTCATAGAAATGAAGCCACTCAGACATGAACTGAAAACATAATGTACAAACAGGTGTTTTCAGGACTTCAGAATTGCTTTAGGACTCAGGTGGTGCAATTCCACCGAAGGAGAGGAGACCTAGAAAATGTGCGTGTTCTCAGACTTTGACCCCTTGCAACAGACTTTTCATCTAATTGCCTATGTACTGTTTGAAAGCAGAGCTCAAGAGTTTTTAGTGTGTGCAATAAGCTAATATTCCTCTGGCTATTCTGATCACAATAGTTATTAAAACTTTGTGATATTGGAAGACTTTTTTCATTATTTTTTTATTAATATATTTTTGGTTGTCTTTAACAGGATTTAAAATAAATTGATAGATGAATTACAAAATCCTGAAAAAAAATGCTCTTGAGGTAGTAGGAATGTAGATTAAGGGGTAAATTTGCTAAAGTCCAGGTCAGCCCAAGATTTCCATTTAAAGGAAAAATTTTTAAATTGTCAGTTCTTAATATATCCATATATTTAATCAGAATTTCATAAAATACAATAAAAATATAACCTCTAAATAAAACAGTCCAGACAAAGCAATCCTTTTAAGACAGACATTGCTTTCCTAAGTGTAAAAAATATGGTTTCAGATCAAAAATCATACCATTCCAGAAGTATAAGTCCCAAAGAGTCCACACAGGAACACATAAAAATATCATCTTCTTCTTTCTTAACTTTTATATGCTGTAATTTCTGTGTCTTCCTTGATTGTTCTATTGACATTAATTTCTTTCAGCTTCATGACAGCAATTCAGTGCTGCTTGTAAGTCCCACCTTAAACTATGCTCTTCAGAAACCCACCTCTTAAAACACATACAATTATGTGAATATAATAGAATTAATGTCATACTGAACTTCTATTTGGTCATCTAGAAGTTTTTTTTCTAACTCATAGGCAACTGTTAGAAACAAAATTGGCAGTTTGACCAAAGATAACTTCACAGACCTAAATCTGGAAAAGTTATTGGTAGTATAGTTCAGCCACATTTCCTTTGATAATTTATCCATGTTAATATTTAGATATGTAGGGAATGAATTGAAACCCGTTACTACAGTTATTCTCCTTTCTTGGATTGTCTAAGTACCAAATTTATTTGGTTGGAAACCAAGCTATTTTCTCAATCGCATGCTCTTTTTGCAGAAGAATTATTTCTGCTGTACCATCTGCTACGTTGAGAGTGAGACCTATCTAAAGCTGTGGATATAAGCAAACTCCTTTTCAGGATGATATTTCTCTGCGAAATACCTGGATTTATTTACTTGTATAGATAAAACACTGGGACATGTTCTCACCAGGGCAAAACAGCAATATATTCTATTACAGACCAAGTTTTCTGTTCATTCCTTGAAACAGATGGAGGAATAGAAAGCCATTAAATTCACTATTCATTGTACATAGGTAAGTAATGGAACACACCAGACGGATGAGAAGAGCAAGGTGTCAGCCTCACCGGATCATCAGCCTGGTTCCTGTATAGAGCAACCCTAGAGGATCTAAATAGCCCAGCCATTCCAAGAATAGCCTCTGTGTACATGAGTGTGTTTTATCCTTCGAAAAAGTGAGAGATGGAATGGCAACAGCATAGAGGGAGGTAAAGAATTACACCTTAGCAGTTGGTTACTTGGTGCTGTTTTCACCAAAACCACAGGATTAGCTGTTTTTACCAAAATTACAATTTTGCCAGATACAGAATTACCTTCAATGGAGATTTCAACTGGCTTCTGTGCCTGTCTATATATTTACAGCTCACATCTGAATAATTTTCATAGATGTGTTGTCACATATGTAAATACCATTAAAATGAGTGGTTTTATTATATTTATGTCCATGTACTGCAGTAATCTACTCCATACTCTTAAATCTTCTGGGTTTTATTTCTGAAAGAAAAAGACACTCGTTTCATATCTTGGAGTATGGAAATGAATGGTTAGTTGGCTTAAGACGTACAGATAATTCAATAAAGAATTCATCTCCCTACTTGAATTCAGTTTAATAATAACTAACAGAATTACTGTTAGAGTATATGCTAATCAGAATACCTCAATATAATCCAAATTAATTGCTTTAAAATTAAAAAAAATAAAGAAAAAATATCTTATTCTGATAGTAAAACAAAAAAGGACACTTCTCATAAATTTATATTTCTGATCTTGGATTTTATTAATTAATGTGAAATATAGCAAAAATCATACTTCATTTTTCTTTTCTGCAAAAGTTTCTATTAAGTTTATCTTGACTGAAACCACTTACCAAACACTGAAGTAATATATTTTCTTTTTAAATAAAAAACATACACGCTTTAAAATTTTAGGATTTATTGAAGTCATTAGAAGATAAAACAGTGGACCTGTTTTAAAATATTTTATGCAGATATATACCCGTCTAAGATATTGCTTTTGAAAGTTATATTGGACATTGCATGGCCATACGTCTGTGTTTTCAAAAAACTTAAATTATGTGTTGACTATAAGCAGAAAATGAGAGTCAAATCTCTGTAAATACAAGCTGAATTGTAAAAATGAAAAAAACAAAGAAAAACAAAGCCACAGCAATGTGTCAGGACATTTAGCACCATAATTTTCATCTCATTATTTCAGGTCATCATAAGCTATCATTGTTCTTGCTATCATTTGTCTCTAATATCTCAACTGTTTGAAAGACAATAATCTCTTTCAATTCTTAATTTAATAACCTCAAATGCTCAAAAGAAAAAAAGTAAAGAAAGAAGCCATAAAATTTATTTTACTTTCTAGGATGTTTTATCTTATCAGATGACTTTTAGCTTAATTTTTAAATAGGAATACTTTGTCAGAAGTAGACTGGAGGTTAAGAAAGATAGGAAGTGTGTTAAAAGCATTTTAATACCATCTGATAAAATACCTGAAGGCTAATCCAATGAGGATTTCATTGTATGCAGTCATTTACAGAGACATTCAGTAAGTTTAACTAGGTATAAAGCTCTGCACATTTCAACAGAACTACCTCTTAATATATATTTTTAAGGGAGATCAGAATAACATAACAATCTAGTCTCAGATGTTTTGGGAGGTCAGCAGTCTGCATAATACCTTCTTAAAAGAATAAATTAATTGCATAATTTTTGCTGGTGTAGCTTGATTACTTGTTCTGTTAAATTTTTATTTCTATCATGTAGACAATATTGTACAAGGAAATAATGAGCTCGGAACCATCGACATGAGGAAAGACTAGGAGTTCAGTGTTCTTTTCAGTAGTGAAGATTTCACTTAGATTCTAATCTGCATTACATCTGTGTTAAATACTGAAACACAGAAAAGATGTACTGGGCTAATGAAGGGCTGAATGAGGCCTGCCTTTAAGAAATTGAATTATAGATGACAGGGTAGTAAAGGATTAATGTGGTTTAAAAGGTTAAGAAATTCTAGGCTATAGTGACACAAATCCTTTTGTGTGGTTGAGTATTGTCCTGAAAGGAGGGTGGGGGAGGCAGGTTTATATTTCCCAGTCCCACAGCCTGCTGTGAGACAAGCAAAACAAGAAATGAAATCTCGAGGACTCATCAATATGTTTTAATAGAAAATTACCTACATCCAGAAATCAAACTAAAGATAAATGAAAGCTTTTCTGGTAAATTAGCACAGGGTTAGTAAATATGAGAATCCTTTCTCTGTTTGATTTCATTATCTTTTAGAAAGCAGAAAGTCAAAATTTTCGAAACTGTTCTCTTTTGTTTGTACAGGTCAACTTTAAAATCCATAAACTATAATGAGAAACTATCATCTGTAACCATCAGTCTTCAAAAATGTATGATTCACACTTAGGTTTTTCTTAGATGGACCTTACTACTCTCCTCCTGCAATGTAGTGCTTTATGAAGTTATTGCTCCATTAAAAACAGGTGATTGGTTGCTGTACTCTTTTCTTATCCTTAATCAGAAACTTGATTTCAGGAGCATCAATGTACCTATAGTAATATATTCATCTGCCAGAAGTTGTCATAACATCAGCTAATAAATTATTTTATGCTGACAGTTGTTACAACCCCACTGCTCAAGCACTGGAAGATGAGGGAATAAAGCACGAGGAGATAAAATTGATTTTTTACCCTTTCTGCTAGATAATAATGCTGAACATCCATCTTAACTTTTAAGATCAAGGTTGGAAGCTAATATACAGCTGAAGGCGGTGGGGGAGAAAGAATCCTCCAGATCAATATTATGCATTATAAACCACCTGCATGCAGACAGTGTTGAAACTAATTCTGTGGCTACAGTACGAAACTGGTAACATCAATTTAACACTACCTTTCTTGGTGTTAACATGAGATTGTTACATTGCAGACTGCCAAACTGTTCTTTTACTGAATTAGTGATGTTTTAGTCAAATGACAAAGTCCAATGAAACATTAACATTAAGGATGTTGATTCATGTGCTTGCATAAAACTTGCACTAAGCAGCATTTCCTCACAAACCTCTGTACCTGTTTCCAGTCAATGTTTATAGAAATACATTTTTCTCTAAAATAAATCCTCTGCATTATACATTGGGAGCCTCTGCCTAAAATCAGGCTCAAAACTAGATACTGAACCTATTTTCCAAAACACTTTTACCTTGAACTCCTCCCATAAAAGCACATTGAAGCATCTTGGCACAGTACAATAGATTGATAATATTATTCTAAGGTGATGGCATGATGAAGGGCTTTCTCAGCATAGCCTTTCCTGTTGTCCATTGGGTGGGTCACTCTGGCAAAATGCATGAACTCTCAACTGTCTCTCTTTTCTACCCTGCCCATGTGTCAGACTAGGTTATATGTCTTGTCTTGAAGAAAGAGACAATGATCAGCAGTCAGAAGCAACAGCCTTTGAGCGTCTGTGACCATATTTATTTAATATATTTCTCCCATCCTGGTGCTTTCTGTGTCTCTGTAAAGTTTACTGACAGGTAAAGGTTGCTCAAATACAAGTTATGGCAAAGCTCTTGCATCTTCCCAGGCAAGAATGCTTATTCAAAGCGCTTGATCTCTGCTTTACAAGTTTATTTGTTATTCACCATCTGTCACAAATCACTCAGGGCAAAACTGTGGCCTCAGGCCTCTTCTGAGTCAAATAGGAACCACACATGTGCACCCAAACCCAGATGGAGATAAACCCTTAGTCTTCAACTAAAAATCTCCCTTCATCGCACTTCCTTCATTTTTTAAAAAAACTGGATTATTAAAAACGGAATGACATTCCCTTTATGATGGGACAGATACAAAGCATTTTTATACTGTTTTAAGCTTTTACTTTCCTTATTTTAGCTAGCCCTGTAACTCAGAACTTGGCCCTGTCTGAAGTGCTCTTAAGCAGCTGCTTTGTTTATTTACTTAGTCTTTTGACTTCAGCTGAATTTCCTGCTGTGCATGGCAGTAGCAAGACCTGGAAAAAGAAGGCAAAAAAACAAACCAAATGAGCACATGAGCTGATAAAAAGACTTTGATTTTCAGATATGATATTTTTGTCGGTTCTCTAAACAACTGTAAAAATATAAACTGATGCTGGTGGCTAACATAAATTGCTTTTATTTATTTGGCCTATAGCTGTAAGCACATCAAGTTGAAAAGTAATTTATAAATTATTTATGTGTCTCCAGGAAAAGTGTATTATCTCTGAGGGTAATATGCTAATTAGAAGTGATCAGAAAGGTTGTGAATATATTTATTTTCAATGAATTGTGATGATTTATAAAAGAAGAAACTTTGGAGGAAACTGCTTTTTAGCAAGAAGTGATGTGAGGCATTAATATAGGTAATAACCTTTAAAAAGGTTGTTTTAAGTTTGAGAAAAATGAGACAGAAGAATTTCAAATGACTTTTCCAAGCAATTCAAACAATGCCTTAATAGAGGCTATAAGTTTCTTGTTCATTTGATTGGATCATTATTGATAATGCAGGGCAACATTGGACTAACAATTATGGAAGAAGTTACAAAGGCTGTAGCTATGAAAAAGTAAAATATAATTCCATCTCCCAGTAAAAATAATAAATTAAAGAAACAGTAGTATTTTTTAAAATCAAAACATAATAATACATAGCTTTTATTACAAAGGTAATAAGTTTCTAAATTCTAATATCTTCATTAAAGTTTACAATAGATTCTTTTCTTCCAGGCAATCCCAGATGGGAATAGAGGAGGAAAAAAAAAAAATCAGGGTGACCTAATGTTCCACATTTGATAGAAATGTCTATTTTATTTTAAAATTATTAAAAATAATAAAAGAGAATATTTTAATCAACTTACAGCTGAAGAATCTGAGCCGCAGAATTTGAAGTGACCTGCCTATTGCATGACTCGGATTTGATCAATGGCAAAGGAAAACTTAGGATACCTCATTCTCAGACCACTGTCTTATGACTGTGCCATTTTGCCAAATAATGAAAAATACCATTACCTGCCATTTAGCATGAAGTGGAAAGGTATTTAGTCTCTGTCACTTTCCTTATACACTCATACTTCTCTACTTTCTAATTATTCTTTGTGCAACCCTTCGTTTTCCAGTATCTGACATTTGGTCCTTATGTTCCCTATTTGATTTCACTGTTTATTGGTAATGAATCTCCTGCCCAGCTGGACCACGTTCTTGGTTTAGGAGTTTTTCCATGCACTTCTCTAGTTAGGGACATCCTTGCCTTACTGAAGAGATGTTTTGTGCAGGGGAGTTGGGGAGTTGCATCCGGAGAGGGACCTTCTGAGTAGAAATTTGCTATTTTTCTTGAACTGGCTTCTCTTTTGAGATGTTAACATTTCTTCAACTTCCTAATCTTTTAACTGTAGCTTAGCAAAAGGGGGAGAGTAATAATTATAAGACTCCCAACTTTTATTTGGAAAGCCAAGCAGTGGTTTCATGTCAGTGCAGAAGTCCATTTTTGTCCTTTGGAAACAGTACTGTGGGTGACTCACGTGTCGCTGCAAAGGCATCAGAAAGATTAGACTCATAAGGGAACAATTACCTACTCCTACAACAGTGCAGAAACCATTTTCCTATTAAAGATTAGGCATTAACAACAGCCTGGGAAAACAAAAACACAAACAAACAGACAAAAACAACAACAACAAAAACAACAAAAACCCCCACACAAAAAAAGCCCCAACACATTTAGAACAGAAGTTCATTAATCCATTAATCTTCTCTTTGTATCCTATGCATGATACTTGCAGACTGTTGCAAGTGGATTAAGTATTATAATTGGTTTCAATTACTCCATTATTTCCACCAGAGCAGCTACAAATCCTCTCTTCTATAGTGACATCTAACGTGGTTGAGGGGATGTCTAAATTAATGTGTGTTCTCATAAATTATATCCTATTAAAAAAAAATGCTGAATACATGGCAAGCAGAAAAGTAACTGGGCATAATTTTTTCAGAACTAGGTAGCACAAAAGAGAGCATATTTCTGTGGCAAGATCATAAGCAGAGACAATATTCCTGTGACCACTTTAGTCTGGTAAGTCATTTGCAGGACATTTTCTACTAATTGGAAACAAATTAGCATCATCTGGAGAAAACAATGAAACATTGAACTCTAATCTCCTTCTAGAACATGTCATGCATATTATCTAGAAGGTTTTGAACATTGTTGTGTACAACTATTATTTTTTTCTTAGCCTCTCATTATTTCATTTTGCCTCTGGGGTTCCACTTATAGTTAGATATTATTCCTATTTGTAAACCTTGGACTGTTGTGATAAATTAAGTGTTAATTACTGTACAGGTAATGTCACATTTGATAACTGCAGGATTGTATTTTGGAAGCTTATCAGAATTCAATTTTTTTTCATTTCTTGTTGTCTCTGTTGAATGTGTAACATAAGAGAAATGCTTGATCTGTGTACATCTCATGAGCTTGATATTTTGTAAATAACCTGTCTGGATCTCTACCTATTTTAATTCAAATTTTTATGTAGGTGGGTAGAAGACATTTGCATAAAGTCTGGAATTCTATTGTGCAAATTTAGATGGAGAAATATTTTTTAAAAACCCTGTAACATTCTTATGCAATGTGATAATGTGGGTGTAACCATGTGTGTCATAGTATAGGCATTATTCTGAAGGTGTTTGAAGGGTAACGTCAAATATCTACAAAACCCTTAAATATGGCCAACACCTAGGTCTTCCATGCTTAGAGATACTACACTTTAGGCAGAAGTGGTACAGAGATGCTGGATAGGTGAGCTGGAAAGTAAAATATATTTTAATTCAAATAGTGATGGAACCACTGCCCTGTAAATATCTTTATGATAGTTTTGCACATTTGAGAAACCTTTTGTCTAGGTAGCCATTCACAACAGAGATTCACATGTTCAACAGAGCTGAGCTCTCTTACAGAGTAGGATATATCAAAGAAAGGACAGCACTATTGGAATATCCATACCAAAATCAGGACTTTTGCAAATTTAACTACTCCTGAAAGGATGTATTAGGGCTTTTTGGGGCTTTTTGCATGTGGACATGTGTGGACATACACTGATGTTCACACGTCTTTGTGATCTTATATGCTAAATGTTCAGAATTATTCTCAGAAAACATATTTGATGTTATATTGGAAAATTTCCTCTATTGGATTAGGATTTCATTTTAAGTTTTTCTTCATCATTTTATGAAGACAATCTTGCTGGTTTCAGTCTTTTTCAAAAACTTTACAAAAAATGTCCCATTATTCACTATGTCAAAAAAAAGTCTAGAAATAAAACAACCATTCCCTTATTTTTGGAAATTTAACTTCAGACAACTGAGACACAAATTTATCCAAAATGTGAAACACAGAAAGTAAGAAGCACTCATTGTAAAGTTGTTCTCAATGCACACACAACTGAAATTCGGAGTCTTATTTTTTCACCGTGCAATAACAATTTACAAAATAAATTCCCAAAGGTAAATTACATAACTGTACAATTAACAATGAATGCCAGAAAATGCCTTAGTGTTTTACACCTGTGTGATCATTACTGACATATCTTCAGACACAATGTCTGGTGTTGAAAAGCTTATTCAAATGCTGAAAACTACTTGTCATTTACTATGCAACCAAGTAAAATGGCAAATTAGACAGCTACATTGATGGTAATATATCAGTACTATACAGGGAGAATGAATATGATAAAACTAAATTGAAAAGGCCTTCTTTCTCTACCTAGGGCCAGGTTCACAACTGAACACAAATGCTTCGTCAAGAAAAAGCTTTCATTAGGTAACGCCAGAAAATTCCAGCTTTAAGACATTTCGTTTGAGATTTTAACTATGCTAAAGCTCTGACTTCAGAGCTTCTACATTAGATTATTATTACTCTATCAATAACCTATTAGATTATTATTATTATTATTATTATTATTATTCTTCTACAGAGCTTCTACATGAAGGATTATTGCTGTCAGAGATTTTATCTTTACAGCATAAGATGTACCCTCCTCAGCAAATTTGGGAAATCCCATACGAAAATCTTAGAAAGTCACTGGTATTTCTAAGGATCTTAAAAAAAATTTTTGTGAAGAAAATATATATGTGGATTCTGTCTAAATATACTGCTCAAAAAAGACTGACAAATTGATCAGTATTTTATGCCATAAATCCTCATCTGTTTTTCCTTTTGTTTATTAAGCATGGGATTTTTTTAAAGAACTAAGTCTTAGGCCACAAAAGAGTGGATTCCTTACTAGGACTTTATCGAAAAATTCAAATTAATGCCTGTTTTGAAATTGGAATATTGAAAAGTGTCAATTTTGTGGCTTCATAGTGGATAGACTATTACACCAAAATAAAAATACCTTACAAAAATAATTGCAGGATAAGTCTTTAAAGTCTAGCACTATAATACAATCACACAGCTGACGCAAAATATTTCCTGTAGCTTTTCTTGTTTTCTTTTTTCCTTTATTTTGATTAGAAGTAAGATGAGTCCTAAGTAATGAAGAACCACAAAGCTGTTTTGAACTCGTGTTTTTTCTGTAGTCATGATTTTTCCTAGTACAGTGTAGGGCTCTGTCCTTCTCACTTCCTGACCACTGTATCCTACACCTCTGCTGGAATCAATGGATCTCACACTGACAAGTGACAGGGTTGCAAATATTTTTTATTTTCTTTCCCACGAGTTTTGTGACTGCTGTTGTGTTTACTCATATGCTTCCCAAACAGCAAGGGAGCTTTTTTGATAGACACTCTTTCCTCTCTCCCCAGCAGTGCTGGTGTGGATTCCCTCTGTCTCCATCTTTTATATCCCTTTTCATGTCTTCCTCTGAGCTAATCAGGACTGTCAGAGAAGTAGTCCATGTCAACTTAAAAACTCAGTGAAAGAAGGGGCTGCTTCATTTTTCACCTTCCTTTTTTGCATCTCTAAGTTACTTATTACTGTCAACCTTTGATAAACATATATTTGGCACAAAAACTTTTTGAGAAAATTTCCCTCTAAAATTCATTTTATGAATCAAGACTATTTTTTTTTCATTTAGAAAGTAGTGGTTTTTAGACACCCAAAAAGGATTGCTTTCTGGTTTGTTATATGCACACTACTATTGTCATTGGTAAAATTGATAGGTAGTAAGATATAAATATTAAATATAATTGTTAGCAATATTAATTGTTAAACAGTTATAATTAAATATCAACCATAACACCATTTTACAGGTTGTAATATTGCTTCTAAATGCTATTCTTAATTCACAAGAAGGATTACTACTCAGAAAAGATTTGAAATGTAATTAATATCTCAGGAGGCTGAAACTCCTTTGAAAGTAGAATTAAGCTATGTTGTTCCACTATACATCATACCAGTATTGCTACTTCCACATCAGATGCAATGTAGACAATATTATGGTAACTTTCAAAGTCTTAATAATAATCATATTAGTGTTATGGGGAGGGTTTCTGGTACTATTCTCCTAAAAATAATGACTGCTGTTTGGGGGTTTTATTTCATTTGAAAAAGATAAACTGTCCATGTGAGTTAAGAGTAAATCTTAAGCTCCAGAATACTGAAAATATCCTGGACACCATCAGGAACCCAAAGGATCCAAAGGCTGGTGAGCATTACACTAGATAAATACTTCTTTCTACTCTTCCAAAAAGGCATTTAACTACATCAACAAATTGTCAGTTTCCCAACAGCAACAAAAATTTTGCCCAAGACCCAAAGTGAAACAAATTAGTTGCAAATTAAGGAAGGAAAAGAAAGACACCAAAAACTTGTCCAAGAATTGAAAAGGAACTATCTAAGAAGATAGTTCCTTATTTCTACTCCTATACCTGAAAATATAAACCCATTCTTTGATATTAATAGTTCCTTTTCCATACCCCATAGGACTAAAAAACATAAAGGAAAAAAAAGTAGAATCCAATGTCAGGGACTGTGAAAATGGATGCTTGAACAACATAGAAGAAGATCCAGTTGAAGATCATCTAAAGAACCTGAAGACCTGAAGAAGTCCCTGGGATCTGACGAAATGCAACTGCAGGTCCTGAGGGAACCAAGATGTTAAGTTGATAAGTCCATCATGTTAGAAAAGTAATGGCAGACTGGTGAAATTCCCACTGACTGGAAAAGGGAAAACTTAACCCTCATTTTTAAAATGGTAGAAAAACAAAGACCCAGTGACCTACAGGCTGGTCAGTCTCACCTTGGTGCTCAACAAGATCACAGAGCAGATCCTCCTGGGAACTATGCAAATATACATGGAAAATAAAGAGGTAATTTATGACAGCAAATATGGCTTCATTAAGGGCATATAATTCCTGACAATTTCATAGTTTTCTAAAACAGCTATTAGGAGTGGTGTCATCTACCTGGACTTGTGTAAAACATTTGACATTTTACTACACAACATTCTTCTCTCCAAAATGGATGTTGGAGTGGATTTGACAGGTGTTGTGGTGTGTTTTGGCCCGCTTGGGGCCCGCCTCCTGTCCTTCTAAGTTTTATTACCCAATGGGCTGGTGAGTCCGCCCATTGGGAGGGTCTTTAGGCGGGTCCTAGGCTAGAAGGCCTTGCTTCTAATGTCACTCTGAGCTCATCTCCTCCCCCACTTCTAGAAGGTTCTGTTTAATTCGGTACATGATTGGTTTGTTTAGGTTGTCTCCTCCCTTGTTGCTCTGTGATTTGTCGTTTGTACCTTAGTTCCTCCCCTTTGGCTTTTCCTTATTGGATCCTTTTGTAAACTCCGCCCCTTTTTCCTTTCCTTAAAAGCCCATGCTCTGTTCATTTTCCTTCGGATCGTCCCTATCCCCCGATTGGAAATAAATGCTCTGGTCTATTACGGGAGATCCCCTTCTCTCAGTCCTTTGTCTCTGCCTCCTCGCCTCCTTTTCCAGCATCCACAGCTCGACCCTTTCCACGTCGGCAGGCCCTATTGGAACTTTTGCCTGCACTCGGTCACCCTCGGCCGCGAAAGTGCAGTCTCCTGGCTGGGTCGCCGGGCAGCCTAGTGGTCAGGCGACTGCAGACAGGTAGACTGCAGAGTGGATAAGAAACTGGCTGTATGGTTGTAGTCAGAGTTGCGATCAATGTCTTGATGTCCAGGTGGAGAGCAGTGACAAGGGCCATTGCTCCCGGGCTGGTGTTGGGACTGGAACAATTTAACATCTTTTGTCAGTGACATGGACAGTGGTATCAAGTGCACCCTCAGCATTGATGACACTGAGCCCTGTAGTGCCGTTGACATGCTGGAGTGAAGGGATGCCATCCAGAGGCTTGAGAGAGCCACCTGTAGGAACATCATGGAGTTCAACATGGCCAAGTACAAGGTCCTGTACATGGGTCAGGGCAATCCCAAACACAAACACAGACTGGGTGATGAGCGGAATGATGAGCAGCTCTGAGAAGAAGGACTTGGGGGAGTTGGTGGATAAAAAGCTTAACATGATCAAGTGCATTTACAGCACAGAAAGCTAACTGTATCCTGGGCTACATCAAAATAAGCCTGTCCAGCAGGTCAAAGGTGGGGATTGTTCCCCTCTGCTCTGCCCTGGTGCCACCCCAGAGGGGCCAATGCAGTAATTCGGTTATATTGGTAGGAATTAAATATAAAGAAAATATTTGCTCATTACAGTACATCATTCATCCTCGGTAGTGACAGGCAGTATGGGATCATGAAATCCAAAACTGGCCAGAATGTATATGCCTAAGCAGGTGGAATTAGAATTGCACTTTCTTATTTTAGATTCCTTGAGTTTGCAACACTTTTACAATCAGCTTTTAACACAATGTAAGTGTAGAAATATGCTTGTGTATGCCTTTGCATTAATATATCTACCTCTGGCAATGTTAGTAATGAAATCTGCTAAAGATTATGGCAAACTTCATTGTTGAAAATGGGTTATTAGGGAAATTAATTAAAGGAGTGTACACCAAGAATGAGTTTTTTTCTGTTTAATGCAAACTATCTCTGCTTCTGTAAATGTTGTTAAAGTGCTATCTTTCCCTCTTTAGTGGGAATGGACAATATCACAGAATCTCTGTAAAGACCTCTCAGTTTGTAACTACATGCTTACACCATAATTACACAAGTGCGGTTTCTCTTTTTCCTCTCTTTATCCTGGGCTTTCTTTGCCTGCCATTCTTTGCCTCTTTCATAAATAAGAAAACATACATGTTAACTTGTTCCAAGTCTTAAAAGCACTCCAACTGTGGGATTTGGCTTTATCTCATACACTCTAATTCTCAGTTTTAAAGCAAAAGAGCTAGCTCTGCAGGAAGGAAATAAAATAAAAATAAAATAAATAGAAAAAAAAAGAAAGCTGATTGTTTGGTTTCTGTGAATTCTTGAGGGGAGAGGTGGGAGATGAAAATATCTAGTGTCTAAATGCTATATAGAATTGTACACATATAAAATTAGTATCTAGACGCATGGATGATAAATGAGATCCCTAGCATGATGAGTATTTAAAATACTTTCAGTGAGTCTGGAAGTAGAAAGTCTCTTTGTTATGTCTTCAACACAAATACAGACTTTTCAGATGGGATGAGGCAACATTCCAGGGCAGATTAGCACATTTGGTCTGCAGTGCTTCATGATCTTGACTTATGAACTCAGTGAACTCAAATTCTGTTAACACTGCCACAGAATCATAATGAAGGCAACATAACTCCACTACCAGAAGCTTAAATATTGTGGTTTTAAATAATGTTCATTTTAACCAAAAAATTCCTTGCTGGAGTATTCCATGTATTTTACTCATGGTGAACCAAATGAGCTGGAAGGATTGCCTTTGTGGTTAGGCAGCAAGAAATTATTTTATTTTAAAAACACTGTGATTAACTTTCTGGGTGGGTGGAAGGGTGGGTGTGAGCAGCTCTAGATGAGTGCATGTCTATGTAGACAAAACAATGTGGTAGCCAAAGCCAAGAAAATTAAATGTCACTTTTTTCTATCCTTAGGAGTTTTATTAAATGTGGAGGCAAAAAAATATTGCTCAAACCAAAAGGAAAAAAAAAAACCAAAAACAACAACTACATTAGGCAAAATTGCTATTATGTATGGCAGTTTCCTCAGGGTAGGTACTGAGTGTACTTTTTATTGTATAGTGCCTGAAGGAAAATGTTGCAGTGTAATGGTAAAAATATATGAAAGGTTTAAGTGCTTTGATAATATTTAGCTTATGCATTAGTGGCATGATTTTAGAGTCAAAGAAAGAGCCTCTATTCTGCCACAGAAATGTCCCTGATGGAGCACACAGGCAAAGCAGTGTGTGGGAGGCTGAAGGTTATCCTATGCCTGTCTTCCTCAACACTTCCAATCCACCAACTTGTATCAGTATATAATTCATAAAATATGAAAAGGTTTTAAACTTTCACTTCTTTATAAGCTGTTATAGGATCAAGTCCTATTGTTAAATACAATGGCAATAATAATAATAGTAGTAGTAGTAGTAATAACAACAACCAACATGAGGCAAAACTATCAGAAATATAAACAAATATAAAATATTTATTAATTTTAATGTTACATTGACAACTGATATGTTTTAGTGTGCTTATATCTTACAAATACTTCAAACAGTTCTCACAAATCAGGAATCCAAAACCGATTTCATTTTGAGATGTTTTGAATTTGTAGCTAGTAATTGTAAGATTAAAAAAACAAAACAATACCCTTTGACATAACATTTGTGATCATGGGACTTCTAAAGGGAAAAAAATAAGGTCTTCTGAAGCTAAGCCAAGTATAGCTAGGAGAAACTAAAGAAAACAGACAACTGTTCCCTGTACCCTGAGGCTCTTTGGAAAACCCTAGCTTAAGACACCTCTGAGGGGATTTAACATCATAACGTCTTAAAAATACCAAGATGGTGTGTATGAAATACCCTGGCACTTTCTGCTGAACTCTGACATATTTAGAAGTTTATTTTCTTTTTGGATGTGTAGTCATGACTCAGCTATCTGTATTAGGAACTGAATTGGAAACATAATGTGATAAAAACTCTTCTCATGATATATCTATATGTTGTTCTAAAATGTAATAGCTCTAAACACACTGAAACCAAAGCCAGTGACAACCAGCCAACTAAAAAACCCTGAAACCCAGAGATACATTTCAGTTTGAATGATTAATTTATTATAAGGGAAAAATGCAGATGGAAATAAGAGCAAAGATAATGTCTCTATTAGGGGAGACAGTGCATAGTTCTTTGGAACACACTGAATGAAGTCTCTCTCACAAATCCCCTAGAGTCAGTAAAATAAAAATGTGTACATAGAAAGGAAAATGTAGCCCTGCCACCTCATTGACAGTTTCACAGCTATATGAATCTCAAGAAAGTTATATTAAAGTCCAGACATGTTTAATTTAGTTGGTGGATTTTTTTTCATTGACTTCACTGGTGCCAGGGTCTTATGAGAATTGTCTTCAAAATATTTTCTAATGCTTACAATGCTAGTAAAAAACACATGTCTTTTTCAGTTCAAAATAGAAAACTGATTTGACTTCTTGGAAATGTTTGAGTGATCCAGCCTTGTTATATTGCCTGATTGTGTCATTTGTTTCTGGTGCAAGTGTCAAGCCAGTCTAGTGATCATCGACAGAGAACAGCTGCAACAAACAGAAATCCAGAAATATTGTTTGTTATATTGAAGCTGTGAAATAAAAGCAGACCAGCAAATATTAAGAGCTTTTAAAGACAGCTTGTTGCTTAAGAAGGACTATCACAACATAAGCTCTAAAGTTCTTGAAGGATAAATAGCTACTTCAGGGAACATATCGTATCTTGACTTAGAAAAATGTTCTTTACTACCTCCTCATCCCACAAGGTAAAGAACTCAAACATTTATGTTACTTCTGACACTTCTGTATAAATAATAAGCAGCACATCACTGAAGTAAAATTTTTCAAATAGCTGTAACTAATTCAGTACATAACATTGATGAAAAAAATATTCTGACTAAAATAATTGTAGTCTGATTTTATTTCTTGAGATACAATTCCAAAATGCAAAGCAAAAATTTTTATTTCCACTATTTTTGAAAGTATTTCCTGGATAATATTTCAGCCCATGCTAGGCATTTTTAATCTATTATTCATCAGAATCACAATATCTGTTTCAGCTATTTTGCTGTAAATTTTTTGCTCTGATCTCACTGGAATAAGCACTGCTATTTTCATAAGAAGTCACCTGAGCTTAAAAATGCCTCTGTGGACAAAGCCTGTTTGGTCCTTAAACCTTGACAACCTTATCTTTACTGCACGTGTGATCTGGATAACTATGTTTTTTAGACAACAGTTGGTAATGAAAATGTGAATTTTTGAATGCACATGTGAATTTCACTTCAGGTGGTGTGGGAGATTTGATAGAAATTTGGACCATAATGTGTCCTTGTGTCTATGACTAATGAACTGTTAATCCTGAAGATACGAGACTGATAATAAAAAATACCATTGGGGGAAAAAAATTAATCTTTAAATATTTAATCCACTCCTTCTCCCATCTATCAGATGGCAACAGATGGAAAATGGATTTTTCCCAGCTAGTTCAGCCTTTGTAATTTAATACATACCTGTTTGGCCATCACTTCACAGATAATGCATTCTTTACCAAGGATTTTCAACTCTTAACTAACACATACAATAAAGAGTGAAGAAGTTCATTGTTTGACTGATGAGTTAGGATTCCAGACCAAGTAGTAATTGACTACATCAGGTTTTCTAGTGTCTATGCTCTTCACAAAAACCTATGATACACTTCGTTGGATTTTTTTTCAGTGAGCTACCTTACATGGATTACCCCTGTTACACACACAAAGAGGAAGTGTTGGATCCCGACAGAAAATGTTTCTTCTTGACAAAGAAGAATACTAGTTTCTTTTTTTACCTGTCTTTTTACAGGGGACTTCAGCCTGCAAGTTCAGCACCTTTTTATCAGACAACAAGTTAATTTAAAAAGAAAAAAAGTGAAGCAACAACATGAGATGTGAATAAATAATTTTAATAAAAATAGCCCATAATCAAACTTTCCACTGTGTAATGCCATAACAGGTCAATGATACTTAAATTGGATTGCTGAATTACCTTTTATATTAAGGACAGTAACTTTTGCTAAATAAATGGAAAAATATCTGTTACATAAGTTTTTTTTCTTCAAATCGCTTTCTTTATTTCTTTGAAATACAGCATGTGAGTTTGAAATACAAATAACAAGGGCAGGAACTATAAATGTATTTTACAACACAAGAGCAAAAAAAAATGTTAGGCCCTTTTTCACCATAGGTTGGTTACAGATGTTGTTGCTTCACACTTGTAAAAAAGCAGATGGGAGGTTCATATTCTTAGTAGAAAAACAAAGGATTATTCCTAATATTATGGGAGACCAGGACAAGAACGTAATAGGGAACCAAGGAAAGTCACATTAAACAGCAGTTGTTTTGTGCTACTGTTTGAAGTGCCTACAGAGATTGCTAAAATATAGATCACGCTCACTATCTTTGATACACGGATTTTCCCTGCAGCTGCCCAAACTCAGTGGCCTCGTGTGTCTGGCCCAGGTCCTTCCGAGCCGAGCAGCACCTCCACCTGTAACTGCATGGCCCATGCACATGGTAACAGTTTGCTGCAAAGTAATGGAGTCACCAGAGTGGCAGAAAACCTGGATTTTATTCTTAAATTTAGCACTCATGAGGAGGGAGAGGAAGGAAGGAATTCTTTAGCTTGGTTTCCACTTCTGCTGTTTATGAAGTGCATAAGCTCTTGAAACAAGAACCTGCTTTGACTGAAGGAGCACAGACTATCATTTGCTGAGCACTTGCAGAACTTTTTTGCAACATCCAACAAAAATCTATTGCAAATCTACCATATATTGAAAATCCCATGCAATATATGTGTAAAATACATGCAATTAGAAAATCAGAATTTCTGAATTGTTTAGTTATGTCTCCATGACTGTGCAACTATATCTTAAGGTATCACAAAATAATGATCATCATAAATGTTTTTAACCTTTTTTTCTATTTTTATTTCTTTTTTTATCGGCTGCAGGTATAATTTTTGGAAATGCCATGTTTATAATCAGAGAGAACAATAGTAAGAAAAATATATTTTGGCTATAGTGTGTGCCTATCTATCAATCAATAATATTTTTATTAAAAATAAATGTAATAGAAATGCAAATAAATAGAAATGCAAATAGAAATGCAAATAGAAATGCAAAATAAATGTAATAGAAATTTGTATCAAACACAGCAATCACATGCAGTAAGTCTGGAGGTTCAATACATCAGCAGACTGTGCCTCCAGGTCCTTGTAGACATGAGCAAGTTGTCTCCATCTCCTATTCCAAAACATTTCTCAAGGGAAGCCAGATAGAACCCAGAGCATGCACAAGTGCAGGCTGAACGAAATGATTTATTCAGGTTAACAATATAGAAATAAAATTAAATCAGAGGCCAGACCAATAAAAGGACCAGATTTCATAAGAAGTCAGATCTACCGATGCTTTTCTACTAATAAAATTGATAGCTTTTCAATATTGTATCTTGAAAAATGTGACACTGAGTGACGTGACTTTTCACCTTTAAATCTGAGGTGAAAATAAGAAGGTCTGTCTTTTATTAATTTTGCAAATATATTTTGGAACTTTTTCTGTTTTGGCTGGCTGAACTTTCCTAAATTCCAGGAGGAAAGATCCCTTTCCTGTCTTCTGCCATAAATAACATCTTTTTCTTAATGTATTTCACTATTCAGAACAGTTTCTAAGCCTGTTCACAAAGCTGTCAGGGCAAATGAATCACTCTCCCCTGATGTTTGTTATTAACAGATTGTGTACTGATAGGATAATAACCTCTTTCTTCATACATGAAAGGCATTCTTGTGAGCTGGATTACAACTTGAGATATAAAAGACGTGCTCTGTGGATAACTTCCAGGCTACTTTGCACCACATTGCTCTCCCATAATTTTCTGTTTGTTATCTTGAACGAGTGACAGTAACCACCGATCAGAAACTGAAATTTATGTGAAATGAGTACCACATGTACGCTGTTTACTTCAGTCTGGCAAAAGCAGGGACAGATCATTATAGCCCACAGAACTATGCGTTTTAGGCTGTGTGCAATTTAATATCAAGTGCCATAACTTGAATATACAATAAAAAAAAAAGAGACTAGTTTGAAAAATAAACCTCTTGTCATATCATGCATTAGTTTCCAGCAAGGTTTTGGGGTGGTTTTGTCAAACAAGTACTTATTTGTTTGTTTTAATATGTTAAAATGATCATTTGTCTTCTTTGGTGGACAACTGTACAAGTTTTTAGTGTATGTAAGCTATTGGTGCTCGATTGAAGATTTGAAGGAGAGTGGCAAAGGTTTTGCTAATAAAAAAATAAACTCCCTAAGATCATTAAAAAGTGGAAGTGAAGATGTGAATGACAAATTACTTCAGCTAAAAGTGAGGTATTTCAATATCATGAGACCTTTCATTACAAGCTGGAAAGGACTAGAGTTCAGAGTTCATTTGTGCTTCTGCCATGCCACTGAAATATTAAGTACAAGACAGAGTGTATCTCTTCATTCCTGTAAATTGTTAGCATTTTGTGGAGATTTATGAAACCTTGCTTTGAGCACCTAAAGGGGATATTTAAATTAGGAACTTACTAGGCTTAAGTTCCCTTTGAAGTCAGTCTAATGTGACAGAAAATTAACCTTGGACTTGAATTAAGAATTTAGTGTCCATTTCTCTAAAATAATATAGTCTTACAGCATTTGCATTCAGTTAAAGTGACTGAAATGATGTGTTGATCCCATTCTGATTTACATAGATGTTGCTGTTCCCTTGGTCAGTTAAAGAATCAAAAATCAAAATTTCAGGCAGCATCCAGAAAAAAAAAGATATGAACGCTGGTCATACTTTTCCTAACATTTCTTAAGGGGAATACTAGTGACTAGCTGAAAATGTTGCAAATATATGAGATTTATGGATTTTTTTCATTCTATGGATTAAAGACATAATTAATTTTTGTGTTTATTCTTTGAATGTTCCAACTCTGGAATACTTCAGTTAAAGTAGAAATATTTATAAATCTGCTGTCCCAGGGCATATTGAGAATTGTAATATAATTATTTGAGTTTCCATTGCATTCTGTTGTTGGGGTGTCTCCCCAGAGCTAGCGATATTCTGTGTGAGCTTTGAATAAAATATTTCCTGTGATGTATTTTGTTCTTTTCAATATCATTCCCAATGCAGTAAAAGCAAAGACATTTTTCCTTCACGTATATTTTTTAAGGCAAACTTCAATTAATCCTAAGAGGAGTTTCTTCATATGTTTTCAGGATAAGTTTGAACCTGTTAGAAGTTCAGCTGCACAGTATCACAAATTTGATATCTTATTAGTCTCTTGATGTCATGTCTCTGTCAATTATGGGATGTGAATGTAAATCTGAGGGATTTTTGCTCTATGCTCCATTACTCATTAAAACCATCACCCTATGGCAAATCCTCCTATTGATTCTTACTGCTCTTCTCTGAAATTCAGCTTTGGCTGACAAAATGTTTGAATTCCAAGTTCAGCAATTTAAGAAAACAATAAAGATTAACATTTGATATGTTGTTATATGTTGTTTTGCAGCTGTAAATTTCGAAAGCTGAATGTACATTCTGATGAGTTCCAGTTCAGTGGCTTTCTTATATTAACCTTGATGCAAATTGAATACGTGATTAAGTGTCTTCTTGAACGCCGCAATACAGAAAGTTTGACTTAAGGATTTATACAGACGATATTCTTCACTGATATGTCAAAATAGAAGTCCATTAACACCAGTGACAATTTTCAGACCCAGAACTTCTCTCATATGTTTATTTTTAAATTCTGTGTTCTCATTTCAGGTATGTGTACGCACATAGATACACCATATATATATATTGCACATATATTTTTGTGCATCTGCATATATATTCATATAAGCATAAAATACAGTAATTTCACTGGAAACTTGAAAAATAGCACATAATTTCAGATATATTTATCTTTCATTTACCTCTCAGAGTATGACATGATTTTATATGAGCCACAAACACAGAAGTCTTCATCTGCTTTGATGTGTCAAATGATAATATTTAGTATACTTGGTTATAGTCTTCTCTCAGTGACCTTAATATTTTTGTGAGCAGTTTCAAAACTGCATGTGCATGAAAAAGGTCATATATTCAAATAAACAAATAAACAACTACAAAATACCTTTCTATTTCACTGCATTTTTAAGATTTTCTTCCTTGAGTACAAAAAACTTTCAAAACCACACACCCAAGAACATGCTGCAAATTTCTAATCTAGCTTTTTGCACGTTTGCTCCCAGCAGGCTAGAGGCTAATGTATAAATTATTCTACTTTCTTCCGAGGTTTCAAGAATTATGATCAAATAATTAATCCAAAACTGTCTGCACACAGATCTTTATTTATTTTTTTAATGGCGGACAGTTTGGAAAACCATTCTACAGTCTAATTGTAGGCAACAGCTGCCATTTTCATAATTAATTTTTCCAAAACTTTTTAAAAGCTTTATTCTGAGAATTCTCTGCTGTATAGAGTATCAATATGTTCCTTATCAAAGATTTCATAAATATGATCAAAGTATAATATATGAATTTTATTGCTTGATAATTGACATAGTTAAATAATTTTTGAGGGATGGATTGATGGATGAATGGATCTGAAAGGAGAATTTGGGTTTTGCTTTTCAAATCATCAGCATAAAAGAAATTATAAAAAAAAGTTGACAACCTATGTTAGAGCAAGAAAAGCAAATAACTAGAAAGAATCCTTGTTGCCTTTAATAAAGATTGACTCTCTCACTGTGCATACTCAGAGGTACAGCAGAGAGAAGATGAAATGAATACCCATCTACAGAGGTTTCCTGCTTTACCTCAGTTGTGAAACTCATAAAAAGATTCTGATGAGGAACTAGGTGGAAGTCTTAGCATTAGAAAAAGGAATCTTTATAGGGATGTGAAGATTGTTAATACTATGTGAGTCATCCACTACGTCTGTGACTTAACCAAGGTCATCTTAAATTAAGAAAATTGTCACTGTAACAACAACATTCTCATAGATATATAGTCTTTAAGAGACTGAGTCAATTTTGGCAGTACCCATGACATGGGGAAACTTTATGCAGACTGATAAACTATGTCTTGTTAGGCATATTCCAGACCTCCAGAGCCCCCTAAACTTCCCTAAATAGTGACTGCCTATTATAGAGGGACAACATTTGCACTGTAGAGGAGAAGGAGCTGCTTTGTCACACCAGCAATTGCAGCAACTAATAAATCAGACAATTCTGACAAGTCTTCTGGCACAGGGTGTGGACAGAGTTGAAAAATGCAAGGGGATAGGACAGCTCTACATAGAGCTTACTCTGGATTACTTGCCCTGAAGGTCTCACTACACAAAACCCACTGCTTCAAGCAAAAATTCAAATTTGCATTAAGCCTGAACCGTGCACATAATGACTCATGAGGGCAGGATAATTTTCATGTAGAAGGCAAACAGTTGGTGTCACACCCTATTTTCCTGTTCTCGCCACTCCTCTAGGCAAAGATGATGTGGTAATGTGATGTGTGCATACAATTCTTGGTTGCTCCACAGGCAAGGTTTATTTCAGTTAAAATCCTTCTCCCAAGTGTCGTGACCATTTATGTGCAGCCAGGGGACAAGCGCATATATCATTACATAGCTTAAGTCCATCCACCACAGTGATAGCTGCACACCAAATCCCAAGTGAAGAACTGAGCACTTACTCTTAAAAATCAAGATTACTTTGACAGGATTTGGGACAGTAAATCAACCATCTTAAAAGTTTTACAAGCAGAATGGCATTTTAGCCAACCAAGTCTGTCCTCCTGTGAGGACAGACTCCATAGACATCACAATTCAACTATCTGCCTCTGTTAAAATAATTTTTTTTTAATATATATATTATGAATATAAGCAGAGGATAAAAGGTTTTATTATTTACCAACATAAAAGAGCCAAATGGAAGTTAGACTAGTTGAAGTCCTATTGCTCAAAGAGTTAGTTATTTGAGGGGACAAAAATTGTAAAATACTTTTGAGTGTTTTCCTCATTTCTAACTCTTTTTTGATCATTAAAGATAATTGACTTTACCATAACTGCCTAAAATAATGCAGTTATCATTCTTCATATTTATAAATTATGATTTTTAAATAGATATGCGTATATTATTTCAAACCTGTGTCTCTTTGGATGTGGAAAAGCTGCTTCCTTCCTACAGAGCACTTGTTTAAAATCAGTCTGGTTTACATGGATTTTATTTTAACTTTACAAAGAAAAAAATTAATCTCAAACTTGACTGAAGAAAATGCAGTAACAATGTCAACCCAAACAATAATTAATTTTCACCCTGGAAGTGTGAAGAAAAAAAGAAGAAATAATGAGCCCAAATTAGAATGTAATTTCTACCACTGAAAACGTGTGAGACTGCATTTACTGTCAATGGAGTTCTGCTATGTGAAGAAATTAGGAGTCCAGCCCAGTGCATCTCCATGTGAACACTCTCATGGGTTGGGAGAATTGTCCCCTAAATATTCTTCATTTTTTGCAACTCATTTTCAGTGAAGGTTTCATATTTTGAGTTTCTGTAACCCTTGGCCACAGGCTGCTAACCTCTCCCTCAAGCTAGCCCATTCTTTCCTTTGTCCCACCCCATGCCTTCATATTTTGCTGGCAGAGATCCCAGGTACAGGGAAACACTCTGCCAAACCCAAGTTCAGAGCGGGGACACAGCTCAGTTTCTAAAGAAGAAGAACATTTCTAAGGAGGAGAGTATTACATATGAGGAACTTCATCTTTACAAAAGCAAAGATGCTTGCATATGGTTAGTTACAGTAATAAGTCTTTCCAATTAAAACCACCTGCTGTTGAGGATCCATGTAAATAATTTCTAAATCCTTACACCACTTCAGGTTTTTATGGGGAAAAACAAAATGGGAGAAAATCATGTTCCTGTTGTCATTCTTGTTTCTATACTAAAGAAATTGTACAACAGTATCTAATGAAATAATACGCTATGATTTTAGGAACAAATGCTTTAATACACTAAAATCTGCATAAGCAACACCCACATCAGTATTAAATGCCCACACTTTGGTTTAGCCAACTAGATTTGTCAGGCTTATTTCCCTTTGACATTATAGTAGTAATGTCTAGTGTGACACATTTTCTTCAGCCATACTTTCCCTCAGGTTTCTTTATAAAGCTCAGTTCCCCTTGTTTAAACAAATGCTAAATTATACAGACACTGTGTAATGAAGTTTTATTGCAATGAATATCACTATTATTTAGGTAGAAAAAATTCTTCCTTCATGCCTTAAACCAATTAATAAGAAATAGTACAATGTGACAATTATGTTTTATGTTCTTGCCAATAATGACAGCTTATGCAAATAATACATTTGTGACTAGTTGCAGGCTGCACTTAAATCTGTGTGGGCCTGCTTAATCCTCTTCTGCCTAAAATGTCCCACTGCTGAGAGGCTAAAGATAGAGCTTTTCTGAGCTGCAAAATATGATGTGCTGGAGCAGGTGGAAACGAGGATTAGATGGCTTTCAGCAACCCTGGGAAAGACCCAGACCTGAGGCATGTCCAGGCAATAGCTGCAAAAGAAGGCTTTATTTCCCTTCTCTTCAGAGAATCCATTGAAAACCCCTGCTGCTGCTGGTGCTGAACTTACCAGGGTCCCTATGGAATTTTTAAAGTATGAATTGGCATGTTGTGGCGTCCACTTGCTCGGTTTCCTCTGCTTCTTTTCAGCTTTTCTCTACTGGCGGTCTGAATATCAGTTCTAGTACAAGCAAACCATCTCCTGAGAGGCTCAGAAAGAACTGATATTAGAGAGTCTAAAGAGACCAGCGGTTAGCCTGAGCATTGCGCACAGACTGGCCTTACCTTAAACTCCAGAATCCTCTTCCCCTTGTGCTCTAGCTGCTGCTGTGGTTTGGAACACACAGGACCTTTCTACCTTGTGGACAATAATGTAATGCGAATAAATCAGACCTAATAGACATTTCTGAAAAAAATGCTCTGCCTCACACTAGCCTGAGCTGGATTCTTTCTCTACCAATTTAAGTCATTGCAAACATGTTACAGTCCAATTATTTCAAGTTTAGTATTGAGCAAGCTTTCTGTCTGATATTTAGACCTGGTATTTATCCTATGTTGAAGGATAGGCAGATGTTCATTTGGGCTTTTTAAACGTATTACATTATTTGGGACCATTGCCATGAACTGCTGTTTTGACTGGATACAGAATCAGAGAGAGAGAGAAAGAAACTGCCACACCTAGCGCTTCTGAATGAATAGTTAGATGTCTGCATCCTTTTGAAGAGATAAACATTTGATTCTCCCTGTGTCATTTCCTTGTTGAGTCATCCCCCTGTTGCTGAGACAGCTTCTTTTACCTTTGAGCTGCCTAGCCCACATTTTTTCTTGATAGATGTGGTGTGCAAAGTGCAAAAGAAAAAGGAAGTATGCCACCCCAATATCTTTGTATGCACAAGCTAAGAAGGCACATGCTGATCAATGCACTATTCATCTGCTATGGACTTGTGACAGCCATCTGAGGGTTGGATGAGGGCATACTTACCTATCTCCAAGTCATTCTTCATTACTGCTCCTAGGTCAGCAGTCCTGAAAGAAAATGTAGTCTGGAGTTCTGAACCAAGAGTCAAGACTCTAAGCCCTGCCTGCTGTGGTAGTCAAACTTCCCAAGGAATAGTGATACCCTGAGAAATCTAGATGGGTTCTTTAGAGGAATGCAAGGATGCCATTTCAGTGTTGAGAGGGATCTGCTTTCTCTTTGCTCTTTCTAGAAGAGCTTTAGATTGGACTTCTTACCTTAAAAAAAATAAGAGCGTTTTCCCTATATTTTTTTCCTGAGTAAATAAAAGTTCAAATATTCCGCTTTTGATACACTTTCAGCTATGAGGATGGGGGTTTCAGAGGGAATTAAAAGGCAAAAAACAACTGCTTACCTCATACAGCTCCGTCGGGTAGACACTAGAGCTGTCATCAGAAAATACCATTTCCTCCACTTCCTTCGGCATGCTGGAAATGGAATCAGTCATTTTCAAAATATATTCTGCATCCAAAACCATAATTTGTAGGCATTATATTCAACATTTGAATTCCAGTGAAGCATTATAGCTCTGAAAGCCTGTTGTCAAACCATGACAACAAATGCCCATTTTCTTTCAGAGTGGTTAGGGCTCCCAGCTACTGTGGCTTTGTGCACTCTCATAACGTAAATTGCCCTGCAGATGAAACCTCAAGTTTGATGGGACTAGGAGTTAAAAGTAGAGAATGTTCATAGGGTTTCATGTCTCCATTTTGTCAAAAAGCCTGGAAATCATGGGAATACCAATTTAACCAAGAGTTAACAACATCCTTTGTGGTTTTGCACAGCTCTGATGTTTAAATGCCTTAAACATTCCTTACTTTTACTTCTTTGCCTTCCCCATCCATATTACTTCCTTCCAAATAGGCATGCAAGAAGACTTAAAATTCTTTTTTTAGGAGTACAGATTCTAAGCAGAATCCTCACCTTTTTTTTTTTTTGGTTGTTGTAAAAGAGACTTCCAAACCAGAAATACATCATTAATGGTAGAAAAACAAACATGCATTCTAGAAACCTGTTGACTTTACTGACACCTAACTGCTTCAAAGCTGACCTTGGGTTAGCTCCAGGTGACTATTGATCACCCTCTGCCTTGATACAGGAGCCATAGATAAACTAGGTAAGGACTACTGAGGAGGAAACTGGAGTGCAGGGCAACATACACATCTTGTCTAACAGAGAGATGACAGTCATAGGGCAGGATTTGAAGTTCCAGCTTTCAGGTGGTACCTCCTAGACTCTCCCTTACCTTTTTTTTTCCCTTCCTAAAAGACAAAAATGAGGAAGAGTATTTTATAGAAAGACCCTTGTTAAGGGAGTCATAGGAAAAGAAAAAACCCTTCTAGATGTCTAAAAGAACAGATATTTGGGTTACAGAGCAGAATTTCTGGCAGTTTTTGTTTACTTTTTGAGTATGTATCATTTAACCACAGTGAGAGGGCAGTGACTCACATACAGTGGGATTTTTCCAGCCAGAGTTCAAGAGAAATACTAAAATTTCTGTCAGACTTGCAATATAAACATATTAAAACTTTGCTGAAAACCCATGAGTCAAATAATTGTGCTTTGACTAATTCTTTATTAGTACCTGATCTTTATTATCAGCATCTGTGACCAACATAATCTTCATCCTTTCCAGGTTAAAATTACTATAAGTAGATTCCTCGTATAATGAATTTGCAAGTCTAACTTTTAAAAATTAATTCCTGTGATTCTATTTCAGGCTGTGAATTATGGACAATTTGTAATCAGTTGCAAAAGATTAAACCCTAGGCACAGCTAATGGGGATGTTTTAATAGTGCAGATGGCAAAACAGCCTGTGAAAGCAGGTCTGGTGGGCATTCTGCAAAAGCTAATTCAGTCAAAATTTATCCAAGATGACATAATGTACAATTGCTACAGTGGGAAAGTCTATTAAAATTTCACACGTTTAAATCCCTCTCTCCTCTTTTAATTAGAATTTTCCAAGATAAAATAGAAGATGTGTACCTCCCTGAACCCAACAGGAAAGGTCAAGGATAAACAGCATGATGCATCATGCTCCTTTGTGCCCACCATGTTCAGGTTAGGAAGAATGTGTTAAAATGATTGTGTGGAAAAGACGTGTCTGGGAATGAATTTTCATTGTGAAGCAACAGTGGCACTGAGATGTTCTGCCTGCACATGCACACCCACCCACTCCGCCTGTTACATTATTCAGTGTGTGTGCTGCTTTCCTAAGCACTGCAAGGGAAGTGAATTCCTCTTTTTCTCAGGACTAAGTATTCATTTTCCAAAAGACTTCAAAGTTTTTACCTCACTTAGCACTGAATTTTCCAGGAAATGAAAATTATATCTTGAAAGAGCACATGAAGAAGATGACTCTGGATTCTCATTCTGATGCCCAATGGTGTTTATGGATATTATGGTACAGAAAAATAAAGAATCAATCCCTTTTTATTCTAATATAAAGTCAAGGTAATTTTTTTCCTTATTTTCTTTTTTTTTTCTCCTTCTGGCTCTGTGACTACTGTATTCCTTGCCATGCAATGAGCTAGCTTGACAAGGGAATTGGAAAGCGTGTTCAGAAAACTCTTTTGAAAACCAGTGTGGAAGAAAATGCAGTGTCTGAAGTGGAAAACATGGGTTTCAGCTTTTTAATTTTGGGAAGGGAACCCAAGTTTAGTACTTCCCATATAACTTCTGCTGTCGTAATTGTATTATCAAAAAGATATTGGCCTACTTATGGACAGCAATTTCTGAATGAACTTTCTGTATGTGTAAATGCTTGCTGGATTAGGATGTGCAGGGATGCCAACTTTATGAACAAAATATCTATGCATCTCAAGACTCCTGAACAATTAAACAAGATTTGTAAACCATTATTAGAGCTGAGCACTCAATGAAGTGTTGCCTGTCTCCTATATTTCTCAGAAAAAAGTAGTGTTTGACATCTAAGCACTTGATTATCCACTGTAACTACTGTATTCCAAGGCCCAAAGAGTCTTAGATTGGTGGTAAGAAACCACAAGATACTTTACATAGGACTCATTCCTCCTTTTCTGTCTGTAAAAGAAGTAACACTTTTTAGGAGCTCTATATAAGCAAAATTATCGGAGTCAATAATCAACCCTAAAGGCTAGAGCAGGGGTCAGAACACACCATAACATTTTTTTGATGAATGAGACTAGACCTTTGTCGTATTTTTTATATTTTGGTAGAAGGTACCTAGCACACCATAGCACATAAAAAAATAAAGGCAAAATATTTTCTGATTTCATGTTCAATGTAAAATCTTTCTGAGATGGCTTCAGAATAGTACAAATAAAATCCAAAAGGTCAAACATTTTATGCCGCTTCTTTGATTAAAACTTCATCACACTGTGTGGTTGAAACATAGTGCACATGTGCCTACAAACCTAGCTTCTCCTATCCAAATACAAGCACTATAAAATTTCCATTTAAAGTAATCCACTTGATAGGCATTACTCAATCAAAGGGTACCAGCTGTGGTATTTAAAAAAGAGCAGCTCCATATTCAAGTAAGATGACAGACTTATTTTCTGTCTTTTTGAAGACTATGTTCCATTTATTGTGTTTTACAGTTACTAAGCTGTTAAATTGCCAATACAGAAGCTACCTTTTGCTAAAGTTCTTCATGCTAAAAATTAAAAGGAACTATTCATAAATTCATCAGGTTAAACTTGATCAAGTTCAGTGTTATTGTAACTTCAACAGGAAGAATGTATGTAAAGCTACAGAAATATTATTATTCTTACGTGAAGAATAAGAGAGAAGTGAGTTTAAAAACATATTATTTCAGAAAAATATTGTGCTCGTGTCAGTGAAGTTTCACCGCATATTTCATCATAGTAATTTAACCACTGGAAGTTTGCTTTGGATTGCAGTAAAAAAAATATTACTCTTTTCCTATGACTGTTTGTTTGCTTATTGCTAACAAGAGTTTTACTTGACCAGATACAAAATTAATCAGCTAACTCCAACCTTTTCCACACATCTCTTATAAAACTGAGCCCAAAGAGTGCATAATATGCATTTCAGTTGATAACTCCACTGTTAATTGAGAATGTAATTTCCATTTCTTTCTTCAGCCAATTGCTCCTGTTGGGTTCTATCCTTTAATTTTGTGCTTGTAGGAAAATCAGAGATCATCCTGCTGGCTAGCTTTCATTGTTTTGCATGAACTTGTAGAATCTCAGTCAAAGCTGTAGAATGTGTAATGCAGAAAGGATAACAAAGAGTGGGGAATATCCTGTCTTTATGGGCATGTTCTACCCATCAATCTGTCAGTCTGAATCATTTCTACAGCTGTGTGAATAATTCACAGTGAATCATTCTGCAATGATCTAATTTCTTCTGCTCATGAGAGACTTCTTACCATTAGTAATATTTTTATTAGGTATCTATTTTAAATTATCCAATTAAATATTATTCTTTAATTTTTATAACTTGATCATGAAAACCTCTTGTCTTGTAGAAAATGCAGATTAGACATCAGTCAGTACTCTTGCTCACCCTGAATAGTGGCTTTCTGTGAGAGCCTAAGTGTAGTGAACAAAAGAACTATTCAAACATGTCAAAATCTGTCCCATGTTATATTTGCTATTTAAACTGTTAGATGTGATTGGTCAATTAATTTGCACAAAATTGCTACCAATCTCTGATCGGCTGTCTGTAATAACACTGCCAGAAGTGAGTGCTCATTTTGCATAAATGTTAAATACAGGCTTCACAAAGTGTCCAGCCAGCTAAACCTATTGACACAAACTGCTGCACAGAACGAGCACTTAGAGAATATAGAGGGGGCATAAGCTTGATTCATGTGAACTGATTTTAAAATAGGAAAGAATATCTGAAGAGATACTGTTCTACCTCTATTTCTCACTGTGGAATTGTTACAATTGTAAGGTGGTAACACTCATTTACTGCTTTGTTTTAAAAATAAATTTTAAAAATTAAAATAAATAAATTAAAACCAGAACGTCTCTAATAATGTAGTACATCACTCTTGTATTTAAGAAAAATTAAGTGTAAAATATTTTGAAGCGATTTATGTTGTTCAAGGTCATATAAAGTCAGTGAAAGATTAGGAAAGAAAATCCTTGGAAAAGAACACAAGAGAATTTTCTCACACATCTGAAGCTTGGACCTATTTTCTCAATATGCTCCAGAAGTATCAAAACCTCATCCAAGTTTTATATGCCAGAGAAGGATTCGGATGAAATCTGGCAAAATTTTGCTCTGCATTTTTCAAGTTCAGTCAAACTTGATGTTCCAAACAGTTTTGATGAGGGAACTTTTTTCATGATGATAATAAATGTTAAAACTGTTCCAATAATGTTTATTTTTTTAAAAAATCAATATATTCTGTACAGACCCACCTAACTAATATTACTCTTAAGCAAACCATTTACCTTAAGAAATTAGTACCATTTTGGACTGTTTTCTTTTTTCTGTTGTGGGCACTTAAACTTTCACAGAAGGTGGTTAGCAAAAGCTGATCTAGATGGTGAAATAGGTAGAAAGCTTCAAAAAGCACAATCATAAATAAAAATGAAATTTCTCTGGTCAGATCCAGATTCCTTGCATTGGCCAGTCTGAACAAGTATTTTGTAGAATTAAATCCTTCTTCCTTATAAATGCATTCATTTCTATTGATTAAAACCCCTCAAGGGTTCACTGGTTTCAGAACAGGTTTTCTAACAAAGTGGCTGTATCAAAATCATAAGTTAAAACATTCTAAATATGTCATAGTATATGAAAACACAAACACAAACACACTTGCCAAGTTCCAAAACTAGAATGCTCCAGATACAGGTTAATTTGGAATTTTTTTTGAAACAGGATTCAGTGTAGCAAACAGAAAATAGCATCCAGTTATGAAACATTTGTCATTCAAACACTGGCTTGTCCCACAGGCTGAAATGCATCAAGACGAAAGGTGGAAACCGGATGGATACTCAGTGATGTGGTAGGTCCAGTTTCCACCAAACTGAGAATGCTTTGTCTGCTGCCATTTATTTCAATAATGCAACTTATTTGCTTTTAGTGTTATATTTATGCAAGACATAAAATATTGTCCTGATATGAGAATCTAGGGCTTTTGTTTTGCTTGTTTTTCTGGTTCTTTTCTAAGAGTTTTACAACAACAGTCTGGACTATAATTGTGAGTTATTTATATGTTTAGATTTGGTGCAGATACTGGTATAGAAAAGATGATTGTTAAATTCTTTAAAGATTGGCTGTAACCTGGTCATGCATAAACACAGTGGTCTGCAAGACCAGGTTCAAGCAAGCCAAATTATACTGTGAAAAAAAAAAATGTGTAAAAGGGATCAAGACACTTTCAGAATTTCAACAGCCTCAGCTGGAAACATTAAAACTGCAGGTCTGTGATTTTAATCTCAGACAAAGAGAGAGACTCATTTGCTACACACAGCTTTAGGTAAGACAGTGTTTGTCTACAGGACCCAGGAGTGTTCCGCAGCACCATGGTTTGAGCCCTAAATCATTCCTGAATCATGTCCCAGCCTGATCCTGGAGTGAGATCAGCTCTGAGATCACTTGTGCTCCTGAATATTTTCCACAGCGAGGAAATATTGGCTTTTCAACTGACTGAAGTTACCATGGATGACTGCTATGATGAAAGGAAGAACAAGCAGCTGATATACGTATACGACTAGATAAACAAGCCAATCTCTTACCTTTCTTCTAATTGGGGAGCATCCACAGATATCATAATCTATGGTTTTGTAGGTTAGCAACAAAAAAAGCCTCACAAGTTGTGCTGTTATTTGAAAAGACCAGTGCACCACCATTTGTTAAAGCAGGGGTGATATTAAAGGAAAGAAAAAGAAAATGACTAATATTTTATGAAATTCATCACAATAGCTTTGGTTTCTTTTCTTATAATGGGTGAGTTTGGTTAATTACCAAATCAACTAATAAATAACCTTTGTAGACACCTTCTGAGCTAGAAAAAGTTCAGAAATCTACCTTCTTTTACATTCTTACTAATGTGAATCTAATGTTCATCTGAATCATACTAAGGCACATTTGTACAAATTTTCCCATGACAAGGAAGTCAACAGCTACAGCATGATTTATGTCATTTTGTCTTTTATTTTCAAAAACTGGTATTTCCACAAATCCCTTATGTTCTATAAAAGAAAGGTATTAAGAAAAGACATCAAGTGGTCATTCCTGTGCTTTGCAAAATATCTTTCTTCTTGTCTCTTCCAAATGTATTTACAATCATTTTGTGCTCCCTATTTCATGAACATTTCTTGACCCTCGTGTAGCATAGTAACACGATTATTTATTACAGAGCAACTTAATTTAACTTGATTAATTATATTCCAGGACAATTAAAAGAAATATGTAATAACTAAGAATATTAAATGATAGTGAAATGGAAATTTCTTTAATAATCTATTTTTATTAAAGTTATGTTCAATAGCTAACCTAATAAATTTACCATTTATATTTCGCAGAATAAGTCTTGCATGTGTTCTGTTTGTTATCCAGTTACTAAAGGCACATTTCCTCCGGGGGCAGGGGGAGGTTTGATTTGGTTTTATTATATTAATTTCATAAAAGTTTGAAGGAGGATAGACTTCTACTTTGTCTGTCAGAAGCTAGTGGCGATTTCAGGTCCCAGATGCTCACCAGAGAAGAGAGTCTCCATAAATAACAGGGGTAAGTTCTGCTCCACTGTAGTAATTGGGAACATTTGTTATTCCTTCAATGTGAGACACAATTCAGTCAGACACATTAAAAAAATTCCTTTCAAATAGATAGAGTTTTTTAAAAAACTAGTTTAAAAGTTCTACTTTTCTACTGGCTATTTCTATCCTGGATGCAGGAGAATTTGACTTTATCTCCACAACCCCATGGAGAACAATAGAGATGATAAGCTGAGGTTGCTCATTGAGTCTAGTGGTGCTGGATGGAGGGTGCCTGCCCAAGGAAACAGATGAAGATGTGCCAAGGAGCGCAATCCTGAGAGCAGACAGCAGCAATCACCCCTTGTGCTGCGGCAATGTGGGCTCCGAGAAAGATTCTCAAGTCTCAGACATGGTAGAAGCTGAAGGACTATAAATCACTTTTATTTACAAAAGCCACTTGGAGAACCTGCAGAGGCGGCTGGCAAAATGTGAAGTAGGGTAGATGTTGCTCAGAGGCTTCTGATTAAGTCATGCCTGAGTAGGGGTGGATAAAGTGCCGCCAAGAAGAAATGAAAAGTGAGAACCCTCAGCAGTGTCCTGCATAAAGCCACGGGTTTGGGTTCCCCAATATGTAATCGATATTGACCCACTGGTGCAAGCCCAGCAGGGATGTGACTTTATGATCCAAAAGGCAAGTGTGAAGGAGTGATGCTTGCTTGATTAAGGGGGATCTCATTGGAATATTCAGCTGCCTAGAGGGGTTTGTAGGAGAGCCTGAGGCAGACATTTCTTTCTGCAGGTTGTGTACTGAAATAAGAGAAATTCTGTTTGGGTACAAGTGGGGAAAAAAAAATCACAAGAAACATGCCCAGAAATAATGTAGTCTCTCCAACCCTGTATGTATTCAAAACACAGTAAGACCCAGAACAGTCTGGTCTAACTTTGAAGTTAATCTTACTCCCCTCAAAAGGGTATGAACTGGTGATCTCTGGAGGACCCTACCAGCCATTCTGTGGTTCAGCATCCTATGATAGTAATTTGGCCAGGATTTTCATGATACCACCTCTCTGAAAGCAGATGGGAAAATCACCAAACAACCTTCTTCAAACCAAGTAGAATGTAAAGATTCTTTGTTATTATATGCAAAAGAAAAAAAGCAGAGTCTGCACAATAATGGTAGCTCTACTTGCTAAAACAGCAAGATCATTAGCTGTGTTTATTGTTCGACAGATTGCTACTTTTAAGATAATCATATTTATTTTTTCCAAGAGGCATATTATAGATATTCTGGAATTGCTATTTGGAAAATCGATACTGCCTCAAGATTCTTTTTCCAGAATACTGCCAGTGATTTAACTTCTGAATTGTTGCTACCTGGCTCCCAATTTGCCAGATTCGACACTCCATAAGACACCTATACCCATTTAAAAACTTAGAGAAATTGTAGAGAAACTAAATGAAAAAGAATGGTGTATTATATGTAACAATAGCTTTAAAGCTCTGAACCACCTTCAGCAGTGCAGATCCATCTCATTCAGATACAGTCGTTTATTAGAATACTCACCTAAATTTTAAGGTAGAGTGAAAATATGGATTAAATTGTATATCATGTATACAATAAAGTAATAGAATATTAAATGTCTATTCAATACAATACACAAATTAATGACAAATATTTACAACAAATTTGATGATTAAAGACCCTTTAAATATTGGGATACCTCTCTGAAAATTTACGGGTTCTGCAGGCCAACTTCTCAGTTGGTTTTGATAAGTTTGGTAAATCAAAACCATTGGTAATATTTTCCCTTCAAAAAGATGGCATTTTTTCATTCTGAATTCAAAAACAGAACAATCCACAAACCAAATAAATGCTGCTACTTCCTTTCAGACTTAAAAAGTTTTCTTTAGTATATTTTTCCAAGGAGAAATAAACCTGTATAATTCTAGTTTCCTTGAGCTTTTCATGTGACAAAATATTAATAACATGCCAGTGAAAAGGTTTTCTATTTTATGGGCTATCAACTCTGTCCATTTCATGGGCACAGAAGTCAAGGAAGAGGACAGCTTTAACTTCAAGGTTGAGCAAATAAGTTTTCAATCAAGCAATTTAAACTTTGCTTGTCGTAATAGTGTATTTAGCAGAAAGAATGTGAATCAGTTAAAAATTTCTTCCTGCCACTCTCCCTTGCTCAAAATCTCTGGTGTATGAAGCCAAACTTTAACTATCGAACGTGTGTGTTGAATTAGCTAATGGATAAAACATTCTAAAAAAAGAGTTTTGACCTGATTTTGACTAGAGAGTCAAATCTCTGCTTTCAAACTATCATTTATTTGGCAATGGTTGGCATTTAACCCAACTATGAACACCACAAATAATTACTATCAAAGATTATGAATTAGGGATCTTATTTCAGAAATTTTTTTGTGTTGCATTATTCCATTGAACAGCAATGTCCTTTATGTATTTATTTTAGTTAGACACCTTTCAAAGGCAAAAATATCTAATAATAGCTGATTACCACATAAAGGAAATGACAGTATGCAGCATAACTGCTATTCATATCTTTGAAATCATTACTTTAAAACATCACTTTAAATTACGTGTAAAACTTTCCTCCATGGTGTCTTAAATCTTCATTCACTATAATTCTATCATCTATTTTACTCCAAGGACTCTCTTCATTTGCCCTCCTCAAAAGTATATCAATATTATTATTACCTATATTAAAGTACTGCCTGAAGCATGAACCAAGATTTGGGCCTCAGAGTATTATATTCTCCACAAGTACCAATAAACAAGGGTTCCTTTACTAGAAATTTACACAAATTAGAGAAATAAATGTTGGAGAGAAAGGCAATATTATCATATTTGGGAAAGAAAAAAGGATTTATTACAGATCACACCCGGAGTATGAAACACAAATCTTTGCAGGCTTCAGAAAGCTTTCAAGCTCTCCCAATCTATTTTATTACCTCTAAATTTAAAGCTGACTGCATGGTAGGATCTTTAGCTCTTGTTACCCTCAAGCCAAGGGGAACACACTCGTGTGTTCGTATAGATAACTATGTGATTACTCAGAGAAAGTAAGGATAGGACATTCATATTAGATATTCTTGGCAGCTTTTCATGTTCACTTTAATGCAGCAGTGGCCACTTTTCCTCAAACCTTCTGCTTACCTCTGTGTTAGCTGTCTGTGTGATTTTTGAACCTGCATGAGCCTCAACCCACCATTCTTCTGGCCTTGAACAGCAAACGCGTGTGTAGTGCAGTCGCCTGACCCCTGGGCCGCCCGGTGGCCCCGGTAGGAGATTGCTTCTGCGGCTGAGGGCCGGAGAAAAGAGAGTGCAAAGGCTGGGAGTCTCTACTAANGTAGAATGTATTTATCCAAATTAAATCACACAGGACCTCTCTCTCTGACTGTGCCTCCCAAGTTTAATCCTGAAGGCAGGTACCAAACCGCTTGCAGAAGACACAGGTAGTGGTGTACTGATGATAGCAGTTCTTACCTGGTAAATCCAAAAGTAGGTGCATCTCTATCATGTAGGAAATGGCTGAGTTTCCCTCAGCCTTCAGCCATGAAAACCATTTATAGAAACTGTAGAAGCTGGCCAGTCATCAAGGGAGCACACTACGACTGAAGATAAAAAAAAAAGAAAGTTATAAGAAGTAAATATTTCTCAAGGTACAGTACACACTTAAGACAAGTTCTATACATTCATCCCTGCAGGAGATGGACCTGTGCATCCCAAAACTGAAAGAAACCATGTATTTCTAGTCTAACCAGCTAAACAGAGCCGGATACAGGGTTTCAAACATACTTATTATTAAACATAACTGCCAATTTTACATTATTAAATTTTATCTCTTTCAAAGTTCAAGACAAGTTTTTGGAGAATTTCTTAGTGCCTATGTATGTTCACAGGAGTTCTTGACTGTAAACATGACCAGTCAAAATAACGTGAGTCAGGATGTGTCTAGTAATGCTTAGATCTGGAGAAGAGAACATATAAAAGGAAAAGCACAGTGTTTTTCTTAAAAAAAAAAAAAAAAAGGAAAAGGGCTTAAAGTATTTTTGTCCTTCTGAGAATTTTTTTAAGCCTTCTGGGATATTGGCACCATATCCTTACTTGTAGCCCATGAGGATTTTGTTTTCCCTCATTTCACTTTGCCTGTGTTATGAACTACTGCTTTTATTACAGAATCTTGGCAGTCACCTACTTCTAGCAGCTTTTGCTGCTCTGTAATAAGGGATTTTCCCTAAGGGATACCACTTTCAGCTGGTTAATATTTTCTCAAGAGTTGTTTATCTAGGGAGACTAGAAAAGTACTTGCTCTTAAATGCTATAAAGATCAGTTGGACAGCAAATCAAAGTGTTTCAAGACCCATTCAGCAGGCTTCATGCGCTGCTCACATGATTTATTTCTTTTTGTTTCTAATCAACAGGCAGGGAAGAGGAGCTATTATTTCAGCTGATAATTATCCTAATGTGCCCAAGAAGTGAGTACATATTAAAATAACCTTTGTAGCACTTGTTCCAAGTTCTTGTTATTTTTATACAAGAAGGTTGCTAAAAAAGGAGTTCAGGGTATCTTCTTCAGGAAAAAAGATTACATTATGTCCTTGCACACAAGAGGGATGTCGTTTCAGGAAGAAGGGGCTGACATTACCTTAGTTACTGTGGGATAATGGAGTCAAGCTATTCGAGGTCTACCCCGGACAAGAAATTTAATTACAGAATTCCAGACAACCTCAAATTCACACAGTACAGTAGGAATTCAAAGGTATGAGGAACAAGGCAGAGCACAGTGATACATTACCCTTTTTATTCTCTTGTAAAACAGATAATTTACATTTCCATAAGCACAATACAAGAAAAGGTATTAAAATGTCAGTATTCATTTCCTAAATCTCCATTCACTTCTTTTTCTTCTGTCGGTGGATCTTAATGGATGAATATGATTCCAATGTCCTGACCAGAATCTGCACCACCAGCCAAACAGAAAACTCACATCTCTTCTTTTTTTTGACTTCACAGTTTTCTTTGCTGCCTACTGTTCTCCTCATAAACTCCAGACAGCTATTCGAGACAGTTTGCATAAGATGAGGATCCTTCTACTTCCAGGATGTTTAACTATGGGTGTAGTAGGCAAAGTACAGAGGGTCATGTCTTAGTCCTTTCCACTGCGCAGCAAGGCCTTTGGTAACACATCTTGACCAATATGTGCCATTTTAAAGATGAAACCATATCTTTCCCAGGGCTGTATAGGAAAAATGCCTGCATGCTTTTCTTCTTTGTTTTTCTGTGCTCCTAGGCAACATGCTGCAGACACAATATAAATTGGGGATTCACATGTATCTTTCTTCCATTCATCCACGACGTAAGGCACTTACTGTCCACTTTGTTATTTCTAAGATATTAAAACAATAGTAAGAGAATACAGCATTCATCTGCATATATTCAGTTTGCTCTCTTGGGTAGCGTTGCCATTTTTTCTATATCCCTTTAATGAAGATTGTCATTGCTGGGATCCTTTCTTTAATCTGCAGGGTTTTGTGCAAGGTAAATATTCATGTTTTTTAAAAAGGGAGTGGGGAGAGAGGGAGACAGTCCCATCACTTGCATTTAATCACACTAAGCAAGCTCTTTAGACAATTTGTTCTGAAATTCCTCTAATTAGAGCTTGCCCTGCAGGTAATGCTCTGATCTGATTTACCAGTGAGTATAAATTAGGGACATTATGTAATTAGCTCTAAGACCACAAATAGAAGGAACAGCTGGGTGGCTCGGAGGGGAAGCAAATAAACAGCTCCCATGAGATTTCTTAACAAAAAATTATAATAGAAGTCCCTTCTTCTAGATACAGTCATCAGCGACTGCTTTCCTAGCCTTATGTACAAAGGGTTCCTATATTTGAATTTGCTCTGAGATGGTATTTGGCATTCTTCATTAAGCTGGCACCTCTTCAGACACTGGCACTCTGTGAAGGGTAGCTGGAGATTCATATCACACAGGAACCATCTTATTCAGAAGAGATTAATATTTTAGTTAACTAGCAAAATTATCTTCATGGATTAGCAATGACTATGTCATCCATTCCCCATGAGTAATGCATAAAACCACCTCCTGAGTTCTCTGCAATTTCTGCCTTCATTTTGGCTCCTATCTCTAACCTGAAGTGTTTTCATCTCACCTGGGACAAGGCTTAAAGAATAACCTAGTTCCATTTAACGTACAATAAAATATAGACTGTTGAAATACTGGCCTAAAAATATTTTAGTGTCTTAGTTTCCTGACAATAACAACAGTGATCCACAAAAGCCCCATTCATGACCTGTCTGAATTTTGCTTCTCCTAAAGAAGGTGACATCATCTCTAAAATTTTCATAAAATAGTCGAAGTTCAAAAACATTTTACCATGTCTTAATACACTTAAATACATAATATCTTTATTTTTCCACTTTCAAGTGTTGCTTACTTTACTGTAATGAATGTAGTATAGTCTTAATAAGTGCATCACAATTCCCAGAAAGATTTACGAACCCACTTAAGCTAGGATGTAACTGTTCCCTCTTCCTTTCCTTACCAAATACAAAAAGGTTTTGAATTGAAAGAGAGCTTGAAATGAAAGAGGCTAGAGTGGTCACTGGGTAAACTGGCTGATATGACCTCATCATATTTTTTTCTGGCCTTTCTTCTTACTGTTTACCATTTGATCTTAGATAATGACCACAAGTCAGAACTGCAACCATGTACTACTCGGCTGTGCTGAGATGAACCCTGCTGTAGTCCCCAAGTGGGATGTCTTCCTCACACAGCAATCCCTACAAGATTTTTACCTTTGTGGATGGAAGATATAATGTCAAAGTATGGCTTTCTCAGATCTCCTGTTCTGCAAGCAGTGATGGTTAGAATGAGAGAAAACTCAGAGGGGAAATATTGAAGCTGTGATATTGTAGGCTATATTTAGTAATCTGTAAGCTTTATATATAGCTTGCAGTATAACATACTTAAAGAAAAAAATGAATTAATAAATCATGACACCACAATACCCTTGCAATACTTTTCACAGATGGTTACACAACCATAACTACTCCTTGTGCCTCCCTAATCCACAGCACTTCAACCAAGGTGACCAATTAAAAAGCATAACCCCTAAATTCTCTATCCAGCCAAGTGGTGATTTAATCCTTAAGCAGCATCTCACTCACCAGTTTAAAATTAGATGTGAAGATTTACTCACTGGTTAAATAAACACAGTGATGCATCAGATATAATAAACTATTTGAAGAAAGGTGTTTGGTTAAATAACTGATGTAAGAGGAAAGGTTCACTGCTTGTATCTACCAACAAATATTTCTGAATTCTAAATTAGATCCTAGACCCTTGATAGATGCAATTAGTCCCCTCCTTGTCACTGTATCTTTGTCTCCCTAAGAAAACAGATAAGATTTAAATGAGAAGAAAATAGGGAGAGCTTCTCTCTCATACATTACGTGATGCAGTTGACTCAGGTCAGGAAAGGTTGTAATTTGCCTTTACTATAGCACTGTGTCCTAAGACCCAGAAATTCCTTATGCTATCCATAAGCTGCTTAAGTTTATGCATGACTTGTCCTAAAGCTTCCAGTCCCAAGAGAAATTTTCTATCACAGTGTTTCTGTAGAAAAGAGAAAAATTATTCTAAATTTTACCATACCATTTTTTTCACTAGGTATGCTATTTAGCATTTATAGCAAATCCCTTTATCAAAACATTGTCACTAGCAGGAACCTACCAAGTAAGTCAGGGGGTGTGTTATACTACACATCATCATAACACTGAGGGCATGTATCATGCTCTGAATATTTGACTCTGCAGCAAATGTCAATGATAGATCATTTTCTGGGTACATTTATCACACCTAAGTGTTAGATCCACTCACTGGGAAAAGAAAGGTACTGTGTGTATATGTATAAGTATATGCACACATGTATATGTATGTGTGTGTGTGTATAAATATAACCAAAGATCTTATTAACTTCTCTAAATAGTCTAGGATTTGAAAGAGTATGGACTTCTTTCCTCGTTCGAAGTAAATCATGTGGCCCTCTTGACAACATGCTATTGTATTTACTTTCTACTCAAGCCATTAAGATTTACCAGAAAATCAGGTAGATATATGCATTTTAAAAATGCTCCTTTGCTGGAGTAGAGACTGCAATGCTGTCTACCCTGCTCAGGCTTAATTTTGATTTTTTTTTTTTTACCCCAAATGGCTCTTAGCCAAGAAAGCATTCATTCCAGCCATCAAAAGAGAGCCTTACACTTCTACTTCATTTGAATCAGTCCTCTTGTTTTTTTCCCCTCTACCCTTGTTCATATACTTTAAAAGCATAATAATTTCAAATTCAAAATGCTTCACATAAATAAGTGAATAAATGACTCATTGCTCTATTCTTTGAATTGCAAAGACTCACTCTCATCACTGCAGAATAAATATAAACCAGCACCACTATTGTTTGGAAAAAAAAGGAAACAATCCCTACCAAAGAGCAGAAAAACAAACAGAGGCTAGTTTCTCCACAGGAAAACATATGTTTTTGAGTGATCAGTTAACCTCCTCCTCTACCCCAATTTTTGTAAAGATTGGTTAGTACTATTTTATCAAATCACAAACTCACACACTATTCCTTTGCTGGACCACCATGTTTTGATTCATTGGCTTTTATTTATTAGACTTCTAATACAAACTACCTGTATGAAGAGAGTTTTGCTGGTTTTAGCTTCATAGAACTTGGGGTTGTTCAAAAATATTCGGATATGGATATGAAAAAAACATATACAGATAAAGCCTTGAAGTTTCAAGAGAACACAAGTGACTCCTTGCCTTAATTTCTTTAAGCACTGGTCAGTATTTATGAGTTCTGGCTTTAACTCCCTGTTTCTTTATCAAAGGTTTCAAAAATGAAGAAAATCAATTAAAATTAAGATACTTGCACCATATTTCAAAAGACAGTTGTTACAAAATTCAGCTTGAATAGAAGCATCATTTTTGTGTGTAACCCAAAACAAATTTTGAGCTCTTTCTAATGCTGGTAAGTGTCAAAGGAAGCTATTGAGATGTTCATCACAGAACAGCTATGCTTCAAACAGCCCTGCTGCACCTCTAATTTTTGAAAAGTCCAGTGTCCTTCCAATGAATGGATTGAGACCTGAGCTGGCCTCAGAGTGCTCTTAGAAACAGCCAGTCTGAAATAAAGCAAATTTAAAGACATTTTCTTTCTGGGACACACAGAATCATATTCAAGCCTGAGAGAATCTTGATTAAAAGCAATGATTTTGTCAAGAGAAGTCTTCATTATAATAAGATTTGCCTACAACTAAGGGAACTGTCTTTCCTAGTGTTTTTTATATTTTTACCCTAGGAATATCTCCTTAGGGTATCATTTCAAAAAGAAAACATGACAGGAGACTTCTAAATGTGGAAGTTAAGTAAATACTGCATATATAAGAATAATTTTATTTATAATCATGTTGGCCTCGACAATTTATGCCATATATTTCAGAAATTTTACTGCACAGTCATTTGAATTTCAATAAAATAGGTGGGTCTGCACATGTAGCTTTCATTAATTATTGTACAGAATGGCAAAATAGCTTTCTGGGAGTTGGTAGTCATCTTGAAATATCGACCACGTGCTTTAGCATATCATGAAGAGGAAAGTCACACCAGTGATTGATTATATATCTACACAACAAGAATTCAGTTGGCAGTAATCAAGGGTGAGTACCTAAAAAATGAAAATTTTACTTTAATTACTATCTTATATGTACCAATTGCTGATGAAGAAATAGCTAAAACACCATTTAAATAGTAAAAGCTTCACTTGCATTCATTATATGAAGGACTATAAAAAACAAAACTCGTTATTCTGGACCTGCAGCTAGTTGTAGCTCTTTTTTTTAGTGAGATCTCACACATAAAGAACTAATGTTCAGTTTGTGAACCTGAGCTTCAGTGAGGAGGTAAAAAGCAGGAAATATCTTATTTTGTTGGATTGAATTAAGAAGCTACAAATTTTCTCAAGTTGTGTTTTTCATTCTGTCCCTATGTGATGAATGGTGAGTAACAGCAAGGTCATAATGAACACTCCATTGTTTTTTGTTTGTTTTTTTAACTAAGCAAATATATACTTACACTATATAGATTTACAGCAAGGGACTATATATTATGACACATTACTACAGTGATGTTATAGTATTGAATAAGCAATATGCCCACGGATATTTGGGGGACATTAATTCCTTATTACAAATGAATTATAGCTATACTTTCATCAAAAAACTGGAAAAATCTTCAGGCATTCTGTACTTATTTTATAAAAATCTATTAAAAATATTTAGAGTGTTTTGAAAATGGTTTTACCATTTTTATTTTTCTTCAGCTATTAAGACACCTGACTAACATCACATGAAGAATATTTTTGAAATGGGATAGAAAAAAGGGCAGAAAAAAAAGAGAGGAACAACATTTTAGAAACTCTAGAGTGACTTGCTCTCAGTGTTGTTCTTTTTCATAAAGTTCTTCTAGTACCAGAGAAGAAATCATTCTGTTTCTGGGAAAAATATTTCGCTGTCAGTGCTTACAATGGGAAATTTGCTCTGCCAGGAAAGTAAGATTTGCTGGGAAGAAAAAGAAATTGTTTGACAGGCACAAATGCAATAAACAAACTATTTCAGTGTTACAAAAATAACTTTTATTGTACTGAAAAACAATTTTTCAACTGATGAGATCTGGTTTTTGTTAGGAGATTAATAACACCTGTGAAATGTTCCAATTAAATAACGCTTGAAAATGCAAGCATTTGTTTGCACAAAATAAATCATTCACAAGTGAAAAGGTGTCTGAAAGTTGATCTAATCTTGTTCAGCAAGTACTCTGAATAGGACTCCAGATCTAAATAAAAAATAAATGAAAAATAATAATAATTTTTTAAAAATTCAAAATCTAGAAATGTAAGCTTTGAAGCAAATGTTATTATTTGAATACCATAGGATAAAGGGTTGGGTTGGGTTTTTTCTTTCTTTTTTTTCATCTCCCCCCAAATTGTTGTGAACAGTGATTTCTAGTTCATGTCTTCAATCAGACAATCCCTTTGTCTTCTGAGTCAATGTATGAAATGATCAATTATGATAATAGTATTGGAATTTCTAGTTCTGATTAAAAATGACATTTGAAAACTAAGCTGATAATTGGTAAGTATAAAATTAAACAAGTAGTCCTTTAACAAATAGCTTTGGATTTTTAGAAGTACAAAATAAATTCCACTTGTGTACTTAACTTATTATCTGCTTTGGTTAAAATGAATTTCCATTATCAACATCATCAACGGGAAAATAATGAATGTTTTAGTTAAATAACCTGTGTTTAATAAACTGTATTAAAGTTAATGTTTCTTCTAGCAAGCTGGAGAGAGGTTTTCTGGATATGTGTTTTTCAGAGAATGTGTTAGAGGATTATCCTTTTTGCCTTGGTAGAAACTTTCATTCCTATTCCTAGAAGATATTAAGACATACACCTAAAAGATTTATTGAAGGTGGGTGGTAGAAGTCTGCATGAGGGAGAGAGGTCTGTCCCCCTAGAGTAACTCTTCCCTTGAGCTTCCCCCTTCTCTATACACACAGAAGGAACTGAAGCCTAGTTCTCATTGTTTTCATCTGTCCTTTTAATAAAACTCTCAGGATCTGCCTATGTAAAGAAATGGCAATAGATCAAACATGACTGGAACCATATAAATTCACTTACCAAAATGTGAACTTCTGGCTTAAAGCAGAGTAGCCTGCTAACATGCTGAATATAGAGATTAGGATTTTAATCTCCTTGATGAAATTATATCTGTACAGAATTTTTTAAAAATGAAACTTTTTATAGTGGGTTCTAATGTTAATGTTGCTTTTTGAATAAAAATGTGGGTCTGAACTATCATTTGCACAATGGGCATGAATCAAATCCAAAAACATGTTCATGTTACTGATCCAAGTATTTTTAAATATAAACAAAACACCCACGTATTTTCATCAAGTCCCCTTAAAATACTGACTTAAGGGATATATTTTCTTGCACATTCTCTCATAATAATATATATACCAAAAGCAATAAAAAAATGGAGAGAAATATCAGCAATGCAGAACAGTTCTTAACTCATACTTCATTTCAATCTTAAATTCCCAGTGAGCTAAATTATTAAGAAAGACTGCAGAGAAACTTGGTGTTCATTCCTGGAAATGTATCCTTGAATCTGGTCCTCTCTATGAACCTTTTCATAAACAAATAGTATACGAAAGGCATGCTATGAACTAGAGAATTAATTTTACTGCTGAGAAGTCAGTGTTCTTTTCCACTCAAAAACTTAAGGTGCTAGAAAAACCGTGTAGGACCATTAGTTTTGTGAAGTTAAGTATCAAAGTCTTAAAAAACACCCCATCAAAATGGTTTGATTTCAGCTGAATACCAGAGGAAGCTTCCAGAAGGTATAAAATGGACAAAACAAAACAAAACGCTTCAGGAATCAAACATACTGCTTTTAGTCATAAGAATTTTAAGACGGCATGTAGCTCCATTTTTGAAATTTGAGATCAGAACTAGAAAAAAACCACACACAAAAAAGAAAGTAATTATAGATAGCCTTATATCACATATGCTCTGCAGTGAATCATCAAAGAAAATAATGAAAAGCTTTTTGGGAAATAGGTGTTATCTATATTTGTTGTCTTAGAATGACTGTGGCGCCTGTCTTGATTTCATGTAGTGTGACAAAAGAGTGACTCTCTTCACTGGCCCTTACCATTGTCTTTACAAGATACTCTTCTATTGGCATGTAACAGCAAACACTCTTATTTAAGCTCAGCAAGCTTATTTTGGTTCACAAAGAACACTATGCCAACACTTGAGTCAAGACAAAGCTAGGTTATATCATGCTTCCACCTTTGAACTTCAACCTCTTCAGTAACAGAACTGCACAGGCATAAAAAAGCAATTAGGTCTGGCTTTGATGACTGGCACAAACCTGTTGTGATTGCACAAGCTCTATGGTGAAATGAGTCTCAGGTCATTCCAGGTGAATAGCAGGGTTCAGTCCATCCTTTTTCTTTAAAAAGGCAATTTGGTTAATCACACAGTTTGGCTAAACTTGGCTTTAATGTATATGATGTCAGAACATAAATTTAGAAAGCTCCTCTATGATATAAAAAGATGGTAGCAATCCCAAAAAGGATGAATTACGGTCCTTGTTAGCTTCATAATAATAAATAATAATAATTTAAAAATCACATTGGGGAAAAGGAACATAATAAGTAGTTATTCACAAATGCCTCCGAGATTAAGCAGAAGGAGTTCAGCTTCTCAGTTAAATTTTAGTTGATCTAGCCAAAGCTTATGAACACACTAGGAAGGGGAAAACACACCTCTGCTCAGAATTTTCATCTGAAATAATTCAAAGATGAAATGGAAAAACTTTCTTGACTTCAATTACCCAAATAAAACAAAACATAAATAGGAAACATGTTCAAGTCATATGAAGAAGCAAAAAGAATCCACAATAAATATTTAGATACTATGGTGGCGATACCTCAGAATGACACAAAAGAAGGAATTATCAGTGTAAATATAACAGATACACACATGTACCTTTTAATGCCACTTAATATGTATCCTCAACCCTCTGAATCCATCTGTCATTGCTGTGAAAGGCATACTACTATACCGGGAATGTGAAGGTTACTTAATAGAGATAAGATCCCTATTATTCTTTTGATTCCTATTGCAAATAAGCTCAGACTATGACTTATATGCATCTCTGTCCTTACAGAAGTTCTTTCTCAGGGTCCTCCAAAATTATTCTGCAGTTCTGCCAGAGAAATTGAAGTAAGAGAGTGATTAATCTTACATGTTTCCTCTGAAGGTTTAAATTCCATAGGCTTCATAGGATTTCTTGCCAGAGCTGTTTTGAAAATTTTGATGTCTTCTACCAACAGCTTTCTGATAACATTGCCCATGATAATATTTTTGAGTAGAGACTGAATCTTAGCCATGAAGTGATTGAAGAAATACTTTATTTATACACAAAATTAAAAGACCCATTTTTAGCCAAGGACATTATTTTCTTTGTACCTGTCAGTGAGTGAGTTTTGGAAATGCTTCTGTACATAAAATTGTGTCAGACTTTCATTTAAAGTTTATTGATTTGTGAAAGCTTGCATAAAATTGTACCTCACAGAGGTGTGAAAAGCCTTTAACTGATGTAATGGCTATAGTCTGATGTTTTCTTCAGATTTCTGCTTTTAAAACAAGTCGTGCTGACTAAAGAAATGTTCTGAACAGATGTTTGTAACTGAAGCAACATTGGTATTACTGCAGTTTATAATACAGTACGTCTTTGAACCTCTTTAAGAAAGTATATTATTGAGGAGCCAGTATTTATTGGGCAATATTTATGTCCAACTTACAATAAGGGCCTTTATAGGACTGTATGTTTCAGTAAGTTCGTAGTTCAGTAACGCATGGATAAGCCTTCTGAATTGAAGGAATTCACTGTTTGCCTTCTAATAATTTCTTCCTAGTTAAATAAGCTGAACAAACTGTGTGCAAGTGTAACAAAAAAGATAAGACTTTGTCTTCAGAAAAGAAGCTGATACCTGCTCTAAATGAAGGGCAATTTTTAGAACCAATGTGTTTGGTTTGATTGGTTGGTTGGTGTTGGAGGGAGAACTTTTATTGTGAATATTCATGCAAATCTTCAAATAAACCATTTAGTTCTTCAAGGTATCATCAGAAATAGATAATTATAGCAGCTTTTTCACATTTCCAGTGTCTAAACAAAACGTGCAGTCCAGATGTCCCTGAGACACACAGGTTCCTTACTTAAAATTTACTATGTAACAAGAGAGGAAGTATGATCCAATGGATATCTAAAAGACACACCGTTTCTGAGCCATGCCCTTTTACAACCTCTCTGATGTTGCAAGGTGACTTTAACTCAGATTGAGGAAGAGCTTAATGTGGATATTCCAAACTTTCAACTTCCAAACTGTTTGAATTTACAAAACGTAATTATGTATCTGCAAACAGTAGATCAGATGTTTATGTATTTTTCATAGAATCATGAAATGGTTTGGGTTGAAAAGAAGTTTGAAGATCATCTAGCTCCACCTCCTCTACCATGAGTAGGGACAGTTTCCACTCTACCAGGTTGCTCAGATCCCCATCTAACTTGGCCTTGAACACTTCCAGGGNAGAAGTTTGAAGATCATCTAGCTCCACCTCCTCTACCATGAGTAGGGACAGTTTCCACTCTACCAGGTTGCTCAGATCCCCATCTAACTTGGCCTTGAACACTTCCAGGGGTGGGGCATCCATAACTTCTCTGGGAAACCTGTTCCAGTGCCTCACCACCCTCATAGTAAAAAATTTCTTCCTTATATCTAACCTAACCTACTGTGTTTCAGTTTGAAGACATTCCTCCTTGTCCTGTCACTATATGCCCTTGTAAAATGTCCCTGTCCAGTTTTCTTGTAGACTCCCTCTAGCTGAAAGGCTGCTACGAAGTCTCCCTGGGAACTTCTCTTCTCCAAGCTGAACAACCCCAACTCAGCCTGTCTTCATAAGAGGTACTCCAGCTCTCTGATCACCTTCTTAGCCCTCTTGTGGACTTGCTTCAACATACCAATGTCCTTCTCATGTATGAGGCACCAGATCTGGATGCAGTACTGCAGGTGGGGTCTCGCCAGAGCAGAGTAGAGGCACAGAATTCCATCCCTCTCCCTGCTGGCCACGCCGCTTTGGATGCAGCCTGGGATACAATTGGCTTTTTTGGCTGTGAGCACAGATTGCCAGGTCAAGGTGAGGTTCTCATTCACCAACACACTCAAGTCCCCCTCAGGGTGTTCTCAATCCATTTTCTGACCAGCCTGAATTTTTGCTTGGGATTGCCTTGACCCAACTGCAGCACCTTGCACTTGGCCCTTGTTGAGTTTTATGAGGTGCACACAGGCCCACCTGTCAAGCCTGATAAGGTCCCTAGTGAAGCCATGTTGGCCGTCACTATTCACCTCCTTTTCTACACCCGTAGATTCAAGGAGGATCTTCTCCATGATCTTGTCAGGCACTGAGATGAGACTGGCTGGCCTGTAATTCCTTAGGCCTTCCTTATTTCCTTTTTTTAAAAGTAGGGGCTATGCTTCCCCTTTTCCAGTCAATGGAAACTTCACCAGACTGCAAGGACGTCTCAAACATGCAGATAGTGGCTTTGCTGCTCCCTCTGCTAGTTCTCTCAGGACCCTCAGATGCATCTTATAAAGTTGCAAGGATTTGTTCATCTCCAGGTTGCTTGGATGGTCTCAGAGCTGATCCTCTCCTCAAACAGATGCTCCTTCATTGTCCTAGTCCTTGGTTTTGCCTTCTGCAATTTGGGTGGTGTGGCAGGAACGCATACTGGTGAAGACTGAGGCAGAAAAACTTGTTGAGCATGTCAGCCTTCTCCTATTTTAGGCAACCAGGTCTCCCATTTTCTTTTGAGAGGCCCTATAATCCCCCTAGTCTTCTTTTTTTCACAGACATACCTATAGAAGCTTTCTTTATTGCCCTTGGTGTCCCAGACCAGATTAATTCTATCAGGGCTTTAGCTTTCCTAACCTGATCCCTGGATATTTAAATAATCTCTGTATTCCTGTTGGACTACCTGTCCTTGCTTCCACCTCCCATAAGTTTCTAAATTTTGGAGCATTGAAGTTAAATTAACAATAAACACCTTGTTGAGCAGGGCAGGAAGAAGTGAGTAATGCTGAGGAAAGGAGATTATTTCAAACCTGGTCTTTTCCCCTGCTTTGGGTTTCTAATGATTGCCAACATTAAACACCTATGGATTCACAGCCTGCAATGTTATGTGTGACATATATGCGTCAAAACCAGCCAAGCCTGTCAGGAGATGCCCATATAAGAGTAAGTCAGAGACCTGCTCTGAGACAGCCTAAGGCACAGTGACATCCTGCTCTGACAGGATGGCTGCATTCTTAACTTACAAATTTGTATATAAATGAAAATTCATCCCTATAAACCTCAGGAGTCTAGTCAGAAGCCTATTCATCCTTTGCTCCCCCTGTGAGGGTATTTCAGTAACTGCTAAAAGGCAATTCAGACCCTCAGCAAGCTGACAGACTGAGAGAGCTCATCTCCACTTTAATGTGAGGTTAGGAAGCTAAAATCCACATTTGTTCTTTAATGCCCTGAGTTAGGTAAGATAGTTCCTCCAGGTGTCTAAAGATTTTCCTAACAAATGCTTTTGTGCAGATATATCATGAGTTACTTCCTCAGACTTAAGCAGAGTTTAAATATAGACTCAAGACCTCTTATTCTTCTGCCATCCCCTAAGCAGCCCCTGTCACTAAAATTTCTGTTGCCTAATTTGCTAGGGTCTGTACAAAGTTAAGTGAAATAGAAAAATGATGGATATTAAGTCAGTCTCAAAACTGATCAATGGAAATCAAATCCATTCCAATGATACAGCAATATCAAAATGAAAGAAAAACCTGTCCATACTTCTTTATTAGTCAGAAATGAGAGCAGCAGAAAAAATGTTATGTTGTCTTCAGTTTAAAGAGGTGTGGCTCTTGCTCCTAATAATTTCACTTCTGTAGGAACTTTCTTCCCAGGGTTCACAACATAATAGAGAACCCAGATTTAATAAAATATTTATAGAACACTCTTAAAATAAGGAGCACTCTTTGCTCAGAAATCTCAGGTACTTTCCGTTCGCTTTCACTTCTGGTAAAGCTATTAGAGAAGAGTAGCCAGAAGAGTATCACCTCATTCCAGAGATGTGGTGGGAGCAGAGCTGGTGATGGGGAGTTGGAGGCCTCCCAGGGCAGCCTCCTGCGTTGGAGCCAGAGAAGCTCCCTGGGAAGCTTGGCCCTGGAAAGCTGTGAGATCATCCAGAGGACAGTGGCTGATGTGGACCCTGCATCAGGGCCCAACATGGGTGAGACTGGAGCTTCTCCCAGTCTCTTCCTCTGGACTCTGCTGAAGTAGTATATACTGAAAAGAGAGATGGCAGGCTAATGATGTTCATCCTCACTATTCTGAAAAGCTGTCTGCTCCTCTTTTTTTTTAAACATTTTTTTTTCACTGATTCAGTGAAAGGAATGTATATAGTACCATTTTTCAGAAATTACCATAGAGGAAAAAAAACCAAACAAGTATGCTACTTCAAATCCATGTAGGTGATATGACATAGAAATAGGTTTGAATATATAAATCAAAGTCTGCAGGTAATTAGAGATGAGACATTAATAATTTCTATTTTGATTGTAACAGTGTTAGTTTAATATCTTCCCTTTATGAGGTGGGTTAAATCCTATAAATGAAGTGACAAGAGATGTATTTATTATCTGTAAAATAAAGTAAATAAAGGGACAGATAAAGAGACTTCCTTGGTTCCTTTAATGCTTGATACAGTCCATAACACTGTGGTATAGACAATCTATACTAATAAGTTCCAGGAAGCCTGTAATAATAAAATTTGAGCTGTCACTATCCCAAAACACTGTCACAGCAGTGTAGGGCAACCCCTTGTGTCCTATTGTGTAAGTCCCTGAAACTGTGACAAGAAGCTGAGCAGTCACAGGATACAGCAGCACACAACTCCATCACAGTAGAACTTGGAAGGCAAGAAGGTGAATTATAGTTTCATGAAGACATTTTTAAAGCAGTTTGTATGATATTTCTCAAACCTACAGTACCTTTAAACCTAATCCAAGGTCCACTGAATGTAGAAACTGAAATTTAATTTACAAGGCCTTGGATCAGAGTTCAGGCTACACCTATTCTTAAGTGTTCATTTTAGTGATTATCTGTATATTGCTTTATAAAAGGTACCAATTGAATTACATGCCCTACCAGAAGTTAAAAAAATGGATGGGAAATAAAACCTTGTCATTCTTTCATGTATGTATCTTAATAGATAATGAGAAAAGTGCAATTATTTGCAGCACATCAATCCTATAAATGCTTTTCCCATTTCCCCCTAGTCAATTTGCCATTCCCTAACAACTCAATTCATAAAGTTTGAAACACACAACACAGAGAGGAAACTGATTCCTCTAGTAAATATTTCATGTAAGCCAACGGGATCAGCACATCTCAAATGAAACCAAATCCAAAAGCATTTCTAATCAGCTGTTAGGGATAAAATGATTAGAAAAAACATTTAATCTTTTTCTAACAGATCAGTCATCACTAACCTATTTCCAGACATAGAAAACAGAATGTGCAGCTGTGTAAATATCTCTGTAATCAGAGTAGTTACAAAAGAAGAGTTAAATATTCACCTATATCCTCTTCCTTCAATATACTGTAATATTTTATGGCAGATTATAAATTTACATCTAGCTACCT
>VZRS01014880.1:4610-16233 GCA_013398055.1 Ifrita kowaldi
ACCTCCCCAGCCCCGCTTTTTAGGGTGCCCCTCTTGGCACCCCCTGTAAACTCCCCCAGCCCCACTTTGATGCCCTTTGAACCCCCAGACCCTCTTTGACGATGTTGGCACTACTCTGAGCCCCACTCTGGGACTCTTGGTGCCCTCCCAGCCCCACTTTGATGCCTTTGGCTTCTCCCTTAGCCCAGTTTTGATGCCCTTGTCACCGCCAACCCCTCTTTTACACTCTTTGCATCCCCAAGCTCTGCTTCAGTGCCCTCTGCACTCCCAGAGCCCCAGTTTGACGCCCTCTGCACCCCCTGAGTCCCACTTTGATACCCTTCACACCCCCAGCCCCTCCCCAACGCCCTTGGCCCAGCACTGCTGCCGTGGGACGATGCTTTACGTAAGGTGGGAGCCGCATGCGGCTCCTCAGTGGTGTCTCGTGGGCTCTCCTCCCTTCCCTCCTCCCTTCTTCTCCCTTCCCTCCTCCCAGCTGCTTTTTATAGCCTCCACTCTTCCCTGGCGTCTCAATTTTAATTTTTTTTTTCTCCTCCGACTTGTTTTTTATATAACTCCCGGAGCCTCGTGGCATGAGGCAGTGGGATACCAGAGATGCAGCTGACTCCTGAGGGGCCGAGGACGTCGTTCCTTTCCTTTCCCTCCTTAAAGCCAGCCTAGGATGAGCTGCAGAGGAGATGAGGCTCCATGAGCTCTGATTTGGTCACTGGGGATCTCAGATCACCCCTCAAATGTTGCTCCCGACCCCGTTTTCAAACATGATTTTCTTTTCACACTGCAAAAATGGGCCTTTCGGGGGTGCCAGGGCTGAGCCTTCTGCTTCCATCCCCATGGAAGGTGCCTTTGCCAATGCTGCACACCCGATGTTTCCCATCCCACCCCTTGACAAACTTTTTTCCAAGGGAAAAATACCTTAAAACATGTTGTTAATAGAGGAAATTTTACCAAAATCTGTGTCCAAATCTGTGTAATACAAGCTGTAACATACTCCCTGTGCTTTGGGAGGGAAATTCTCTCTTGTGGACTTTAAATTCTGCCTCTTCCTCAGCTCTGTGGGGATTTTAACTACCTTAAGGCTCCCCAGAAAGCTGTAAATTAAGAGGGATCCCAAATAATCTGTATTTAAGAGGGGGTCAGAGGCCATGCCAAGGGTATTTTCTCTCGGAGCTGATGTTTGCACTGTTTGCTGATTCCAGGGGGAAGGCTCGGCTTTGCCTCCTACTATGGTGACCACATGGTGCTGCAGAAGAGGCCGGCAGGGGCTGTGGTGTGGGGCCACGGGGAGCTGGGGGCCGTGGTCACCGTGACTCTCTCGGGGGCTGGTGGCCTCATCATCATGGAGAAAACAGCACAGGTTAAAGGTCAGTCCCAGACCTTCACTAGAAACTCAGGCCAATGGTTTTGGTGGCCCGAGAACTTGTCTGAGCCCAAATCAGAGCTGACGGTGGGGTGAGACAGGGTTTGTCACCACCCTGGGGTTTGTCACACTGCTGCCCTGGGGCTGCAGAGGTGGTGGTGACATCTCCAGCTCGTGCTTTTCCCTCTCCAGGAGACCTGGGGGGGGTTCAGCCATTCCCCTCCCCACCAGCGCCAGCCTTTGCTCACTTTGGTTCCCAGCAGCGGATCCTGTGGGCGCCCAGCGGGAGCCGAGCTGCTGCTGGAGTGGGTGGCACCGCTCAGGCTTGAGCCGAGCGATGAGGCTGTGGAGGGGAGAAGGGGAATTTAGCTTCTCTCCCTGTCTAAACCATGTCTGAAGAATTTCCAGAGCACTCCCAGCTTCTTTTTCGATCTATGCCCCCTCGGAGGATCCTGTGGGATCTCTAAGCCCCGCAGGATGTTGCCTGGGCAAGCAGAGCCTTCCTGGGGGCTGGGAGAGCTCAGGGGCACCTCAAATCCCAGCTACCTCACTGCCTGAAGAGTTGGGGGGGAGTTCATCACCTTTGTGGGGGGTGAAGGTGCTGCCCAAGGGCAGCTCCATAAACTGAAGAGCCTGGAGGTGTCTTGTGGGAGAGCAGCGATCCAGGAGATCTGCAGGATCCAGCCAGAAAATCCACGCTAAGCTCCAGCAGAATATCTTTACGCTTCGATTCGGCGCCTCTAAAATTAGCCGGAGACATCTCGGTGTCACACACACCAAGCTGCTCCTGTAATCCCAGTTCCTCCCAGCAGCTTCTGCTCTGACACACATTCGTTTTCCAGATTTTCTTTTTTAACCCCTAAATTCCTGCAGGAGGAAGGTCCCTGGAATGGCAGAGATCTTCCGAAATCCATTTCCTCAACCTGTCTTCGTGGTGGGGAAGCTTTTCCCTGTTGCCTGTCCTTCCCCACTCGTTGTTGGCTGCTCACCCAACATCCCGGCAAAGGTCTTGAGGCCTTCATAAGGGCGGTGGAAGATAAGAACCATCCTCTTCCTCCAGGACCTTCTGGGACATGGACAACTGTCCTGGACCCAGTGGATCGGGGCGGTCCCTACGCACTGACAGCTGAGCAGGGCTTGGAGAACGTGACACTGCAGGACATCTACTTCGGAGACGTGTGGCTTTGCAGCGGGCAGAGCAACATGGCAATGACGGTCCTGCAGGTAAGGCCCCACAGCACAGATCAGGCAGGATCAGGTAGGGATCAGGCAGGGAAGCGCTTTGCATGCTCCTGCCCCTTCTTCAGGTGGCCAATGCCAGCCAGGAGCTCGCCATGGCATCTCGCTATCCCTACGTCCGTATCTTTGCTGCGGCACCTGCCCGGTCCGACATCGAGCTGGAGGACCTGGAGCGGATCGACTTGCCCTGGTCCATTCCAACAGCTGGTGAGTGCAGTGGGCCTCCAAAAGAGAGCTTGGAAATGGCTTTTCCCCCACTTTTTCCCTTTGCAGCCTGCTGTTTCTCGAGCAGAAAACCTGGGCCACGGGAATTTCACCTACTTCTCGGCCGTGTGCTGGCTGTTGGGGCGCTCCCTCTATGAGGCTCTGGGTTCCCCCATCGGGCTGGTGGAGGTGGCCTGGGGGGGGACCCCCATCGAGGCCTGGTCCTCCCGCCGGGTTCTGCAGGCTTGTGGGCTCCAGGAGGACACGGGGAGGTGAGAGAAGGTGCTGTGGAAACACCTCCTGCCCTGTACCACGCTGCTTTTGGGGAGTATCCTCATCCCTTCCCACCCCACCTCCTCTCCCAGAGCCTCACTGCCCCTTCTGTGCATCATTATGCCCCCTTGGGGTAAAATCCCCTCCCATGCCAGGAGCGTAAGGCACATCTGGGTGGGTAAAGGGGGAAGGGAGGGACCCCAGAGCTCGCTTTGGCATGGCGCTTGCTTTAACCTGAAGCCTGCCTTGTGCTTTGCACCCCTCTTAAGCCTAGCTTTGTCTTCCAGCACCTCCCCACATCAGCATCTGTCTGGCCCACAAACACCCTCCGTGCTCTGGAACGCCATGATCCACCCGCTGCTCAACATGACCCTGCGGGGCATAGCTTGGTACCAGGGTGAGCCCCTATTTCTCTCCCCCGGGGTGGAGCAGCCCCTGCTGTCCCACCGAGCTCTCATCAGCCCCTCTTTTTGGGGGACAGGTGAGGCCAACGCCTTCCTGCACACAGACCAGTACAACTGCACCTTCCCTGCACTCATTGCTGACTGGCGCCGGGCGTTCCACGCTGGATCAGCCGGACAGACGGAGCCGCTTCTGCCCTTTGGCTTCGTGCAGGTGTGGGGGGGTGAGAGGCAGGACCCCCACCATCCTGTGGGGATACCTAGGGGGGCTTCACACACCCTTTCCCACGCTGGAGGCCACTTCCAAGCTGGTAGCAGGGAGAGGATGCTGTAAACATATGGATGCATCCTGCCAAGTGCTGAAAATCCCAGGCAGTGACCAGTTTTGGGAGCTGAGCCACTTGCCCATTTCCCCTGTGGCTCCCAGCTGTCCACCTACCGCCGTCGGAGTGCAGACGACAGCTTCGCCCGGCTCCGCTGGCACCAGACAGCCGACCTGGGGGTTGTTCCCAATGCCAGGATGCCCAGCACCTTCATGGCCGTAGCCATGGATCTGGGCGATGAGCACTCTCCCTATGGCAGGTGAGTCCTGGGCTGGGGTGAGGGTGCAGGGATGGAGTTTTTGGGTACCAGCCCCATCTTCCTCCTCTTCCTCGGCAGTATCCACCCCCGGGACAAGCAGAATGTGGCGCACCGGCTGCTGCTGGGTGCCAGGGCTGTGGCGTACGGGGACAAGGACCTCGTGTTCCAGGGACCGTATCCCACCCGGGCTACCCTGGAGGTGACCAGGGGGCTGCTGAATGTCACCTACAGCCAGGAGCTCATCTGCCGTCAGAGGGATGCACAGGCATTTGAGGTGAGGGGCTGGGAAATCCTCCCCAGAGAGCTGGGAAAGGGAAGGCAACACTGATGGGGGTTTCTCCCTCGCCAGGTGTGCTGCTCCAGCCAGGCATCCCCGTGCCGGTGGCTGCCGGCATCAGTGCTGGCAGTGGGGTCCCGCACGGTGACGCTGGCTCTGAGTGGCTGCAGGATGCTGGTGCTGGGCCTGCGCTATGCCTGGGCCGAGTGGCCCTGTGAGTACCAGGCCTGCCCCCTCTACAACCCCCAGGGGCTGCCTGCACCCCCCTTCCTGCTGGACACCCTCCCTGCAGGGAACGCTGCTGGAGGGAGGGAGCTGCTGCTCCTCCCCGCCTCCAGGTTCCCCCTAAATTAGGGAGTTGAGTGAGCTCAGGCCTCTGGCAAAGCACTCATGGCTCCTGGCACTGCCCCTTCCCAAGGCAGGAAGAGGCTTGGTTACTACCTTATTAATTAAAAACTTTTCAGCTCCTCTTTGGATTCCAGCCAAGGCTACAGGGTGGGGGGAGGGGGGAAAAGCCAATTTACAATTAAATATATGAAAAATGACGTAAGCAGCAAGACCCACCAGTGGGAGCTGAGCCCCTCACTGCTGCTCCCTGCCCATGGAGCTGGTCCTGGCCCCCCAAACACCCCATTTCTCTGGGCACGGACTGCTGATCCCCAGGGTAGGGTGCTCACAGGATCCCGGGATCAGCTTCCAGCTGCAGGGTGGAGAGGGGGAGAGAGGAGCTCTGCCAAAACCCCACAGCCAAACACTAAGGCTGGGCTGGGACAGGGAACTATGGAGGGCTGCAAGTGCCTTCCACCACCCTCTCGTAATAAACACTTAATAAACCACCTCATTTTATTCCTGGATTGGTTTTTTCCTTCAGAGGAGCATTCCTAATCCTCCATTCTCCACCTCTTGCCATAACAGCAGTGAAATTTGTGTGGAAGAGGCACAGCGTGGCACCCAGCGCTTAGAATAAGAGACCTGAGAGGTTCTGCACAAAACACGGATTGTTTAACCCTTTTTTGCTGGACAAATGTACATAAGAAGGGAAAGGCCAGGTGCAGGAAGCACAGGTGGGTTCAGCCCCGCTGCTGCAGCACAGCTGTGTCAGAAAAGTGGATCCTGGGATCACAGGATCCCTGCCTTCTGCCTGCTTCTGGGTCAGGCAGATCCAAGCGAGTCCCGTGAGGCTTTTCCCGTCGTTTCCACTCCAGGCTTTGGTTCTAGACAAGGGGGGAAGAGCAGGCAGTTAATTAGCTGGGCAATGGCAGACTAGGATCTGGGCTTGTTCCAGCACCGGGTAACTGGCCCAGGAGCCAGCTGTGCTGGCCCTGGGTTGCCATGGCAACGAGGATGCGGAATCCAGCTCAGTCTGTGTATTTTTTTAACCACAGTTCAGACTCTGTGTTCAGGGCCAGGAACGAAGCCCAGACCTCTCGGCTCCTACCTGTGGGGCCGGGCTGTCTCACACAGCCTGCAAACCACTTGCCATGGGCACCAGGGGTCCTTGTGAGACCCCAAAGGAGGCATCCAGCTCTCCAAAACCCAGAGTACATGGGAGAGGGAGCAGTGCAGGCCCTGGGAATGCGGCTCGATCTTGGAACTCATCTCCATCTCTGCACACAGCCCCACTGTGCCCACCAGTGCAATGCGAACAGGAGAAGGGGGCAGGCATGGCATCCTTGGCATCAGCCTCCCAGGATTTAAAACTCCCAACCCCATTCCCAGCAGGATGAGCTGCCAAAAACAGGGACCCTCCCAGCCCTGCAGTTTGCCCAGAGCTTGGATTTAAGCAGCAATCTCTTGGCTTGCTGTTCCTATAGCAACCCCTGCCCACACCTTGGATCGCAGTAACATCACATTGTGGATGCCAGAACCCCTTTCAGGATTTGTCAGCCCTCACAGTGACCCCCAACTATGCCCCAAACACCTTAAGGTCTTGGCAAAGGATTTTGGGTGGTCCAGCCACATTTCCAAGGTGGGATCTGGTGGTGTGGGAGCCAAGAGAAGAGGGGATAAGTTGTCTCTACCCAAAAAGCCTACCTAGGGCCACACCGTTGGAGAGGGCTGTACTGCCTTCAGCCTCGGGGCTGCAAGCTTGGTGTTTGGGCTTGGTGGTCTCCAGCCCAGCCAGCAGCGTCATGAAATCGATGACAGTATCGATGTCCTCCTTGTTGGCAGTGGCTTCCCTCAGGGCGCTGACAGCATTGAGGCGGCTGAAGGAGGTCAGCTCGGAGATGTTGGCACGGAGGAAGAGAAGGATGATGTTGAGGTCGTTGAGGGGGCAGGTGAGCATCCTGCGACTGAGCAGGTCGAAGGCAGGCAGCATCTCGTAGACGGAGAGCAGCCCCTTGTCCCACTGGCAGAGCTGCAGGGCATTGTAGATGACAACGGGGATGAGGAGGACATAGACGCTGCCAACTGAGAGGCTGATGAGCTGGAACACGGAGAAGAAGACCAGCTTGCAAGGGATGAGCGGGGGGATGTGTGGCTCCGCCTGGAGCAGCCCTGTTGCGATGGAGCAGTTGAACTCATCCTGGAAGAAGATGTTAAGGTGCAGAAAGACCAGGTAGAGGCAGGTGGCAGCCAGGAACAGGAGCAGCAGCAGGTTCCGCAGGATGTAGATGAACACCAGGGCGTGGGCATGCTGCTTGCAGCTCAGGTAGCGCTCCAGCAATGGGAACTCGAAATACCTCTCCCGGCGGGCCCTGGGGGTGGAGGGACACAGGGGCAGTGAGAGCCACCCCCCAAACTGCACCATTTCACCCAAGTCCATCCTGGATGCAGCCACAACGCCACATGGAGGGACTCTCCAAGGGTCATGGTGACCTGGCCTGGCCTCACCTCTCATACTCCTCCCAGAATCGCTCCGGCTCGGCACTGGCCTGCTGGACCTTCTTCATGTGCTGCACCAGGCGCACGGAGCGGTTGTAGGATTTATCCAGCTCATCGATGATGAAGAGGAGGTCGGAGTGCAGGGCAGGGGCGGCGGCGTAACGCCACAGCAGGTACGGCAGGTACATCAGCACCGCCACCACCAGCAGCGAGTAGGGGAAGGCCTGGGCAAAGAAGACAAACGGTCGTTGAGGATGTGGAGTTGCTCTTGCTGTGGACATCCAGATGGGATGCAGGGGCACCCAGACGTGACTTTGACCCTACCTTGATAGCCCAGAGGGACTTGGTGACGGCACGTCCCTCGGCGTCGAAGCCATGGTGGATGAGGGAGTCCCAGCAAGCCGTGTCGGTGTAGGCGGACTGCTTCCCCGTGAAGTTGGTGGGAGAGAAGCAGCTGATCTGGGAGCCTGGGGTGAGGAGGAGGAGAGCAAACCTCAGCCATGGAGGGTGGAGGAACACTCCACAGCCACGAGACAATGCCTTACAGGAGGGTAATTACATCTCAGGCATTGCTTTGAATTAAAAAAAGCCTTTTTCGTGGTCATTTGGGAACTGCTGTGTTTCTAGCAAGGACTTTTCCATCTCTTCCCAAACACAAACCCTTTGTGTGTAGTGGTGTGTACACAGGGCAGGGAATCAAAGACTGACCAGCCAGAAACTGGAGTAAAACCAAATCCTCAGGGACAGCAGCTGGATGTTGGCCGAGACCAGATTTAGCCTGAGGTCACAATGCACTATGAATGCATCTCTCCGTGCTGCCGGCACCCTCCTCCTCCTCCTTGGAAACAAGCCCGTGGCACCCAAAGGGCACAAACAGCTGAGGCTGGGCATTGACTCAGTGCTGCTCCTGGGGTTAACACAGCTGTTCCCGGGCTCTCCCAGTGAATTATGATCCATTAAAAACAATCAATAAATACCCACGAGGCAGAACAGCTCCTAAAACAGGACTTCCAGGCTGTTCCGCTTTGGATCACGATACCATCAAGAATACAAGGGGTTTGCCACAACAACCAAACCACCACTGGTGCTTGCCCACGACTCGAAGAACACATTGGAAAAGCCACAACTCACCAGCAGAGAACTCCCGGGCGAAAGCCAGCGAGACGAGGCAGAGGGGCAGCCCCACGGTGACAAACTTCAGCAGGCGATCACTTGGCAGCTCCAGCCGCAAGCCCCTGGCTCGGGAACTGCTGGGATCCGGGAGCAGAGCATCAGAGAGCATGTACTCAGCAGCCGTGTGTGAGAGGGACATTTTGAAGTGAGGAAAAGGAGACGCTGGCAGGGCTGCCTGAGGTGTGACTGACTCAAGGAGCGACTTTGCCGGGCTGAGGAGTCCCTGCCGAGAGCCTGCCCGAGCGCTGTGTCCGGCGGCTGTGAATGACAGCTCAGACAGGGCGTTAAATCACCTCCTAATTACAGGGGAAGCCTTTTCACAAATAGAAACAGAAAAACCCACCCCAGCAACCGCAGCAGTGAGCTGGGAAGGCAGCAGGCTGGGAAGGCAGCTTTCCTCCCTGACAGCATTCCTACAGGGCAGCGTTCCTGCCCAGCCGCGGCCGCTCCTGGCTCCCCGTGGTTTTATGTCCCTCTCTCATCAGCCGACAGATTCCTGGCGCTGCGGCCCAAGGGCATGGGGGTCCCCAGCTATTTTCAGCAGGGAGCCAGGGCACTGGGCCCTCCCCCAACAAGAAGCCCCAGCCAGATACATGGTGGCCCTGTGGGGTACAGAAAATCCTTTCCAGCACCCAAACCAGCCAGAGGGGCCAGAGGACATCCTGCTGCCCAGCCCCAAGCTCCCAGGACGGGTCAGGAGACGCCAAATGAGGCAGCTTTGAGGCAGAACATCAGCTGCAATTCCCCAGATCATCAATCCCTCCTCTTGCCTCCCTCTCAGGGCACAGGGGGAAGAATCTGACTCCAAGGAAAGCTCCCGAGGGCAAGGGATCCCAATAAAAATAAGGGATGGGGTAACTGAAGGGGCAGTGGGACAGAACTCTCCCAGCAGCACAGTGCTGAGACACCCACAGTGCTGAGAAACCCACACCAACGCTGCTGGCAGCATGGAGCAGGGGCAGTCTCAGAGCTGCTCAGCCCAGCCAAGCCAAGAAACTCCCCATGCAGTCTCTCAGCAGAGCAAAAAAAACCCAGAGCCACTGCCAAACTGCACTTTCGATGGATTTTCCAATGAAAAGACTCTCCAAATCTGAGCTAAACAACTCCGGAGAGACGAGTGACAGCTCCAAAATCTGGGAGGAGCTGCACCCAGGTCTGCTCAAACCTACACAGGGACTGAGTCCCACCTGGCCAGAGCACAGAGACGCACAACGCCTTCCCTTGAGGGAACTGGAGCTTTTATTGCCCGGAAACAAGTTCAAAACACAGATGAGGCAAAGCCCAACTTCCACCCAGCCTTGTTTGTCTAGAGGCTCTTCAGTGTGTCCAGCTGCTTTCCTGGGCCAGAAGCACACGTAGGCCCCCAGTCTGAACCCAGCAGCATCAACACCAGCACAGAGTGCAGGCTTCACCCCACCACCGGCTCCAAGGTGGGCACAGCTGCTGCCACGTGCTGGAGATGCAGAGATACACGGCACCGTTCCAGTCCTGCCTCGTCAGTCCTTGGGGATGTCCAGCTCTAGCTTCCTGAGGGTTTTTTGGAAGAAGTGAGGAGGCTTGCAGACGAAGTCTAGGGGCTGGCCCAGCAGCAGGCGGAGCCGGTGCGCGTGCAGGTGCAGGGGCAGGTACCGAGCCTTGCTCTGCTCCAGCTTCAGCCTCCTCAGGGTGAGCTCAGGAAGCTTCTGCAGCAAGGATGGAAAATGTTCCCTTCAGAACTGCAGCTTTTCAGCTGGGACTTGAAATCCCCCGGCCATGAGGAGCTGGGGGACACAAGGGGCTGTATCCAGCTCCAGCTGCTCCCCAGGGCACTGCCTTACCTGGGGCGCCAGTTTGCTCCAGTGCGAGTATTTGTGATCCCCCAGGATGGGGCACCCCAAGCCATAGGCCAGGTGAACCCGGATCTGGTGCTTCACCCCTGAGGAGAAAAGGGGAAGAAGAGAAAGGTGACATCCAGCTGTGCCAGGCCTCGGCACCCACCACCCTCGGTGCTAGACAATGCCATGCCAAAATCACTGGCAGCCAGCAAACAGCTTGGCAGCAAAGCATCACCCCAGCACGGCTTAATCCCAGAGCTTTGTTCCAAAAAGGATTCCAGTCATGTCTAATGACAAGTTCCCCCTTCCAGAGCTGCTGCTGACTGCACAGAGAGCGGATCCAGCCCCGGGACACCCCGGCAGGCCTCGCTCACCGGTGACGGGCTGCAGCTCCAGCAGCGAGCAGGCGGAGGCGCTGGCCAGCCGGCGGTACCGAGTCACCGCGCTCTCGGCATTGCGGTTCTTGCGGATTTTCATCACCTTCCCATCCTCCGGACGCAGGCGGTAGTTGGGAGCCAGAGTCATCTGAAGGGTGGAGAGAGGAGGAGTTGGGGGAGGCAGGAGGGGATGCTGGGGTTGCCTGGCCACAATAGTGCCCGAGGGAACACGGGAGTCACCTTGTAGTGGGACTGGTGGCTCTGCACCTCCTTTTCCACGATGGGGATCTCCACAATGCCCTCAACAGGGTCCGGGTCCCCCAGGACAATTGCCCTGGAAAGGGAAAGCAGAAAGCAGAGGTCTGCAGGGTGTCACTCACAGGATGGGAACCCCCCCCTCAGCCCCTCTCTCACAACCCAGTCCCATAAAATGGTGCTGAAGGGGGAGATAAGCAACACCCCCTACTTCCACAAAGCCCCCACACCCCAGGGATTGTCCCCTCCTTTTTTAAACCTCCTTCACAGCCCCTTCTTCACTCAAACCTTTCCTACCAGTAGAACTTCTCCACCTGACGGGTTTTGAAGAGCAGACGGATCTTCTCTGCTGCCTCCTTGCTCCGTGCCAGCACCATCACGCCCGTGGTCTCCTTGTCCAAGCGGTGGCAGAGGTGCAGGGGGTCAGCTCTCATGTTCTCCAGCATCTTGGCCAAAATGGGCAGCACATCAGCGATGCAGTTCTTGATGCCGGGGCCGCCTGTGTGACCCAGGGCAGCAAGGAGACTCAACTCTCGTACTCCCCATGCACCCTAAATCACCCCAAAATGCGAGGGGAAGGCTGAGATCTGAGAGTGACCAAGCCCCTGGAACCCTTCCTGGGAAGGGAAACCCGAGCACAGGAAGGACAGAGACAGAGGATCCCTGTCAGCACCAGGGAGTCGTTTGCATTCCCCACTCCTCCTCACCATGCACAGGGAGCCCGTAGGGTTTGTCTATCACCACAATCTCCTCATTCTGGTATACAGTTCTCTGCTTGAGGATCTTGGCCAGGACGTTGGGGTGAACCTGCTGCAGCTGCTGGCTCAATGCAGCGAGTTCCCGGA
>VZRS01014882.1:0-15443 GCA_013398055.1 Ifrita kowaldi
AAATCACAGTAAAGTGATAGGGCCCAACTCCTGTTACAATGACAACTTTCCGAAGTAGAATGCTGGGCTCTTGCCACTTTCCAGGAAGAACTACTGACTGATAAAATTGGGTATTCAATGTCTGGTGCACCATTTTCCATATTCACAATAGATTCTTATTTTTAATTAAAGAAGAATTATTTAAGACATACCTCTATGCCTTTTTTTGTTTTAGATCGCAAGGCAGCACAGATGTAAAAGAAAGATGAGAAATGTTTACATATCAGCATCCAAAAAATAAAGTATTTGACAGGTAATCCATTTCTTGAATTGCACTGTAGTTGAACATCTAGGTTCTTTATTACTTGCAAGCTACATTCACACTTTAATAATGCAAAAACTCTAAGGTAATTATGCATATGATTCCAGGAAAGCAAAATTATAGTTATCTGAATGGTGCCAAAACATATCCCTAACGATTCCCATTCTCCATCATTTCTGTACCATGTGCAGCAGTGAAAGAGAGAGAGACAGCAAGGAGAGATTCACTTCATCTAACACCTGTAGCTCATCACCACCTGCAGCATATCTGGCAATACATGTCAAACAGAAAAATAGATGTCCAGTAAACAGAAGGCACAAAATTTTGGATGAGCTAAAAATGGCAATGACTTCAGATATCCATCACTGACAAAACTATGACCCTTCTATCAGCATCATCCAAACCAGAACAGATGGAAGCTAAAAGTGCTTTTATCCATCCCAGGCCCATAATGAACTGCAGGCTGCCCTCCCTGCCAGAAGTCTCTCTCGCTGGTCCAGAGCTGCTCCTCTGCAATATTGCAAATGGAAAGACATCACAGGCATGCACATGTGCCTTGCAGGAACAGATTTTATACTGGGACTGTTCTTGAGCCTTTACCACAACTTGACTCTCATCTGATAAGGAAATAACAAGGGTATGGCACAAATTATTTCCTGTTTCTCTGATATAAACACTCCCCCTTTATATATCTTTTTAGTAGCCCACTGCTTACTTCCATTATTTGTCCTCCTTAGCTCCAGCCATTATTGTTATCTTGTACCTGGATTTTACCATATGGCTTGCCTGCTGCTAAAAGTACTATCTCCCACCTTGGTGCCATTTTCTTCTCATCACTGACCCATTAATATTTTGTTCTCTGAGCAAAGATATATCAGGTGGTTTAGGCAGTTTATTTGAAGTTTTTCCTTAAGCCCCTGCTTTCTCCTCTGTCCCTAGAAAATGAGGTGCACACCTAGTAAGTCACAACACAAAGAAAAAGGCATGAAGCTGCAGGTGTCATGTCCTTCCAAAGGAAACCAGCCCCTGGTGTACCTAATCTAGTTTGGGGACGTTTATCCAAGTTCAGCAAGGTCTCCACAGAGCTCGCTCATTTTCTCATCAGCTGGTATGAGCCTCCTATTATTGCCACTCTAACATTAAGGGCGTGAAAGGTGTTACAGTTCCTGACAGGCACATTACCCCATAACCACGTTTGGGAGCCCCGTGCTGACCCCACTCACTGCTGATGCAGCCTGTCCTTCTGTGGCAGAATGAAAGAGGCACGTGGTGCCCGAGGCACCCTGTCCCTCTCCCCCAGCTCTTGCACCGCTCCGGCATGCAAGGCACAGACACGTTTGCCCTTTTACCACCACGTCCCTCCCCAGCTCCTGCCTCTTGCCAAAGGCAGCATCCCAGCAGGCACGCTGCCAGCTCCTCCCGCCAAGGTCGAGGACAATGATGTGCTCTGTGCCCCCGCAGCCACCGTGCCAAATGGCAGCATATGGCACCTTCCCCCCAGATCCCGTAGCTGCAGCACTGCGCTTGGCAAGCCACAAAAATCACCCTTCCCTGGGTGTTCTCCTCCTCCTCCTCCACGCTGGCACGCAGTGGAGTGGCTGCCACGGCTGTCACATTTTCCGCTGTCACCCTGAAAGGAGCCCTTTGCCGAGCAGATCTGGCAGCACACGGACAAAGGGCAGGCTGCTCCCGACACGCGCCGCCTGGAAGGCACACCACGGACTGGGAATGCTGGCTGCTGGCTATAGCTCACATCAACCCAGAGCAAGCAGTCCTACTCCTCCCACAGCAGAGAATGGCCGGTCTGCAGCAGGAATCAACATAACACCATCACACAACGCTCCTTGACTTCATGCTCTCATTAATCATCATCTAAATTGTAGACCTGCTCCATTAAAACCTGACAGTCAGCCATGGGCTTGCAGTTTGATGCTATCTCTTCAAGAACACACATCAATCACCTGTTCCTCCTTGCTATCTCTTCCAGAAAATAAAACTTAAGTGCTCACTGAATTTATGGTTATAGCAGGGATTTGAAACACAGCACTGAACATCACGATTTCACAAGTTATGCCCGTCAGATTTATAAGAGACATAGTTTAATTAGCAGAGATTTCCACCTCCACAAGTAGCAGTACAAGCTATGACTCCATGAGGAGAGATGAGACCATGTCGGCCTAGGAAGAGACATTCACATCCCACGGAAAGGTTTTCCTTTCCTGTCAAAGCGAAGGAATCAGCCTAACCTCACCTTTAACATGCTGCATAACAAAGCAGCACCATGTACTAGTACATGATATAACTCTGAAACTGGCTGATACTCTGCCTTTTCAGCCTTATATTTGACACCCATGCTGAAGAAACAAACACAAGCAAAGTCCTTGCAGCCACCCGGGTTTGAAAATTCTTTCCCACCCTTTTAATACAAGGCTGGAAAAGAAGAACGATGACGCTTTATTTTAAATCAGGATCAGCGTTCCCCAGGCACCAGTAATGGAAAAGGGGGAAGATGAAAGAGCCTGCAGAAGGGCGGGATGAACAGCAAAGGATGTGTGAGCCTCTTACTGCCACAGCCACAGGGTGGAGGGTTAAGTCAGGCAGAAACACCCAAGCACTTGAGAAAACGTGAGTTGTCTGCTGCAAGGTCTGCCAACTTCAGGAAAATCCAGTTTCTATTCAGGTTACCTAGGCACTAGGAAGTAACATATTTTGAGGATGCTTTGTTAAACCAGCATTTAATCCAAGTGGAACTTGGATTATCCCACTACTTTCAGAGATGGAAGGACTTCACAAACTTGTGTCCTTTTCCTCCCACAGGAGGAGCACAGCTCGCTGGTGTACCAAGGAGGCGAGATCTGCCTTCAGACTCAGCCACCAGCTTTCCAGACAGCTTCAGACAAGTCACCTCCTCTCCATCTTTCCTGCCATTTACAGTGGAATCCCACCAGCTATATCACAGCAGAGGTATATATGCATCTTAACTGAGTTATATTTTGCAGCTGCAGATGCTCTTGCTGAAAATGGTAATGAGCATGGAAATTTTATGTTGGTTTTTATTATTATTGTTATTACTATTATTACTACTACTACTATTACAGAAGACTGGCAAACATCTCTACTAGAAAATGCCTCACCAAATAATGACATCTTGAATGTCTAAGCTTTGGAGCTTCCCTCTGTCTCATTTCTTCCTACAATGCTATTTTCATTACTTAATCAAATACAGATTGTCTTTTTAACAACTGAAATACAGAAAGTGCACACAGACAATTATAATAAAAGCATTATTTTCTTATAAAACCTTGCATGTTGACTAAAGCTGATGGATCCTCAATTCTGTGAGTGAAATAATCATCATCACAATACATCCAAATAATAGCAGTATGGGCATTTAGCAACATCATTTCTCAAAAGAAGCCTGAATTATCACTGCCTCCGACTTTTCCCTTTTTCCCAGTACCTTCTTCCCACTTCACAGAATTTGCTTGGGAATCTAAGTTTCAAACTGTCCTTCATGATATGTCAAGGATATTTCAAAAAGCAATCATGGAGCTAAAAATTGAAGCCCTGAACAGGGTATCCAGACACAAGAACATCTGTTACTACACCGGACTTTTTGATGTCGCCACTAGAGGGACTGACATGAAGCTAAAAAAACCAAGCAACCAAGCAGAGGAACCCTTATTATCTGTCACAGATGCCCTTCAGGCAGCTCTTGTATTTAGGAAGAGGAAAGGCATTTTGCTGCTTTCGAGGCAAAGTTTGTGCTTGCACCCCAGAGAATGCCAGAAGTATCAATACACAGGATTTTGTACTGGCAAACAAAACAGCCACAGACACAAAGTTAATGGACACAGACCTTACTGGGGACCTGCTGTACCTTCACAACTCACTCCTGCCATACCTTTGGGGTGCAATGTATCTTCAGCCCCACAGAGTCTGCACAATCAAAGTTCAGGGATTTTCTCACACCTCTTAACAGAACAATGGAAAAAGCCAATATTGTGCTTCCCACAACTATAATTTGGTCCCCAAATCACTATCAGAAATGGTCCAAGCAACAAGCTCTCATTCCAGTTACCTTTCTCACTTCCCACAGACCACCTGGCTTTGTGGGAACTCTCTCTGCATTTCTGGCACTGCGTAAGCCATTTTCCAATATTATTAATGATCATCAAAATCCAGTGCCAGCTGGAGTGCTGAGGCAGAGAAAAAAAAAAATCTCATTGTTGCTGTGATGCTACAAGTGGTAGCATTTAAAATAGGGTGGGAATAAACTGTATCCCAATGTAATTATCATGATGAGCTACACCCTCACTAAGAGCCAATCTGGTGTACACCAACAATAATGGTGGAAGAAGTTCATCACAAACTCGACCAATAAGTTTGGTTTTTTGCTACCTAAGCTTTTAAAGATGCCACTGCCATTATGTTCCAAATTCTTCTGTGTAGCAGATGACCTCCAGAATGACAGCAGTGGGTCACAAATGATCAATATTGCTAATTTAACACACCTCAGATCACATGCACCACGGCCTAAGCAGGATCAATAAAAGCAATCCACTTCTAAATTAAAAGACACAAGTGAAAAATAACTTTTTAACTTCAGCTTCATACACCGTGCTTGAGTAATGGTATATTTTTATGGAGTATGGGTGAATTTTTATAGAGTTGGTGCAGTCTTCTGCCATATGTAATTAATGTCACTGAGAAAAGATGATTAAACAGAATTACTTTAGCTGAAAGAAAATGAAATATATAATTGTTCAGTAGTTTTCAGAAGTGATTCACCTCTCTCACCTATTTTCAAAATAGACTGTAACTAGGAAATACCGTTTAGAAAGCAGGCAATATTACTACTACTTCTAATATAAACACACACACTTCTAACCTACAGGCTGCACTCATTCACCAAGACAGATGGGATTCAAGATAACAGGGTCTATATATGAAACTTTGTAATATTCCACTAAATACGACGTTACACACCCAAGCTATGTGAGCGAGGAGAAATGTGTTTATTCTGCACATGCTGCACACCTCAGAAAGGGCTCTTCTTTCATTTCTCTTTTAAACAGTTCTTGCATCTAGATTTAATACCTTCACTTCAAAAGCAGATGGCCTAAACTTCTACTATCAGATAAATCTAGGCTGAAAAAAAAATCAATGAATTAATGTTTAAAGAAATTATGTGTAAAACAGTTATTTCAGGCTCTTCCATGCTACATACCAGTGCTTGAATTCTACCAGAAAAGCAACCTCATCTTCTGAATGGGAAAAGGTGCTTCATCTCCCCTTGCATGATAAACAGGACATTTTCTGGTAGTTCTTTAGTAGCCCAAATCTGAGTCACACCAATCTCAATCTTTAAGCAGATGCAGTATCATGAGGGGATCTTTCATATGAAGGAGAGGAGGCAAAACTACCCATGTCACTGTGGAAATGTGTCACAACCTTAGTCTTGCCTCTCTCTCCCAAACCCCTCGTATACAGGTTATTATCACTTCAGATTGACACCATTAAGATGCAAGGCTTGTTACTGCAGTATCATCTCAATTAAATATGTGTGGACACACAGGCACAGAAAGGTAGGACTTGGTCCAATGTCACAGACAGAGGCACTGGAACAAAAAGCAGGTATCTTAAACTTGGTGCCCTCCCCCACTTGTTGCTCAGTAGCCATGTCAAGAATGGCACAAAAACACAGATAAAAAGGGATATTACATGCATTGCCTTGTACAGAAATGAGCTTGACATTAGCAGATTGGTGGTGGCAGCACAACAGCTCAGTGGCATGACCCACCATCTCACTTCACAGGCATGCAGGATTGAGGATGGTTTGAGTTTTGTTTTTCTGAAAACTACCCAGGAGACAAAACTGTTACGGGCACATCAACTAATTCCGCATCCTGAGAGCTGCTGCTCAAGATGGAAAAGCGTTCATTCCCAGTGAGCCCTCACCATTAACCTTGTGAGAAACATGCAGCAAGGCTTCAGCCAGCTTCATTTCCCTGGCTCGCTGACTCCACGCACCTCCAAGACTCACTTAAAAAAAAAAACCACCTCAGTTTTGAATCACCTTTCAAAGGATGAGAATGAGGCAGTGCATGCCAATGCGTTCAAGTGCAGAGAGGTGGCTCTCTACCACATACATTTCTGAGAAATGTATCACTCTTAATAAGGACAGCAAGGCTTTCAGGAGATCTCCGACAGGGAATGAGCAGCGCTCCAAGCTGCTCTAGTGCAATACATGATTACAGGGAGATATCTGTGCAGCAAGGCTGGTGCCCATTTGATTGAACAGCCTGTCTGCTCCCTCCACAAGATATCAGAGGTACAATTAGTTCAGTCGGAGGTATCAGCAATGCCCTTGAGGTCCCGTGCTCCTGACGGCTAATGAAGAGGCACTGCTGGCTGTCAGCACGTACAGGGGGAGGCATTCATCTTCCTGGCAGCACCAATTAAATCCACCCGCATCATACCAGGAGTCAGGAATTCAGCACCGGGAACGAGTCAGAGCAGCTGAATGGTTTAACACTTCGTTTTTGGGTTTTATACTGTGGAGAAAAGGGAGTAAATTGTGCTAGCTATGCTGATGGCAAGGGGAATACGGAGAATCTGCCTGACAGCAAAGGCAAAGAGAGCACCCTCAGTGCTCAGGTGTGTGCACACATGCGTTGTGGAAAGGCTTTCTTTTGCATCAGGGCAGGAAACCTCTCAATACACAAACAATTTTCTCCTGAAGTCAACAGAAGAGAATTTGCTTGTTGAATTGTGTTGCCAACACTCTGCTAAGCCTTCAAGCAAAGCCACTTGCTGTATGTGTGGGTGTATCCTCAGTAAGGATACGCCAATTACTCCTGAGAAGACAAGGCAGCGAACTCTTGCCCCTTATTTCTTACAAGGCTACATCCTTACAGAAAACACAGAGTTCTATTTCAAAACAGCAGGCTCAAAAGCTTCTAAAACATTTCTATCCCTGAGACATGATGCTGCATCATATCAGCCACAATCCAACACGTCAGCTAATCATCTGCCCTGCTTGGTGCCTCACTGTAGAGTCCCACCAGTCCCATCCCACAGAAGTCCGGCTGTCAATATGACTTACAGGACTAAAAAGCACTGATATCAGAAGTGAAGGATATTGAAGTAGAAGCTACAGTAAGCACCTGGTATCCAAGCTGCTAAGGCACACAGAAGCACTACAAAGAAAATTGGGTTTTTAGCCAAAAAAAGATGTATCTGTAATTCCTGTTTTGTCTTACTTGTGTCCATTAGGGAAAAAATGCAACTGCGCTTACCAAATCCACATTTTCCAGGCCTTCGTGGACCCTTAATTAAAACCACTATGAATCAGTAGGTGCCAAGAATTAGCACCAGTGTGGTCTTTCCATGTCAGGTGTTTGAGAACTCATGGTGAAAGTCTCAAAGGGTTTAATCTGCTAAACACTGTATAGCAACAGGGAACTCAAGAGGTTTTGATTGCTTCACAACAAACTGGCAGCCATTTATCTTCTCAAACCCCACAACTCCTTTGTGGAGGCTGAAGGGCCTGTTTACTGACAGGGAGATCAGTGTGACACACACATGCAAAACAGACCCCACCTGACTCTCAGCCGTGGAGGCAGAGACCTACCTGTGCAGATCTCAGCTGAATTAAAGGAGTGAAAACCTACTGCAGCAGCAGAAGCAAAAAAGTAGAAGTTTATTATCCAACCTTTCACGTAAAGGAAGCTCAAAAAACCCCAAACCTCAAACCCATCTCACACTCCCTACCAGAACAGCTAACCTGCACGAAATGTAATTTGCCATATAGCATGCAATTAAATACATGAAGAAACAATGAAAAAGGTCTTTGGATGCCACTTTTCCTCTAATGAAAAAAATTACAACTATTTCAAAATTCTGGGAATTTAGTATTTCACTCCCTTACAGAGATTTTAATTAAGAGCCTGACAAAATGACCTTTAACAAAAGTGGACAGTGCTGAAGGTAATTCTTGCCTTCTGCAGTCTCCACCATCCATGACTCAAGATCTCGTGTTCCCTAACAGGAAGGGAGATAGCCCAGAATCCACAGGCACAAGGAATCAGCAGGCACACAAACGCAGAAAAAAGCATCAGCAGAGACTCCAAGTGAGTTTGCTGAAATATTACAGCTCTTTCCTAACAGTCTGAATAATCCCTAAGCATGAAACTTTGACTTAAGCTGCAGACACATAACTTGGGGCTGCACAGAGAATGCTTCAAGTGGGATGAACTGACTTTGGTACCTCAGGATGACCAAAGTGCAAATTCATCCATACAGACGCACATGCTGGACTATGATACTTTGTCAATGGTAAAAAATACAACACAGATGCATGAAGTTTACAAGCAAAAGATTCCACAAGGAATACCGAAGATCAGTATTTGGAAATTCATGTTCTAGTTTAAACGGTACTAAATAAATATTAAAACTCATGCGACTGCAAAACTCATCAGAGAAATCTTTAGGATGTTTGTGTCTCTAAGGGAATTCACAATTTAGATCAGAGCATGCAAACAGGTCACCTGCTAGTGAACATGGTCCTGAAAGTAACCTTGTCCTCTGTGCTCATTTTTCATGAAATCTGCATTAACACAGGACAGGGACAAAGAAAGACACGATTCAGTAACATCCGAATGATGAGGCACCACTGGAGTGATGATCTGGCTTCTTACCTGAGGCCAAGCTGCAAAATGATTTATCAGACTCAGAGGAGGACATCTGCCAGCACACAAGGATCTCAAGTAACCGCAGCTGGTGGGGTAGCAGTGTGAGCAGCTTAGTTTCCAGGATCAAAGTCCAGTCAGTGAGGAAGCACATCCCTTTGTCCATTCAATAACCATCATATCTTCTAGACCAACTGCCTACATAGTCCCAGATTATTCTGAGCTGGTGGTGCTTCCTGACAGTATCAGGAAATGAGAATTCAAGTCCTTGGAGCTCCTACAAGCATCCAGATATCCCTGGGAAAGCCACGGGCCTCTACTGCAAGGCTTTTCATGCTGCACGTGCCCAAAATGCCTTCACACAGCAACCCTTGGAGAGTCCAGGAGATTCTAAAAAAGACGCTTGAGCCTTGTGTGAGAAATAGTGGATGAGCCTGAGCTTCCCACCTCTCTGTGCTTGGCTCCTCCTGGTGCCAGTGAGGTGCAGGAATCCTGTCTGCAAACCACCACACATGCAAGAACCACAGTGGTACCTCTGTCCTGCACCTGCGGGTGACACGTAATCCACTGAGACACAGTTCTGTGGGAACAGAGATGCCTTCCCCCATTACACCTGCACACCAAGAGGAAAACCTCGGGTTTCCTTTAGAACGCAACCAATGCACAGAATGAGGTTTTATCTACTATATAAAGCTCACAACAACTAGCAAACCTAACCACACAACTTGGCTATATGTGCACATTTCCCACTAAAAGGTATTAATTTAAAGCCTCTTCTGATTTTTGTTGACTATGAAACATTCCTCTGAGTGCAAGAGAAGCTGTTAATAAGCACAAGCGTCACTAATCCTTTCATGGTCACTGACTCCAGCACAGGAAACTCCCACACAGAAGCGTGGCGTGGGCCTTGTGCTGTAGTGGACAAAGTTTCCCTCCTGTAAATTAACTCTGCCAGCACACCAGATTTTTAAAAAAAGGAAAAAATTTAAGTATTAAATCATGTAATGACTTAGGGAATGAACAGAATGTTTTCAAAATGCAAATTGAAGGCATCTGTGTTTTAATTACAGCACCAAAACTGCAAGATACTTGTCTCCACACATTTTTTTCATTCATCTTCAGAGATGGCTGCACACAGAGTATTAGTTTCATAGTATAAACCTACTCCCACGTACATTCCCAAAATAATTTGCATGTATACCAATAAACAAACACACGCACACAAGTTTTCAGGCCGCCCACAGACGTGATAGACAAAAAGAGGACTTGTCACTTTTGCTTTTGGGATTGTAACCAAAATTGCTTCAACTTTTAATACACGGAAAACAGAATGCAAGAGCTTCAGCACCATACATTTAACACAATGCTCAGTTAAGATGACAAAGTTTTTAAAAATCTGCAAATAGATCCTGTTGCTACATAGCTGATTTCCCATACGAAAGCTAACAAAGGCTAAACAGGACCGTAACTACAATACATTCTTCTGTGTTACACTCAAAGAGCTCTGTTTTGTTGCTGTCAGCCTATGAAATTGACTTTTATACTGAGTCACTAAGAGGAGATGGATGACAAACAGCTCCATTACAGAAGGCTGACAAATTCTTGCCTTGAGAAGCAACAGTGACATGATGATAGTGGCAATGCTCAGTTCATCTCTGCATAAAATACAGTTGGCACTTCTACTTCACTACTACATATCTGCACTGTGATGCCTCCTCCACAGTCAGAGTCTTCACTTTAATTTCATCCCTCAAAGACCAGTGCTGTGGCATGAAATGTCCTGACTTCCCAAAAAACCTTTTTCTTTTCATCATGAATTCTTGGCATAATATGTCCAGTAGGAAATCTCTACAGCCACATGCTTGTAAGCAAGGGGCGGGGAGGGAGGAAATAAATACGTTGGTGCTATCCTAAAACACATTCAAAGCCCCATTCTCAGAACTGAAAACAAGCAAAACACAGCAAAACACAAAAGCCTACCTGATTCTCAGGGATGCTCCAGATAAATACTGAACTCTGCCCAAAAGTAACTACAAATTACTTTTCAGCTTGACTCCACAGAAAGGTGACGTAAAGAACATTTTGGGAAATCACAAGAGCAACTGCGCTCTTAACTTGGGCATGAAGGATAAGCATCCCCAGGGCCAGCATTATCAGACAGATTAAGGTGTCATACGAATCATATGCAGAATTCTCCTAATTTTCAATGAAAAGAAGATTTAAGTCAACTCCAGACTTGCAATGCTAATAAATAGGTTTCTTTCAATATTTTGAACATATAAAAAAGAGACTTTGAGAAGAGACAATGAGAAACTTTTCAAATCTGATTGATTCAAGACTGGGGTGAGCGTTAAACCTCAGAGATACCACACTGGCTTTCTTTGCATAATAATCCCTTACTGCCCATGGCTTTCATAATCAAGTTTTGAAGCCTACTTCATATTTCTGACACTTTTACAATATATTAGAACTTGGCACATCAGTGAACACAACTACATTTGTGCCCTGATACAAAGATGGTTTAAGACCAAGAACAACAGACATTACCATCTATTTGCCCTTCCAAACAGCCATAATAGGAGGTGTATTAATATAAAAGTAGTATGGGGATTAACAGAACATATTGAATAAATACACTGCGCTGGCTGGATGTGGAAACAGAACTGGTTAGTTTGGAAAAGATGCTTAAAATCAAGTCAATCGTTAACCCAACACTGCAACATCCACCACCAAACCATGTCCCTAAGCATCACATCTACAAATCTTTGAAATAACTCCAGGTATGCTTGACTCCCCTACTTCCCTCCCACAAGCCTGTCCCAATGCTTGACAACCCTTTCAGTGAAGCAATTTTTCCCAGTATCTAACCCAAAACTCCACCGGTGCAACTTGAGGCCACTTCCTCTCATCCTGTCGCATGCTACCTGCAATAAGGTCCTCATCCAGCTTCCTTTTCTCCAGGCTAAACCACCCCCAGCTCCCTCAGCCGTTCCTCCAACCTGTGCCCCAGACCCTTCCCCAGCTCCACTGCCCTTCTCCAGACTCGCTCCAGCCCCTCAGTGTCTTTCTTGCACTGAGGGGCCCAGAACTGGACACAGCACTCAAGGTGCAGCCTCACCAGTGCCGAGTATGGGGACAATCCCTGCCCTGGTCCCTCTGGCCACACTATTGCTGATCCAGGCCAGGTGCCACTGGCCTTCTTGGCCACCTGGGCACAGCTGGCTCATGTTCAGCTGCTGGTGAGCACCCCCAGGTCCTTTTCTGCTGGGAACTTTTCCAACCACTCTGTGCCCAACTCACAGCGCCGCATGGGGCTGTTGTGATCCAAGAGCAGGAGCTGGCACGTCCTTGCCCTGGAGAATTCTGCTTGACACTAACAAATAAAATACACATCCTTTTCCTATGCTGCCCAGGGGTAAATGAAAAAATTATAAACCAACATATTAACAAATTAAACCTTTTTTTTTTCCTTAAATTGAATCATTAATCACCTTCAGCTTCTGTTCTGGCACAACAGATGTGGCCATTCATCACTGAGGACAAACTGCAAGGGCTTTTCATATGGAGTAGAATATCCTACCTGGAACAACTTCAAAAAGGAACTTTCCTGGACTTTCTTCATTGCAGGGATGCTCGATTACTCTGTTGCCAGGCAGAAAGATGGTACCCTAAAAAAAAAGTAACAACAAACAGGGGATTAAAATTGCTACCGTGCTTCTGATAGACTAATGCTGCTTCTTTTTGGACTGGGTTAAACATGAATTTTTCACTGTAAACACCTGAACAGCTGATTTCCAAAGTGAGATTGAGGAGGCATTATCCCAAAAGCCAAAATGATAGATCCCCTTAATTAACTATGGCATTTGATAACAGCTTTAGGTTTTTTTAATCTCTTGGGTATTTGATGCTATGCAGAGTTTTGTATTTATCACATATACTAATCCCACTGTTCTGCAGGGAAAAATCTTAAAAGAAAGAGTTAGTGAAGAGCTAGGAAGTTGCATATGTGAGGCAGGGGAACTCACCAGCCAGGCTTCTTAGCTAAAACCAAAGGGGGTGTGGACAGAAGAGTAATGTCACTTTGTGGGGTGCACACCCAGTTCTGCTCTGGGCCCTTTTCCCATAGCATCTCAGGGAAGAAACCCAGAGAAAACATCCCACTCCCACCCAGTGGCTGCAGCATGCCGGGCTGCTGGTGCTAAGGCACAGAGGGCACAGGGGAGTCCTGTCAAGATGCGTTTGCTACACACAGAGAGATGGCAGAAAATCTCTGTGGTGGGCATTGAATGCCTTTACTACAACTTCACTGCCTTGAGAGGGCAGGTGGGGAATTTTAGCTGTGCATGGTTTTTAGTAACACTGGTTACCAAAAACAACCCCTGCAACCCTCAAAACACTTCTGGGGCTGTGCTGAAGACACAACTCATTCCCTCCCCTTTGGTCTGCTGACACATGGGATGGATAGAGCATCCCTTTCCTCTGAGAGCTCTTTTTCATTTTTAGAAATTACAGCTCCTCCTAGTACCATTTCAACCTCAGTCAGCAGGCAGTCCTTAGTGAAATTATGCTGGGATGGCTGTCCAGGGATAAATTTTCAGAGCAGCATCCTAGGAATTGTATTAGGTACAAGGTCTCCAGCACTGTTAACAGGAGATAGCACCTACTTAGTAATATTCTCCAATTATGACATAATGGGGCCCCCATGTGCAAAGTAAACAACTTACATAACTTACACATCTTAAACACAGAATACCTCAAGTAAGGTCCTTATCCCCATAAGGATCTTTGAGTCCAACATGGAGGACTATTGTTCATAGTAGTTTCAACCAAATGCCCGAACATGTCAGACCCCTCCTCAAAACAGCACTAAAGGATATCCCTGTACATGAAAAACAACGATTTTGATATCCAGTATTCATTGCTATGACCTGTAATCTTCATTATGAGCAGAACCATTTACAATTACTGGAAAGTCAAGACAAGCTGAAACACTACAGTCTTCTCACAAAGGAGATCTTACAAACCAACAGGAAAAAGTCACCTGAAGGAACAGGTAACAGATGTTTCACAAAATCAGTACTTGTACCAGCTGATGTGGAGTCTGGGCTCTATACCAACTTGTCACTGCTGTGTGCCAGCAAGAACACTGTTCACAGGAAGGCAAAGAGAGGGTGCACAGGTATTTCATCAGAACATACAAAATCACCTCCATTAAACACTATGACACCTGTTAAAGCATCATGAAAGCAGCTGAAACAGCACAGCTTTCTGCTGAGGTGGCACAAGCAGCAGGTATCAGCAGCTATGGGCAGATGTCCCCACTCACTGCATATACAAATGTATTAGGAGCATTAAGTGCCTTGGAGCTGCCTTCCTTCATTCCTGCCGCACACAGCACCTGTTAACAGATGTCACACCCCAAAGCCTTCTGTGAAATACCTTATTAAGGAAGAAAAATGCCATAAACAAAAATGATTATATGAACAGGAGAAGGTAAGTCACAATGTAGTTCAACTGCTCATATTAATACCTGAAGAAAAAACTGGAGTAACAGGTTTTTGAGAAAAACAAGGAATACATTTTTTCTGAGAATTATGGGACACCAGGAATAAGAATCTCTAAAAGCCATTCTAACTACATGTATTTTTGTCCCATGGAACAGACCATTAAGACTGGTATAATTTTCTTGCCCACTTTCAGACTGAGCTGGTTTTACCCAGAAGAAGCTCCACCCAGGACACTGGATCAACAGATCACTCTTCATGCTGGAATAAGTGTCACTATCTCAGGAGCTTGCATCACTGAAGGCATACAACATATTCAAGCTAATCATTGGTCTTGCTACTCAATTAAACAAAAATACAAAATTAACGAGACCTAGCCTACAGCACTGTAAACTAAAATCAATTCATGAGACAGTAAATGCATTCAACTTTGGTGTCAACTGTTAGCAACTGGCATGCTGCAGACTCATTACAGTGTGATGCCTTCTGATGTTTTGATGCAAAACCCTTTTACCATTTCCAGTGAGCTCTCTTAATAACAGATTTTTGAGAACACAGAAACAAAACTGCTACATTTATAACCCTAGCGCCTTAATTTTATAGATGAAACCTATTTCATCTACTAAAATGTAAAGCCTAAAGCCACACACAATAGCTAAGTTAATATGAGGAGAAACCAGACAGTAACACCATACAGAATACTGCAGTAGTTTAAAAAGAAAATGTCCTCAAGTGGTGATTTTATTTTACTGTCTATTTCCAGAACTATTATTGCAAACATCAGTGCACATTAAATACTTCAATATATGTATGTGAGGGGCTTTTTCAATTTAAAAAAATAGCTTTGTTTGTGCAACATGCACCTGGGTGCCCAACACTAGTGGAGAAAGCGTTAAGAGAGCAATTGCAGCTCTCTCACTTCCCATTCTGTCTGCTTTCACACCC
>VZRS01014882.1:15851-60524 GCA_013398055.1 Ifrita kowaldi
TGCCGGGCTGCTGGTGCTAAGGCACAGAGGGCACAGGGGAGTCCTGTCAAGATGCGTTTGCTACACACAGAGAGATGGCAGAAAATCTCTGTGGTGGGCATTGAATGCCTTTACTACAACTTCACTGCCTTGAGAGGGCAGGTGGGGAATTTTAGCTGTGCATGGTTTTTAGTAACACTGGTTACCAAAAACAACCCCTGCAACCCTCAAAACACTTCTGGGGCTGTGCTGAAGACACAACTCATTCCCTCCCCTTTGGTCTGCTGACACATGGGATGGATAGAGCATCCCTTTCCTCTGAGAGCTCTTTTTCATTTTTAGAAATTACAGCTCCTCCTAGTACCATTTCAACCTCAGTCAGCAGGCAGTCCTTAGTGAAATTATGCTGGGATGGCTGTCCAGGGATAAATTTTCAGAGCAGCATCCTAGGAATTGTATTAGGTACAAGGTCTCCAGCACTGTTAACAGGAGATAGCACCTACTTAGTAATATTCTCCAATTATGACATAATGGGGCCCCCATGTGCAAAGTAAACAACTTACATAACTTACACATCTTAAACACAGAATACCTCAAGTAAGGTCCTTATCCCCATAAGGATCTTTGAGTCCAACATGGAGGACTATTGTTCATAGTAGTTTCAACCAAATGCCCGAACATGTCAGACCCCTCCTCAAAACAGCACTAAAGGATATCCCTGTACATGAAAAACAACGATTTTGATATCCAGTATTCATTGCTATGACCTGTAATCTTCATTATGAGCAGAACCATTTACAATTACTGGAAAGTCAAGACAAGCTGAAACACTACAGTCTTCTCACAAAGGAGATCTTACAAACCAACAGGAAAAAGTCACCTGAAGGAACAGGTAACAGATGTTTCACAAAATCAGTACTTGTACCAGCTGATGTGGAGTCTGGGCTCTATACCAACTTGTCACTGCTGTGTGCCAGCAAGAACACTGTTCACAGGAAGGCAAAGAGAGGGTGCACAGGTATTTCATCAGAACATACAAAATCACCTCCATTAAACACTATGACACCTGTTAAAGCATCATGAAAGCAGCTGAAACAGCACAGCTTTCTGCTGAGGTGGCACAAGCAGCAGGTATCAGCAGCTATGGGCAGATGTCCCCACTCACTGCATATACAAATGTATTAGGAGCATTAAGTGCCTTGGAGCTGCCTTCCTTCATTCCTGCCGCACACAGCACCTGTTAACAGATGTCACACCCCAAAGCCTTCTGTGAAATACCTTATTAAGGAAGAAAAATGCCATAAACAAAAATGATTATATGAACAGGAGAAGGTAAGTCACAATGTAGTTCAACTGCTCATATTAATACCTGAAGAAAAAACTGGAGTAACAGGTTTTTGAGAAAAACAAGGAATACATTTTTTCTGAGAATTATGGGAGACCAGGAATAAGAATCTCTAAAAGCCATTCTAACTACATGTATTTTTGTCCCATGGAACAGACCATTAAGACTGGTATAATTTTCTTGCCCACTTTCAGACTGAGCTGGTTTTACCCAGAAGAAGCTCCACCCAGGACACTGGATCAACAGATCACTCTTCATGCTGGAATAAGTGTCACTATCTCAGGAGCTTGCATCACTGAAGGCATACAACATATTCAAGCTAATCATTGGTCTTGCTACTCAATTAAACAAAAATACAAAATTAACGAGACCTAGCCTACAGCACTGTAAACTAAAATCAATTCATGAGACAGTAAATGCATTCAACTTTGGTGTCAACTGTTAGCAACTGGCATGCTGCAGACTCATTACAGTGTGATGCCTTCTGATGTTTTGATGCAAAACCCTTTTACCATTTCCAGTGAGCTCTCTTAATAACAGATTTTTGAGAACACAGAAACAAAACTGCTACATTTATAACCCTAGCGCCTTAATTTTATAGATGAAACCTATTTCATCTACTAAAATGTAAAGCCTAAAGCCACACACAATAGCTAAGTTAATATGAGGAGAAACCAGACAGTAACACCATACAGAATACTGCAGTAGTTTAAAAAGAAAATGTCCTCAAGTGGTGATTTTATTTTACTGTCTATTTCCAGAACTATTATTGCAAACATCAGTGCACATTAAATACTTCAATATATGTATGTGAGGGGCTTTTTCAATTTAAAAAAATAGCTTTGTTTGTGCAACATGCACCTGGGTGCCCAACACTAGTGGAGAAAGCGTTAAGAGAGCAATTGCAGCTCTCTCACTTCCCATTCTGTCTGCTTTCACACCCATCTGTCTGCCTTCACCACACAGCAACACTTCCCCTTGCTAAGTTTGTAGCTGTCTACATAACTGTACTGAGGCTGTCTGGAGTGTCCCTTTGCTCAGTTTTTCAGCAGCTGATGCCCAGGGAACACATCTGCACTCTAACAAAGCCCTGGCTGTGGGGCATCTGATATAAATGGGGTCCCCAGTCCCCACATCACGGCTGGCCCCCTTGCTCCATCACCTTTCTGGGCCCTTAAGGTGCAACATCAGGCCCATCCTTACAGCCTGGGTAGCCCCAAGAGTATGGACTATCAGTCAGTTACAAAGCTTCAACAAGTTCAAGCTCTGCCTTTTGCCTTGAGTATCTAATTCCAGGGGGAAGCAAGAGAAAACCAACTATATAGCCTTAGACACCTAACAAGATAGTAATTTGCATATAAAAGAGGAAGGTGATTTCCAGAGGAAATACATGTTTTGACTTGGGTGTCAGTGCATGAGTGCAGGCAAATGTTCCATAATAAGGTGGCTTCACATTGCTTCACGTCAAAGTCTACAGCTCATTGAAAACATTTCAAAAAATCTCAACCCAAGACTCCAGACTGGATCAGATTAATATTTTGCTTTCAAAAAAGGAAAAAAAAAAAAAAAAAAAAAAAAAAAAAAAAAAAAAAAATTAAAAAAAAAGCATGGTGCCAGCAGGGACCAAGACACACAGTCTATGGAAATACAGGAAAAAGGGAAGTGGGACAAAAATGTGGCCCTGACCCAAGTCCCTCTTGGCTCCCACTGCCATTCTGTTTGCAGGCTGTGCCTCTACCAGGTCAGCAGTGTTTTGCAGATCTCCTGCTGTGGTGTGCCCGAGTTGTTTTTACATTTCCAACACTTCTGTCCTTACCAGAGCAGTTCTGCTTCTCTAGCTCAGCATTCAGGATGACTCACAGCATGCAGGAGAAATCTGGGTTGCTCAAGAAGCATTGGCCTTTTCCCTCACTGAATATCAAGCCCACTTTCAAAGGAGATTCTCACACACATGGATTTTTCTATAGCACACTGCTGCTTCAAACCAAAGATCTCCTAAATAGCAGAGCAACAACGTTTGTTAAAATCCAAAATCTGCATATACGAAGCATTTAACTTGAGAAAAGATACTGCACTGTTAATTAAGTGCTTTATAAAATACTGTAGTGCAGCAAGAATGACATCCATCTACTTTGGATTAGTCTCACAGCATGACACAGTCTTGCTCAAATAGATGTTTTATCCCATGCTGCTCCCTCGGAACATTTTCAGCACCATTTTCAGCAGCTGAACTTCAGGAGGAAGCACGGAAGAGGAGACAGGATGGCCACTGCACAAGTGCTTCATGAGGACCAGCTGACAGATGGTATTTCTGTTTGCACGCTCTGTGTAACACATTGCAGCAGGGAAGCAACCCTGCCCCTCCTGCTGGCTCTGCTCCATGACTTTTCCCTAGGTACACTTTCCCCAGCTTTGTTTAAACTTGGTTTTCTGAAGCAGACTTACCACCTTTTCGAAGGTTTTACCCAAGAAAGCTTATGATACAAGGAATTCCAATGCTTTGGAGATGCTGACTGGCAAATGGGAAGACAAATACATGATTTTCAATACCTCTGAATGGATTTTACTCAAAAAACACATAGAGACATGAGGTAATTAACTGCTTTCTTGGCAAAAGAATGTGTTCAGGTTTTATCCTAACACACTTCCCCAGGGCTATTTGCTTGCTGGTAGTTTGTCCTGCTACCCCTTAAAAAAGTTGAGAAGTACACAGCACCAGCAGTTATATCACGTGTACTTCTTGCCCTTCCAGCTGTGATTATTTATCAAAGATCACTGAATTCTACTTTGACTTTCAAGACAGTTGCTGCATTTACATATCTATTTTTCTGGTTTCATGGAAAACTCATCACATCAGCTCTCAGAGAGGCAGGAAGGCCATCAGTCAGGAAAGAGGCAGCTGATGGGGGGGATGAAGAGGCAGAAGGGATCTTTGGGTACTTGTGTCTTTCTGCATGACTCACAGCCACATCCAACACAGCAGTGTTCTGTGGTTTCTTCTGTCACTGCTGCTGCTTCTGTAAAGTCTGGGCTGTCATACTTTGGAACAACGGTGCACTTCAGCTCAGATGCCATCTTACACTGAAAAATACTACTTTTAGTGAATAATACCCACAACACCACTAGTATTTACAAGGTCACAGCCAGAAAGGCATCTACTGTATTTCACAGAGAAGCCTGTTAATCAATGTAAATTAAATAACACACCTGATACATATGCACAAGTGTACTTCTATATGCATATACAGACATGCACCTGTCCTGTGAATTCATAAATAAGTGATGCATAGGAAAGAAGGAGAAAGAACATGCAAGCTGTTACCAGTTATCTGTAAGTTCTTGTTCCTCACATTGCTGTTTCTGCTTGTAAGCTTCCACAAAAATAGGTGTCAAGTCCAAGTGAGCCCTTTGCACTGTCAGGAGCCTCAGACATGAGGTCAGGAGGAAGACTGACAGCACAGACACAAATGCACTCGTACTGAGGTCAGTAATGAATGAAACCTGCACTGTGCTCACTACCAAGCAGTTTGACTGCAGTAACTTCTTACAAGTTCAACTCTACTTCCACCATTACAATTCATTTCCAAGATCCCAGTGAAATCACTCCCTGCAAAAGGGCACAGCAGCTCTGAAAGCCAGCCCTTTCACCCGACTGCCTACGCAGAGATATCTGCATTTCAAACTGCGCCTGAGCAAGTTCTCCAGCTGGCTCCAAACCCTGGGTCAGTGCAGATGTTTTTGATTTTTATCATGAGAACGGATTTTTATAGCACTCAAGGAACCAAAGCACTGGAAGAAGTACATTTACTGCAGGTGGTACACGCCTTGCCTTGTAGTTATTGCAGCCATTTACAATTTTGCAATATGTACAAGGAGAAAACAATGGCTAGGGGTGACTATTCAGATTTTAGGGGTAACATGACAGGAATGAAGACAGAGAGGGAATGAGAAGTTACAAAAAAACCCCAGGGTTGGTTGGATGAAATTAAGCCATTACAAAGCATACATTTTTCTGGCATAAATACCGCTGCATTTCACATTTTCTTGTCCCACTAAGTTAACACATTTCTAGAGTTTGTTTCTGTTGAAGAATGAGAGCTATTGTTTAGTTCTCAGAAATTCTGCAAACAGGAGCCTAAAAGAGATCTTTTTGCCTTTACCTAAAGCAATGTTCAAAGTTACCTGATAGCTTAATATTCCACGAAAGAAGTAAATTCTTTTCTGTGTTAGTGAATACCACCTATACCATTCGCCTGATATTGAGCACCAAAACATTTATTCTGACATGAGAGATAGAGATGACAGTTTTACTATTATGTGATTACAGTTTCTCTAAAGATTCTTTTCTCCTTCTCTCCTGCCAGACATTTCACTTAATGGTTGAGTGCTTCTCTGCCTGAGAGAAACTTCTTTCCTCAAGAATGAAGCAATCTTGGGCAGCCACCAGACAAAAAACTCCCTTATTTATCCCGTAAGAGAAAGCAAGCTCATACCAAGTTAGGCTATTAACAGCACAAAAAATTAAGTTTGCCTAAACCCAGAGGCCAGATCCATATTGCATGCCTATGGTTTTCACTTCTCTGCTAAGGGCAAGAGAGAAGAGACAGGTATGACAGGACTGAGCTCAGGTAAGAGAGCAGGATAGGTCACAGGATTCAGGGGCAGGAGGTGCCTTCCTGGGGAACACACTCTGCAGTTGCCATATTCCTCACAGAAATGATCCTTGGTACTTTCCAAAGGCAAAGAAAAAAAAAAAAAGATGCATAAATAAATTCAGAGAGAGCACTGAGTTTAGAAACGTGTGAATACAAGTTGAGATCATTATTACAGGCACGCATGGAAGCTTGATAAAATTAGGCTTTGCAATGGTCATTAAAATTTGATCAACACACAAAAATGGAACTGGCCATTACTGAATTGCTACAGATTTTTATTACAGGAAAAATACTTCCAATAGCTCCGGTCAGTAAGAAATTCAGCTTTTAATTAGATAAAACTATTTTCCCAAAATAAAAAGCCAATAAAGCACCAGAACACAAAGGACCAAGTCTTGCTTTACAGATAGCTTCTGCAAAGGAAATTTACCAGCTTCCAATCCTGAGAACATCTAGGTCAAAACAATGCAATTATTCCCCAAAAGGATAATATTTGACAAGGGGAAAAATTCAAGTATGACCTCTCATTTATATATAGAGCTCTCCAGTGACAGTCTGGACAGACACAGCAACACTGTCAGAGAGACTCTGGCCTGTTTAGAAGTCTGGTTGACATGAGTCCCCTGTGAGACAGTCCTGAAGGGCAAAGGAGTCCAGGAAGGCTGGACATTTTTCAAGGAGGAAATCTGAAAGATGCAGAAGCAGGCTGTCCCCATGTGCCGGAAGGCAAGCTGGTGGAGAAAACCACCAGCCTGGGTGAACAGAGAGCTTTGGCAGAGAGGGAAAAGCAAGGAGAGTTTATGGCCTTTGGAAGTAGGGGCAGGCAACTCAGGAGGACTACAAGGATGTGGTGAGGTTATGCAGAGAGTAAATCAGAAGGCCCAAAGCCCAACTAAAACAATCTGGCTACTGCTGTAAAAGCCAGTAAAAATGATTGTATAAATACATCAGCAACAAAAGGAGGGCTAAGGAGAATCTCCACCCTGTACTGGATGTGGGGGCAAAAGGTAGTGACAAAGGAAGAAAAGGCTGATGCACTCAATCCCTTCTTTGGGATCAGAACCAGCCAGCATGGATTTATGAAGGGCAGGTCGGCTAACCTGATTTCCCTCAAGGAGACCTCCTCAAGGAGCGCATGAGGAAAGGGCTGTGGATGTTTATCTAAGACACTGATAAAACCTCTGGCAGAGTTTTCCACAGCATTCTCCTGGAGAAACTGGCTGCTCCTGGCTTGGATGGAGGCACTCTGCACTGGGTTAAAAAATTGCCTGGATGGCTGGGCACAGAGAATGGTGTATATGGAGTTAAATCCAGCTGGTAGCTGGCTACAAGTGGAGTTTATCTGCTGGAGAGTAGGAAGACTGCAGAAGGATCTGAACAGGCTGGATCCATGGAACAAGGCCAACTCTATGTTTTTTCCAGGAAACCTATAAATGGCCAACTATCCCACCTAGGACATTCATTTCCATGTCAATGTATAGTAAAGGTTGAAGTTAACACAGATTTCCTAAAAATTGCACATAAAGTGCAACTTTTACAGCATGATAAAGGTGGCAGAGAGATGGAAATGGGATTATAATTCCACCAAAGTTGTTTTTTTCCTGTGCAAATATTCTTGTCAGCTTTTGACAAGCAAGAACATTCCAGGGAAATCTGCCTAACTTATGTAAGTTACCATCTTGCAGTTTTTTATGGGAAGAAAAAAATTCAGTTTCACATGGAAAAAACCCAGAGGTTAATGGCAAGGGTTATCTATTTGTTTTGCAAGGTCTTTTAAAGACCATACTGGTTGTTGGTTTAACAACTATACATTGTTTATATTTAATCTATATAGTAAATGTTTTATGAGCACAGCTTAAAAAAGTGCTACTACACCACAAATACCACAATCACACAGAATAAATAGCTCATTTAGCTTTCTGGCATCTGTGTAAGATACTCTCGGTCCTTGTTTAAAGGATTACATTAAGCAGCAGTGATCCTATCTCGGGGGAGACTAAGGTCATGTCTTTTGTGCTATCTGCACAAAATAGGTGCCATCTAAACAATTAACACAACTGGAAAACTCGGATTCCCTGATTACAAATTACTTCTCCTGCAGTACTATTTGTGTGCAGTAGGTATTTCCACATTTTAGTTCTAGTTCAGCATCTTCATTTGCTTCATTCATTCTGTGATACTGTTTCCAATTTGGAACAGGAGTTCTTGGATAGTTTCATCTTTATAACTGACCTGAATCACACATTTTTATAGCTTTCACATGAGATCTAGCTGTTTATTATTAGTCTTATTACTGTATTAGTAACATGTTTTTTGAGGACAATGCTTAAATTACTACCTATGTAAGAAAAGGTGCCAGATAACCCCCAATTAAAATAACTACAAAATCAGGGCAGGGTTTAGTAGGAGTTACTTGAGGTCAAGTCAAGTACCAGGGAATCAGTTCAGTTATGCAGAACACATGCACATTTCTGCAATTCTGCTTGCACACATTTGGGTGAGGGTTTTTTGTGGTTGCTTCATAATCTTTAACTGGCACAACCTGCATTCAGAACTATTTCAAGCTGTGGCAAGTTGTTGACAACAGTTCTACTCCAAGAACTGATGTGGACCACCAAACCAACTTAGGGTAAGGCAACAACCACTCAAGGACCACCACAAACAATTCCTCTCAGTGCTAGTTTAATTGACCTATTGTTTCCCCTTGGACATCTCTTTTGACAGTTTGCTACTGCAGGAGGAATTTACCAGGTGCAGGATTAAAATCACAGTGTCATAGGATAACAAGCTGGAAGGTGCTATATTCAAAGAATCACCATGGGAAAAAAAAGTCCACTTTTCCATCTTTTATCTCAGCAGTTTGGTTATAAGGACACTATGGGAGACCACACCAAAGCCAAAGCTGAGCTATAGAGCTTCTCTCCCTCTGTATGGAAAAGTTTCCAGAAGGACATGCTCCTGCACCTTACCAGGGTCTGCAGGGAGTTTGACCACTTTAATTAGAGGTATCTTTTAAAAATAGCCAATATTTTTCAAGATTATGCTGTCTCAAAATAGCACTTACTTCACTGAGAATAAATAAGACTCTCATAATCTAGATTTTTACACTGTTCTCTGAATACCACCACCAAAGGTATTTTACAACATTCTGTAAATGTACAGCAAGAATAACTGAGTGTACAGGGATTTATTACAACTTTTTTTAATTTTACGTATTTAAGTATCAAACCATAATTTATCTGCTTTTCCACAAGACAGTGTGACAAGCTTTCTGCAGACCTGTTGAGGGGGGTGTATCATGCAGAGTGCCAGACAGTCTGGAGTAAAAATGGATTCAGGGTGACTGGAGGCCAGCATTATTAACTGCACTCCAGCAGCTGCTCTGTTCCAACCGTATTAATATAAATACCTTAGATTCCATGTTGCTATTTTAATAAGTTATCAAAATATAAATGACCATGAAGGCCTTCACGGTCTGCAGGAGAAACTGCAGAAGCCTTTACAAAAGCAGAGGACAAAATGCAGTTTATGGAAGAGGAGAAACCAAGCAGTGTTTACACAGCAGGTGAACAGAAACAAAGCTCCAGGTTTTCTGGCAAACACAGGAATATTCTGGCCACTGGACTGCTCCCTGCCTGGAGTTATTGTTGAAAAGGGGCCTTTCTTCCAACTATTAAGAAAATGTAGTTCATACCAGTCATCTGCTGTCAACACTTTGGAATCTGCTTTTTTTTGAGAGACAGCTCCAGAAGCCTCAAGCATTTCTAGATGCACATTTATTTCTGTTGCACATTTGTTTTCTCCAAAATGAAAACACAGGGCAAACATGTCAAATTAGTCAGCCCACCAACCTGCAAGTAAAAACTTTACTTTGGAGATGAACCAGAAGTGGCCCCATTTTCTGGCATGCTCACAGCTACAGAGCATAGTGACTACAGCTAGAGCTGGCATCTTCATGGGAAACCCCGGTAGTGATTAGGATGTAGCAAGAAAAAGAAGGGTGTGTCTCAAGTTTATAGCAGTTTGTGAGAACTATCACACTGTTTTGTCTCCTGGGACAAAACGTAACTCGGCCAGAAGAAAAACAGAAAAGCTCCTAAATTCCAATATCCACTTGAGCCACTGGCTTGAGGACGCTTTCACAGGCTGCTTTCTGAAGCCAGAATACACAATGAAGGTAATCAATGACGTTTCATTACTATTTTTAAAGGGTATAATTTTACAACGCTGGTGCTGCTACCAGTGGCTATTACTGATGATGCTCCTAACTTTGCCCATGTACCTCACAAATCCCTACATAGCTTTCTCCCTTGCTCTTCTACCTCCTTACCCACTACTTTTACTTTTTCTAGCTCCTTTCTGCCCTTCTACATCCCTTCTACAACATAGGAAAAAGCATCCTGTTGGAGCTTCTCAGAGGAGAAGGTTCTGGGGAGACCTTATAGGAGCCTTCCTACCTAAAGAGGGTCTACAAGAGGGATGGAGAAGGACTGGTGAATACTTTTCCCACTGCTGCAGAAAAACCTCCCCCAACACATGCCTTAGAGGTTTTAATGCACTCAAAGGCTTTCTCTCTCTCACACACATGGAAGCGTAACATCCTGATACATTTTTGGTTTACTCTGAGAAACATCATCTTCCATTTAGAAAATCCAGAGCAACTAATTCCCCATTACTCTAATGACATAAGATGAGGCTGGGCATCCTTTGGCTCCCAACAAACCATGGTCTCCCCGTGGCTTTGGACAAAAGGCCGATGCTCGTAGCTGTGCTGCACAACAGCCACATTTAGGATTTAATGGCTTCTTCACTAGTTTGCTGACCTTCCAATTAAAACACCAGAGCAACACCAGACCTGCTCCACTCAGAAGCATTTGCTACATGATATCTCGAGTGCCTGAGATAAGGGAAGTCTCAGCAAAGGAAAGTGACAACATTAATTAAACTTATTTCTGTTAAATACAGAACAGTTCATTAAAATCTTTAACAGGTGGCAGGTTTGGCAGCTCCATTGTGTGCAGGCTCTAGACAGATTTATCACGCCTTTCATTTTAAAACATTTATGTGAACACATTTGCTGAGATAAATTATCTTGCTCACAAAAGCATCCTGATCGAGGCTGCTGTTTGAAGTGTTACATCAATCAAATTATGTTGTAAAAATGTTAGCATCGATTTTGACAGACAGCATCTCATATTTATAGCTTTGGAGCTCTCTCCATTAGTTTCCTCTTCCAATTTTGGTATTTCTTACATTTTAGATCTACAATAGTCAAGGAAGAACTGAACACAAACTGGCTGAGTCATTTAAAGTGGCTGGAGAGATACCCCGGGGAAAGCAGACAGCGGGCGAATGGCTGCTGTCTCATAGCAACCCAAAAAAAGACATCTAGACTCACAGGCAGATTTTGGAGTTTCATGAGGGACTGAAATGAAGGGCTGCTGTTACGGAATGGCAAGATTTCAGCCATTCCAAGGCTTTTCATTAAACAGCTGTCCTCAAAAACATTTGTCTGAAGGGAGAAGAGTTATACTGCTGCAATTTCCATTTTTCTTCAGAAACTGTTATTTGTGTACGCACCCACATGCACAAAAGCCAGGGTTTCACATCCCAGACCCCATCTATCCAGCTAGGAGCCTTTCACAAAGACTTGGTATTTAGCCCAACAAACATTTAAATATATACACTATGAAAATCCAGTCCAACTGAGAGACCCACTGAGCAACAGCCTGAACTTAAAAGAGAGGAGACTTTCAGATTAATTTTCTGCCTACATCAGCAGAGGTGTCTGAAGTGAGACTTAGAGCTGTGCAGGATGAAGCAAATTATCAAAATTTCTACTGCTATGATCCATTGTCAGAGCACCAATCAAGAAGCAGGACTCCCTGGAATACACTTGGCAAAACAGAACAAGAAAAGCTCTCCAGCCTGAGAGCTCCACTGAACTGCAAGAGGATAAACACACAGTCACTCAAACACAGACAGCAGCAAGTTCATTTGAAGCCACAGTATCCGTCTCTTTTTAGCAGGGTTTGTGTTAAGGAACAAAAGTTTTTTCCACGACTCTGAATTAGAAACCCTCCATCTCTAAACCATCTCCTTTTCTCTAAGAAGAGTTTGCATCAATGATCGCTCCAGGTCTCTTTCCTTTTCTCTTTCCCCTTTAAAGGAGAAAAGATCAACTGATGCGATGATATTCCACTCGAGGGGATTGAGTAGATTTTCATGTTGAAACACAAATTTGTACCACAATTTAATGACCTCCCTCTTGAGTATTAGATAAAGGCTTGTGTTCCCATTTATACAAAGATTTAAAAATGTTTGAGTGCTAAGAAGAACTGAGAATAAAGACAATTATTTTCAAAAGTGAATGGCTTCATAATCTAAAAAAACCAGTGCAAGTACCAAAGCTTGAAAACACTCCTGTCCAATATTCAGTCCACAGTCTTTGTCACTGAGTTTCAGGGCCTTTTAACTGATACACACCTTTTTGTACCACATATTCAAGACTTTAGACATTTCTGACCAAGATGTCTTTTAAATATGAGTGCCAGCTAAACCAATGGCAGTCACCATCAGCCATGCAGGATTCTCACCCTCTGTTATTAAACTGAGACAGCTACAGCATCTACCTAAAGGGTGGGTAAGGACACAGTTTCATATTACAGACACTGTCAGGATTCTGGGGCTTCTGTCCCTCCTCATTACGAATACCATGCAAGTACCAAGGGAATTGCAGTCTGTCCTGGTTCCCACTGTCCTGTGCAATGTCTTTGCCACAAACAGACATTTGAAAGTAAGACAGCAGACGTCAGAACAATAACCACCAAGCCCTTTTTTGACACTTAAACTTTTAAAAACTGCTTCCCCCATCCACTACAAACTCCTGGACTAGCTAATCTTAATTTCTTACTGAACTGCCCTCATCCCCACTGCAGAAAAAGGACCCATCCGTTAAATCCAAGCTGTATAAAGGTATTGCTATTGACCTGCTGTATTCAAGTTTCTTGTACTAACCAGTACAGCACCATCTCAGTTTCTTCTCTACTGCACTGTGTTCTGTACAATTGTCACAAATTTCAGCCATTAAAAGAGAAAAATTATTTTTATGTGCCTCGTTGCTGATAGAGAGTTAAATGCATTGCTTAAAGGTAGTCTGGCAAGATTCTTCTCAACACATTTTTACATTGTTTGGTCTGTTTTAAGATTTGGAATGGTTTTTGATGGAGGCTCATATCCATGACTCCACCAACACCAGGGTTCAACCATTAAAAACAAGTGAGCGTTGCCATCATAGAATCGGACTCAGCAGGCAGAAGGAGCTTCTTTTCCCACATTACTGACTGTCCGAGCTGGAAAGGGAATGAGAGCAGCTCCAGAAAGCCTGAGTCACTTATGGAAATATTTTCAGACTGCCAACTGAAGAGTAAAGAGGATTTCAGGAATGCAGTTTGAGGTCATTCAGTTTTTCTCTACTACACAAGCCTGGCGAAGAACTAAGAAAGCCTCTTTCCCTAGCAACAAGTCATGTTGTACATGCTGCTTATTCAGCTGCAAATACGGCTTTTATCCCAGAGGTAATGGACTTAGAGAAGGCTATTCTTAAGCACTAATAAGCTAAAAGAACTCAATTATTTTAATTTCAAGACTAATGAGGTTCTCCTGTGAGCTATTCATTTTGCTACTTCAGGATCCATGCGCACTTGTACAACATCCAAGTAAATAAAAGGAAGGAAGAAAAAAGTCATCATGACTCAGCCCTTTTAATGGACACAGACCTCCTACAGTGCTGAAATTCCCTTTAAACAGGAAAACAGGAAGATCATCAAAAGCCCATCACCCACACAAAGGTCAAGCTGTAGAAAAGAGTGATTATCACACAACTGCTTATTGTCCCTAATTGTTTGGAAATTTTTACAGCATTTAGACTGAGTGTGGGATGAACATACTTGAATTCTGGTTTTCTCAGGCCACTCGATACTAACCTGATCGTGATTAGTCTAATGCACAAGTCCTCCTATCTGACAAGATCAAGAGATTATGTGAGATTATAAGGAACAGCACCACTGTTATTCGTATGTCACCTTCACTCTGGGGAATGAGTCCTTGTGAAGACACACCCACTGTATCTTCCTCTGTGGCCACCCAAGACTCACTGCCACAAGCCTCCCATCACACCTTTAAAAACTTAAAACACACAAGGGGGTTGCTAACCTCTGGAAGACAGAAAGTTATTTCTGGTGTTTGAAAGCAAGGTGGAAGACAAGCCTTTATCTTGTGTGGGGAAGAAAACCCTATTGTTTTCTCAGTATCTGTGTACTTTCTATATTCTATTACTCTTTTCTACCTAACAAATTTATTTAATTATTGACTAAGTCAGGTAGAGACGATATGGCCTGTGCTGCTGCTAAAACTTCGTAATGCTTTACTGAAAACATGAAACAAACATGGGGGGAAAAAAAAAGTAAAGAGAAAACTAGGACACCGTGATTCAGTGCTGCTCCTCATGCTACTGACATCAAAATAAAACTTCCATTTCCCAAGTCACTGTTATTTGATTTGTGCCGCTCTAGCTCCGTCTGGCTGTTCCTCATATAATGCTGGCCCAGCACAGCGTGCTTCTAGATCCCTCCTCTCTCTGCTACCATGACAAAATGGCTCTCTGAGTCCAATCTGATTTCCTGCTAGCTCAGTCATGACACCCGAAATCCCTTCAGACACTTTTTTTTCCTCATGGCTGTTTACAACACACAGATGGCAGTCAGTGAAGGACGCCTGCACAGACTGGAGAGCAGAGTGATGGCCAGTGGCAGAAATGCACCACCATTCCATCTCACCTCAACTGCTTCACACAGCCTGGAAACCTTTTTCTACCAATTTTGCTCCATCTCATTCCCACTACCATCATTTTTCCCAGCAAAATAAACTATAATAGAATTCTTTGCAAATGCCTCAGACTCTTAAGTTACTACTAGACAGTCATCATTTTCAAAAATGTCCATCTTACCAAGAAATGGTAAAAAGAAAATTCAAATGTCTGAAAGACTCCCTTTCAAGTCCAAGTCATTGCTGAAGCTCAAGCTCTTCTCTGCTAGCCAGCATGGCAGGCAGCTGAAGCAGACACTGAGCGTTTTCTAGTTCAGTTTTATACAGAATGATTTCCATATGGTCACATGCTTTCCTCAAACCAAGAAATTTTTTTTTCATTATTAATGACTTACTGAGGTATTTTAATTATCTGCTGCAGCATCAGGGCTGAGATGATAAATCAGTGAACTGTAGTTTTAGGCTTTCAACTTATCTCCGAAAGGAGCCTCATTTTTCATACAGTCTGTTTTCATCTGAACACTGAAAACTCATCAACCATACCTTCACAAGTTAAGCCCAAATTTCATTTGCACATTCGGGTAAGTAATTTTAAGTAAGCAAAAAGCAATCTGAATCCCAGTCTAAATGCACAGGCTCCTGAGGTAGTCTTTCACAAACCAGTGTAAACATAGTAAGAAATGAGTATCAGTCTGTGAGAAAACATCAGCCTCTGGTGTGCAGTACGAAGGGAAGCAAAGTAAAAGCAGCCTTGTAAAACACAGCAGTTACCTGCTAAAATCTATCTGGCAAAACCAGTCACCCCACAGCCTGCAAACTGTGAGTATTGTCTGAAACCCACAGTGTTATCTCAGGTTACCCAACCAGAAGGGATCGGACCTGGACAAGTGCCTGCCCTGCCCCTACACGCACAGGCAGGGGCTCACATGGAAGAAGAATGCTCCCCTTGTTTTTAACACTTTCTTCCCATCGCTTCTCTGTTATGTTAGGAATCCTGCCATGAGCCTCACCACCACAATCAAGGACATCCCTTCTACTCCACTGAGCTTCATTTTGTACTGGGGATGATGAATGGTGACAGTCATCTCTAATTTATTTGGACTGTTATTCTCTCAATCCAAAACTGTTTGGAGCTGTCACCTGCTCACTCATTTTCTATGTGTTAATAATATGGGACAAAGGAGACACTTCGGAAAAACTCATGCAGGTGCTAGTAAAAATCCTGTGGTTTATGGTTTGATGAAATGATTCCATTGAATTCAACAGGGGATGATATATTCCTTACAGAAATGTTTGGAGGTCATTAAACATCTCAGTATATTTCAGAGAAATGTCCAGTATAAAACAACAGTGAAATTTCTGTTCCATCCTTTTAATTTTAAGCGATGGACAACATTTCAATAAAGGTTATGAAGAATTTTAAGGTTGGAATAAACAGCTAATAAATTTGAATGGTAATCTCTTTTGTTCCTCTCTTTAAGCAGAAACAAGCCCTCAGTTTCGCAATCTGATAAAACAGCACAGTAGCAGTATTTGCCTACACAAATATAGTGAAAAATCCTGTGGGGAAAAGTGCTAATACAAGTCTCAGGAAAACAAGAAGTGGGCAGGCTCCTGCACCACACATGCTAACATCCCAAAGCCATGCCCCTTTTACTTCAGCAATACATAAAAAACATTTTTGCACAATATTAATTATTCTCTGTACATGCCGAGATGGGCAAATCTACAGGAACTGAACACCCACCAGCCTCTAATATCACAGTGCTAATATCTATAAAAGCATGCATATGAGAAGAGGCTCGTTTTAATTTATGACATAGGCTTAGACTAGAAGAGCACGTATTTCCACAAACAACTGGATACACTTGGCAAAGAAAGGGATCTGGCACTGCTCCATTACATTCATGCGATTTTTCCCAGCCCATTCACCTCATATAATACTGGCAGAGTCAGTCACTCAGACACCAATAAACTTAGGAGGTAAAACCAGAGCAGATGGGCATCTCCTGATGGTAAGTGACTGCATTCATCCCAGTATTATTATGCAATTCCTACAGATGCCATCTCCTAGAAAAACACTTAACGTAATTGCCCACATGCAAACACTTGATACACATATTATTTCACTGTGTCACCAGCTCCCTCCAAGAGACAGTGTGTAAGGTCCAATGTCATTCACCATTACACTCTGTAGTAAAAGATCATTTCTAATCTCATAGAAAGTTATAAAAAGTCCTTCATTTTTACTGCCTCACAGCTGAAGGTACAGGGCTCTTACTCACTTATTTCAAGACAGGGCAGTTAATATCTCTTGCATGAAATCAGAAATTACAGTTTTACAGCAAGTTTTCTCTTCAGTTAACCCCACACGAAGCCTATGGTTCCCTCCTGCAGGTAAGTGAAGTAAGTAATGGAGACCAAAGGAACTATTATCATACAGGAAAGTGCTCTAGTGAAGAGCTACAAAATTTCAAATGCAGATTTGCAGATTCCTGCCAGCTGTGCTTATATCAATTCACTGCTAACTCAGAGAGAATATAGAAAGCATCTTACTCATCCTTAAAATGGTTACAGTTCTACTCACAGGTGGCTGGGACAGGGCTGTCACCACCAGCAGCCACCCCATCATGCTGTGGAAGAGGGTATTATCCCAAAGCACCAGCTTACCCCATTTGTTTTCCCCAGCTCTGGCACACTCACACCAAACCATTAAGAACACACTGATGTCAACATAAAGATGCCAACAAAGCACATCCAAGCTCTCAACATTCTGATCTGTGTGTTCTTAAACAAGTTGAGAAAGGACATTTCCACCTCAGTAAGAGCCAGGCTGCAATGAATAGTTACCATTTTCACGGAGTCTTTATGCGACACGCTGCCCCCATTCTCTGAGCCACAGGGAGCTCAACCCTCTTTGTCCCTTACAAAATACATTCCGTGGGTTTAAAAGGACACTTTTCTTCTAGGAAGCTAACTGTAGTATCCCCAAGTTCTTTCATGTGAATAAAAGATCTCACTGCTCTGCTCATTTTCACAGGGCTGCTTAGGTTGCTTATGGATGCAAGTGCTGAATGCACGAAACTTCTCATTCCATCTTCTGAATTCTTCTGAAGGAATCCAGTCCATATTTTCCACTAAAAGACAGGCCCTGAGCAGACAACAACAACAAAAATGTAATTCCTAGAACTCACTATAAAATACTGCTAAAAAAAAAAAATAACAGGGATGTTTATTTGTCTGTCTTGCTAAAGACAGCCTAGCATTTGCAATTTCTCCTGAAATGACAATCCCAACCTAGGCTAAAAATCAATGTCTCAGCTTTTATAACACTGGTGTCTGAAGTGAACTATTTTTTTTCTATTTATGCATCTGACAGTTTTGAAAAGGTCTTACCTCATTTAAGATAAGTTTTAGCATGTCCCTGACAGAGTCCGTGGCTTTGTCTTAAACAAAAATCAGTGCCACGCACACAGTGCACAAACGTGTGCATCCTACTGTGCATGTAATCTACAAATGAAACTAAATTAGTGATCATCAATTCCATTTAATTAGTCTTCTAATATTCTACAAGCCTGTCATAAATGATGTCTGTTTGTTTTCAAAATATTAAATGCAATTGAATCTTCTTTTCAAATTGTATTAAAAGTATTACCTCTACCTGCTTTTAGTCATTTTGCAGTGTTTTTAAGCTAGAAAGTGTTTATTAAATTATCCATACACTGAAACTAACTGTGGATAATTGAAAATACCTGAAAACCAGGTAGGTTTTTCCTTTTGGGATACTACATTTCTCCCCAGGAAAGACTGCACAAGCCTTCATATATTTTACAAGTCACAAAATAGGCAAAACTTTCTGAAACTACAGTTCAGAAACTCTCCTGTTCATTCAGATACCTGCCAAGTTAGGTAGGGCAGAGAGTCATTTAAGGATAAACATTTGTCCAGATCTACATTTTTAGGGCTCCTGCCCTTCTCTCCCCATGACACATTTGTTCTTTGTGAACACTCCCAATACCCTCCAAACCCCGAGCTCTTGGCATTTTGTTCTTCCACTCCACTTAAACAACACAATGGTAGGAAGAATATGAAAGGACAGTGTTACCTGGAGTAATTATATGGTAAAACACAATTGTATCCCGAGCATGCTCTGCATCAGCACGCAAGATGCAAAATGGGACTTGACACCAGAGCTACATGCCAAAGGCATTCTAATTTCTGCTACTCGGGACAAATACAGGCACAAAAAGAGGAGCACTCTTCTCACACTCACCTGAAGCACACCTTTTTCCAGTGGTTATTCCTTTAGTCCCTTTGCTGGTATGCAGGAGAAGCTGTAGTGATCTATTTTGACATTCAGCCCCCATTCCTACTTGTTTCTCTTAGTCTTTCCCTTTGCTTTTATGCACACAAACAAGGCCAAAGCCCAAAGCTTGCTTCTTACCTACCTGGTTCCTAGAGCCTCTGTTCTAAAATTATTTCTAGTCTTTTTACCAGGCTCTACACATAAAATGGCTTGCCCTAAAAATTCGGGTTTTCTTAGAAAGAGTTCCCACAAAAACACTGGACTCATTCTGAAAGTAACACAAACTTGGATCTTCAAAGCACAATGCAGGATCACTTTCACTTCAGATAGAACTCAAATGACATCTCCAACACCCTTCCATTAAATCACTCTCTTCACCATTTTCTTTGCAGACAGTCTTTAACATGTGAGCTATTCTCTCAGAGAAGCACAGCTCCTTTCCTCCTCCTCAGTTCAACTTCACCACTGCCCAAAATCCAGCCAGACTCACAGGCAGTCTGAGCTCAGCAACCCCTTTCTGAAGCCTTCCTTCCCCCTCTCCTCCTCCACATACTGCCCTGAAGAAGGCAGGCAATAATAGCATTGCCTGCAACACTGCTACTGCTTGAGAGAGACGCAGCAATTTATGTGGACTTCTTAAAAGTTCACACAGATAATTGTACCCCTTAGGTAATCTCTTCCTGAAGTGATTCAGGTGGAGTGACCCCTACCTTCCTGCAACGTCAGCTTTTGGGTAAAGAGAGAAGGCTGTCTCCCAGTACTTACTTTTGCAGACATCTCTTCTCCTCTCCCAACCCTGACCATTGTATCTCCCGAAGCAGATCATCAGAGTTTTCCTCTCTGGAGGAACCTTCTACCACCTCGCTCCTGCTGTGCACACAGTGGCTGGATTATTAACTGTGTAAGCAGTTAACAGAGAAATCTATCATTGGACCTTCCTGCTGACTGCACAGGCATTAGCAAACTCCACAATGCACAGTAATTCTTTTTTGGAGAGTATCCATTATTCACAGTCATCCTACATAAAAAGCCTTTATGCTCTTCCTGAATGTTTGCAATGCACTGGGGACCTGCTGGATGCAGCCCACTGGATAACTGGCAGCAGGGATGCCTTTAGCTGGTTTCATTCTTCAGCAGCCATATGTCCCATTGCTGGCAACATCACCAGATTGAGAGAAGCATGGGTATTGTTCTAAAAACTCGCTTTACTGTCTGCTTTAACATTAGTTTTCTACTGTCAAGGCTTCATTTAGAAGTGTCTACACACTTTGTAGAGATTTAGAGACCGTTCTGCAAAAAAGCCTTTTTGGCCCTGTATCTTCCACAGAGCATACGTTCATGAGCTCTACTGTGAGCTGCCGAAGGTTTTAAAAACAACAGAGCTGAAGTCTTTCATGGGAAAACACTACAAGCCAAATACTGAACCTAAATGCTATTTGCAGATGCACACTGTGCTCACAAGGTGAGCCAAGCAGAATAATGCAAGCAAATAATTATCCTCTGAAGAAAACAGAGAATGTGAAGAATAGTGGTTAAAAAATTCATGGAAGTCCTGCCAACATTTTAGGTCTGGAAGTTCAGCTCTTCCTCCCCACACCTGCTGTGAAGCCCTGGTCCAGTTCTCCAGCCTCTCATCTAACATGCTAGACCCTTCATCTCTGGCTACATTCCTTGAGCCTACACAGCACAGCTGAATTGTCTCATACAGCCCTCTCTGACCACTTCACCCTCCCTCCCAAGGTCAAATGCTACACTCGTGTCCAAGCTCCCACAGCATCACATCCAAGCCCCTGATCTGAGACTGCACAGCTCTACAAGCACGTAATTAACCTCTCTCTGAAATTACCTCTGCTTGCACCGTCTCAACTCTGCCAGCTCAGATCAGACTCTGTAAGCTACAAACACCAACTTGACTAGCTCACATCTGAGCGACTATATCCACAAAGCACTTTTATTGCTGCAATCACAGTACTGGGAAGCATCTCCTCTATCTTTGCACCAGGACTCCACTCCCAGCAGCAAAGAGATGGCAGGACAGGGGTGATGGAAATCCATCATCCATGCCCTGCAGATGATCTCAGTCCTGACACATGGATGCTGCCAGAGGAAGCCAAGTGTAAACAACACTTAAGGGCCCTTCACCCTTGCCTGGCTCCTATCTCCCCAGTCCTGCTCCCCTCCCAAAGCACAGTGCAGTGGGACAGAGAGGGAGAGGAGCCAGCAGCACATTGTGGATATTTAAAGTGAAACAAAAGCAATATAAGTTAAAACAAAACTACAGAATGGATGCTGTCTAGCAGACTACATATCAGTCAAGTACACTCTTCAACAGTAGGACATTCTTTTGGTAACCTGAAAGCTTAAGGAGGAAAAATATGAGGTCACCTGTGGTGAACTAGAGCCTTTTCAAGTAAGGGAAGAGGGTCTGGAAAGCATCTTGCATTTCAGAGTCCTGTAGCATACTGGAGACACACAACTGCTGATCACTGCACCGAATGCAAGTCATACAGAGAACATCACACAGCTGCAACCATGCACTACTGCTGAGAGCTGCACTAAATGTCTCAGACTTAAGTCTATTCATGAAGGCAGGTATTTGAGAAACATCAGAATACTTGGGAGAAATTATTATTTTTTTGTAAATACAGCGAACATGAATCACTCAACTAATGAAACCCTTTTAACTTCTGAAACATGGTGTCCCTGAACAGCCATACTGGTGCTGCTGGTGTTATAACTCAAGTTATACCCAGAGGCACCAAACTGAGCAGGACCCCCAGCAAGGGAGAAGACACTGAGACACATCTGTAGTACAGATTCCACACACAACACTGCTCTAGCCAGAACAACACTGCTTCAAGTCAAACAACAACCACTCACATATACAGCTATTCTGGCTATTTTCAGCAGGACATAACCATAAGAAGTCTCAATGCTGTCATCTTTTGGGAGACCAAGAAAAGCACCAACAGCTTAACCTAGCAGAGCTTCCTTCTGTTTAATTAAACATTTTATTAGAAAAACTATGTACTTATGTGTAAGCCATATTTAAAAAGTCCAAGAATGCAGCTGTGTTGTGAATGCAAGCCAAGAATGGGGATTTTGGTTTTTGTTTTCCTCATGTCAGCTTAACAGCTTAATTAGCTCTACTCACAATGTTAAATACTCTCAGACTGAGAATTAACTCAGCCTTTTGTAACATTCAGAGCAGTAGATGAGTTTTTTCACCCACTTAATTGGATACTTCTTTCCAGTGTAGCAAAAGGACACCAAAATAATGACTGTGTTTACTAAACTAACTGTTGCACTAAAGGGGTTAACACAAATGCCAGCAGGCACACTTGTTTGTTTTTAGAATTGGTTGTAGTCTGTTTCATGCAATCACAAACAGGCCTTGTGAGAAAAACCAAGGGTCATAATGCACGGGTCCTAAAATCACGATTTCACACTTGAGTAAAATCCATGTTTTCACAGTCCAAACTCACATGTGTCTTGGGAATACAAACCTCCAGCTTGCAGAGGAGAAGTGAGAAGGACTGGGCCGTATCTTCCCAGGGAAAACTGCTCCACAGCCACCAGTGATAGATCACTGATGTTTGCTAGACTTAGGCTTTTTATTGGAACAAGAGCTTTAATAGAAATTGAAGACTATTTTAAAGGAAAAACACTCCCCGTTTCCTCTCTAGCATGTCTTCAGCATAAAGTACATGAATCCTTGTCTGCAAATGGCTCAGAACAGTTTGATTACTCATGAAATGCTTTACCTTCACCTTGGTATGAACCAGAGGGTAGAAAATTACCTTACACATTTCTTCTTATTGTCACATTATAAATACCAAAGATTTACTTTCCTCTGTACCCTCCACCCTCAGCTTAGGTTAACCTATTAAAAACCGAGGCAATTGGCCGGAAAATTAAAAGTCAAAAACTTGAGTACATCAAAAAACCTGCCACATAGGATCTGTGTGGTTTTTATTTTTCAGCTATGACTTGTACTTCTTCCCAGACAGCACTGGTTATATAAATGACATTATATAAATACTGACAGAAAATGAAGAAACACACCTGGAATAACAATCAAACCCATGAAGCAAAAGGAAAAAGATCTTCTGTTGATCTGAAGGTAGTTAAATGCAACGCGTTTTACAGCCTAGACTGTGAATGAAATCTAACACTCGGCTTCTTCACACTAACTCATGAACTCTCATGCCAGCAACATACCTTCAGGAGCCCACCATCACACAGGTCGTGCTAAGCCTCACCCCCACGTAGAGCTTTTCACTCCAGGAAAGATGCTTGGTGACAGGAGAGTTTGGATACTGCACAGGATTTAATACAACTTCATTAAAGGAGATTAGGCCAGGTTGGTGTTCCTGAGATTGATCCGGCATTCTTGAGAGGCACGAAGAAGGTTACAGCACAACAAACTGCACACTGTTGTATCTCCTTTCCTTTCCCAACACCACTGTGTGCCTCACCCAAGCTCTTCCTATGGCCAAGCTCTCTCCTCTTAAACATCTATGTAAGGAATTGAGAAAACAAATTGATCTCAGTCTGCTTTTTTTCTTTATCCTTTTCAGAGACGTGCTAACAGGACCTGTAACAGACACCAGTCATGCTAGCATTTCTCATGAGGTGTTTTCTCAAAAAATCCCTCTAAGCAATGTTTTCCCTGTTGAAAGGGATTATTTCTGTAACATGTAAAAGTTGGTTTTTGTAGCACATCATCTGTCTCACCCACATGAAACTAGATCATTACACAGGATTTAAGAGTATGCAGATGAACAGGTAATACTGCAGTCAAGAAAAGATATTAAGAAAAGCAGTGAAGCTCACTCCAAGACAGTGATTCTGCATTAGAAATTAAAGGTTTTATAATGAAGGGTACTGAGCAACAACTTCATACGCAGAAAAATACCAGGAGAAACACAATACATACATTATTTGTTAAATACATTTTTAGCTTTCAAAAGCTCAGCAGTTTCAGTAATGGCTGGTACACAGTGGGATAGGTATCATTTCCAAGTCCAGGGAGGGCTAAGAAACCTGGCATCTTAACACTAGGCAGTTTATGGCAAACAGTAACTTTAATAAGAATGACAGGCTGAAGCTTTTAACAATATCCTTTTTCCACACAAATACTAAACCTCTTCTTCAGATGTGGAGCATTATTTATTGCCCTTTAAGTGAGGTAACAGAAAGGAAGGAAGTGTGAAAAAACGGCAAGTGTCTCTCATTCTCACTGGGCTCCAAAACATGTAAATAGTTCTCTGTTTCTTTCAGGAAGTTTCTTCTGAGATCCCCACTGTACTCTGGCAAACACACATATAGTGGCTTACTAAAGCATCAGCTCATATACTTAAAAACACAGTCTTGTGTCTGTTTTCTATCACCTGTATGACCAGATCATTACAGTAATGCTCAGTTCATGTCAACTAGCTTCCAAAACACATGCCTCTGTCTACGGAAAGTCCTTAGTACTCCTCAATTGCTTGTGGTTATTATTCAAAAGTAAAAGAGTGGAAACACTGCAATTACTCACTCAAAGCAGGAGCACTTTGTGGGTAGCTGCATAGACTTTTAATGGATTTTATTCTGCAGTCCAAGCAGTAAAAGAGAAAGCTCTTCTTAGCTCAACTTCTGTGCTGCAAGCCTGCTGGAAACGATGTCCCTCCAGCATTAGAAGTTAATTTAGCTGCTTCTGTTACTATTCAACCCCTGGACTCCCTTCTGAGGCTGCCAACACAAATACCACCTGTGAAGGCCATTCTCATAAATTTGTTCCATGCAAAGGGATTTGAGATGTCTGGCTCAGCTCGTCAGGGAACACGTGGCAGCCCAAAAGCTCTAATAACCAACACACAGAGGAAGGTTTTTCTTGCCCACAGTGTCTGTATTAGACAGCACATCTTCACCATGTTGCTGTGTTCAAATTTGTATAGGATTCATGTCATTTTCCATGTGATGAACACAAGCTCACACAAAAGAGCATTTATGCAGTCCAGCTGAATCAAGTTTAAATCAGTGGACTTGTATGAATGCTGCTAAAAATTAGCAGCTAGAATCAGTTCTCAGTTACTACAGCAACAACATTAAGCAAATCCCTCAGCAATATGCAAGGAAATAAGCAAAGACACCTAGGATTTCTTTATTTAGGGACATTAACTGTGGCCTACACAAGATAACAGAACCAACTGAACTTTTCCACACTCCACATGTTCCCTTAATGGCATATGCTAAACTAAAAGCTATCAGCAGCAGCTTCAGGTTATGAATTGATCAAATGTTACTGAATTTCAACTGTCAGGCTCCAAAACAAAACAACCTCATCTATTCATCACCCCACGTGTTTGCCCTTAAACAAGACAGACTTACCACATAGCCTCTGCTGCCCTAATTAATGGAGCGTGAAAAAAGATCAACTTTTACAATGGTTAAGGTTCCAAAAATGCTTGAAAGAGAAAGCATTAAGTTTACTTAGAGATGAATCTGGAGGCTGATTTCACAGAACTTCATCCTATAACCTAACATGTGCTGTGGAGCAGTATTCACATTAGTTGCTTTACTGCTTCTATTAAGCAAGGCAATTTAAAAGAGAAACACCTAAAGCAGACCTCTGCTGTCTAACTGAATACGACACAAGGCATTGCACTGCACTGGAGTTCCTAAAACCACTGACAGGATTAGAAATTTAGAATTTAGATCAGTGTCTTCGAGACAAGAAGGTGGTAGTAAGAAGACAATCCCTAACGACCATCCAACATAACATCGGGTGTATTTTTTAATTATCCTGACACCATCCTTGCTCCTCTCCACACAACTTCATTAATTTGTTAAACATAGATTCATTAGCATCCACCAGAAATGCATTTTTCATTTGGCAGCCAACAGAGAGGAGAAAAGAAAAAGACACAATTTCCCCTTGCTTCCCTGTCCCAAACCCTGGCACGAGTCAGAAACAGAGAGGAAAGGAGGGAGGGATGGTGTGAGCATAAAGGGAAATACAGAGCTCAACAGAGCTACAGCCTGGGCAGCTCCACCACGACAGAAAAGCAGCTCTATACCATGTAGCAGCTTCTTTTATTTGGAAGTCCTGCCCATCCATGAAATGCAATGAAGCACAGTAAGGGTTGAACTTCAGCATTAGCAAGCTTTTACAAACAAGCCAGTTCCCTGGTCCTAGGAAAGGAAAGGTGGGGGCAGCTCTCTGAGCATTTGGACTAGGCAGATGCATTGGCAGCCAAGACCTGAAATTAAGCTGTTGGCCAGTTTACATCTTATTAGAGCGCCTCTCTTTTCCAATCTAACAGCAGGTGTTGGCTGAGTCTAATTACACACACAGTTTATACAACACATGGCAGCATACTCGGGAGCTTCAACTCTGAATGCACACACATGGGTCAATGGTGTTGGCACTTCCAGTCAGTGCCATGAGGCATTCTTGCTTTGTTCTATTATAAAAATATTTACTGGAACTAATTTCCCAGTTTGGATTCATTAAAGACACAGAAGTCTGGGAACATGTATTTATTGTTCCCAAAGAGCTTTGAAAGAGGACCTGGGGCTGTACTGACTGCCACACAAACAGGCAGACTCACATGGGATCATCTCTTCTTTACCATCCGGCATTTTGAGTTTGGTTATAACAACAAAAAGTTCCCGTGCAATACACAAGTTGAAACGTCGTGAAAGGTTCACATTTCCCACCTACAAAACCATCTCATTTCAGTGAATTTTGAAATTCAGCCACTGGACATGTTTTCTGAGGCCTAAAATGAGGCAGACAGGTTCTCAGCTTGGCACAGCTTGGAGTGGCATCTAGGCCCAGTGTTGTTTTTGTTTTGGGGCAGGTGGGTGTCAAAATGCATTAAAAAGGCTGATTATGGAAAAAACAAACTTTTAGTTTTAGTTTGAACTGAAGATCTACTCAGGCAGCATGCTGGTGGCATGGGCAATAGGAAGGCAACCATTTAATCTGTTATTTTCCGAGTTGTCAAATGGGATGGACACACTGAACGATGTTAGGAAGCAACATTCATACAAGTTGGCCCTTTATGAACGTTACAGGCACTGGGAGAGGAGGGGGGCACAGCCATTTCACCAGCCAGTGTATTCAGAGGCAAAGGAAGACCCAGGGGAAGTGGGAGAGAGCTGGATCTGAAGAAAAAGAACAGCAGCAATGGAAGAAGGATAAAGACTGCATTGTGAGCTGTTTTGAAAACTCAGTCAAGTTCAGGGAGCCATGAAAGGCTACAAGCCCTTGGGAATGAAGCATGCACAGATTTACACAAGTTGGTACAACAGCAGGATATAGCAGCTCGCAGACGTTGCCAGTGCAGTCACAGCAATGACACAACTGCTACATGCAAAGCTGACTGAAAGAGGCACTGAATACCCCATGCATTGCACTCAAACTTAAAATCTGTCTTCATTGGGGAACTGAATTGTCAGCTGCATAAGCTGGGGCAAAGCATGGAGCAAGAACTGCCTGATTTTGGCACAGACTCCATAACCTTGCACAGTGTTTAGTAACACTCCTGTAATTAATGTGGTAGTTAATGCTGAAGGAAAAACCTCTTTTTATTCCCATGAAAAATCTTTAAGACTCCTACTGGGCCAAGCCCATAGACTTCAAAGTTTTTAAAGGAACAAAACAAAGAACAACGACTGAAAATTCAAGTTTTCTATTTCTTTCAGATCAAAAATGCAAAGGGGATTAAAGTTGGAATTTGAGCACCTCCAAGTTGAGTACTTCAATAATGGATCTTGTTGCTATTTGTCTCAGGCTGAGAACAGAAATTCAGTCCTGTGAATTTGAGAAACCTTTCCCCAGCAACAGAATAATGGCACTAGAAGTACCCTGGTTTCAAATAAACTCAGTCTTATCAGACTAATCTCTCACATACAAAATTCCCATGGGTATCCACTGACCAACGTGCACTACACCTTTAAAAACACTTACTGAAGTAAAAAAAAGTGTCTCTCTGAGTAAGTTGCTGAAACCTGCAGCATTAAATTACTTAAAAACTTACAAAGGTATTAGAAATAGCAGAACTTTCTACTGTATGTAAAACCTAAGACCCATCCTTTGATAAACCTCCCTGTATTCCAGAAATTTCAATGCTTTAGTTGCAGAAGCCTGTTTATATTCATACAACTGAGAAGCCATTCACAGAACACCCATTAAAAGGACCCAAAGCAGTTTTGGGCCTTTCCCTTCACTTTCTGCATGGAAAAGCCACTGCTGTAGCAGCTGACTGCATCAGAAAGATCAGGCTTCAGATTGTTTTGGCTGCTGCCCTACCATGTCGTACTTGTTTCTGTCTCAGACAGAAAAAAAGTGTAAAACTCTGCTACTCACAATCAGACAAGACACAACTGCTCTTGCCTCATGTGAAATGCTTAAGCAGTTAAATTTTCTCTTTAAAACTTGTGAGATGTCATGGTCAGTGGACAGAGCTCAAGAATGAGCAGAAAGGAAAAAAATGCACTTGCCACAAATGGAAAGGTATGCTACACAGAGGCTTCTCTTCCTTAACTAAGTGCTTAAAAAAACAGGAAGTATCATTATACCAGGAACACGTGGCTAACACAAAAGCTGTCTCCAGTTGGCATGGAATGCAAAACTGCAGTGAGCAGTACCTTACTTCAGACAGCTTACACAAAGTCAAAAGCCATGAAGACAAAGAAAATAGAGGTAACACTCAGACCGACCTTTTAAAAACATTCATCTGATGCGTGTTGGACATCCTTCCATTCCACTGTATTCATGTGAGCCATTTAAGGTGTGCCTTCTGATGGATTTTTTTCATGGAGACTTTTTGTTTGTTTTTTTGAGGTCCATATTCACCACTATCTAACAGCAGTGTCCTTCTGGTAAATAGTTTGATGTCTGGCAAACATCACTGCTGATGTCAAGACAATCCTATTTAACTTCATCTAGTATATTAAGTTTCTAGTGAAATTCCTGAGCAACATCTTTCTCTATCAACACCTCACATTTGTTGTGACACCTGCAATTTCATTTGATTAAATTCTCCCTTTACAGTTTACAGGAGGTTTGTACAGGCAAGGTTTCACTCTGCAGCACGTGTCCATCCAAAAACTGCATTTACTTTCCTGGACTAATAACAAGTACTTTGTCTATAAATTGAAAAATAAAAAATCATCTTCGGTGGCTTGGACATTCCTTGCTGTTTTCACATCAAGTCCCTGAATTGGCTTTGTGGATTTTCAAGCCAAGGCCCACAAAGCCAAGCATGTAAGTGCTTCACATCCTTCCCTCAGCAAGACTGAGGGGGCTGCTCTTAAAAATCAAAGCAAAATCTACTGAGAAGCTGTTTCACTTGCTGTGCTGCTCGTCAGTACTTGCACAAAAGCTGGTTCTTGCTGCTTTCCAGAGACAAGGACCAGACTGCATACTCTGATCTCCCTGACTGAAAATGCTCTAGGCAGCAAGGAGAGATCAGTTCTCATAATGCAGCTCTCAACTGCATGTACAATTAGGCTTTTGCCCTTCACACAGAAATGTTATCCACTCCCTTTTAACTTATAAAAAATCATGATGCTCAATCTTTAATCATATTCAATACTAATACTGAAGGATTTTCTCTGACAGACTAAGATACAAATCATGTAATTATCATAATAATTTCTATTTACATTCATTAGAAGCTTGATTTTAATTTTAAAAATGCAACTGTAATTCGTCAAGTTTCCTATTAATGCTATTAAATGGATTTATTGGTCAATGAATTTTTACACAAATTGCATTATATGGGAAGCATTGAACCTCGCAAGAAACACAAAGAATAACCAAGAGGGATTTCTACAGGTATGTTCACCAAAAAAGGAAGGTCAGAAAAGGTGTACCCACCCCAATAAACAACACTGGTAAACTGTTAACAACAGATGAGGAGAAGACTGAGGTACTCAACTTCTTGCCTCAGTCTTCAGGGGCAACCTCTTTTCCCACACCTCTGCAGTGGAGGGACAGCAGGATGGGGACTGGGGGAGCAAAGGCCCCCCCCACTGTAAATAAAGATCAGGTTTGTGACCACTGAGGAACCTGAATGTACACGTGTCTGTGGGACCCACTGAGAGGCATCCCAGAGTGCTGAGGGAATTGGCTGATGTAGTTGGCAGCCACTCTCCACGATATTTGAAAAGCCGTGGCAGTCAAGTGAAGTCCCAGGTGACTGGAAAAAGGGAAACTTTGTACCCATCTTTAAACAGGGCAGAAAGGAGGACCCTGGGAACTACTGAGCTGTCAGCCTCACCTCTGTGCCTGGGAATGTCACGGCACAGATCCTCCTGGAAGCTGTGCTAAGGCACCTGGAGGACAGGGAGGTGATTCAGGACAGCCAGCACGGCTTCACCAAGGGCAAGTCCTGCCTGACCAACCCCATGGCCTTCCATGATGGAGTGACATCATCAGTGGACAAAGGAAGTGTTTCATGTCATTTATCTGGACTTCTGTAAAGCCATTGACACAGTCCCCCCACAACATCCTTCTTTCTAAATTGGAGAGAAATGAATTTAATGGTTGCACTGTTAGATGGATAAGGAATTAGCTGGATCTACAGGGTAGTGGTCAAGGGCTGAGTCCCAACAGACATCAGTGACAACAGGCTGAAGGATGATCTTTAAGGTCCCTTCCAGTCCAGGTCATTCTATGATTCATTCCATGATTTTTCCAGAAAGTAATACTTCAAAATATATTATTGTTGTGCATCAGAGAACATCTTTGCTTTACAGACAAAACAGTGACCTGTATTAAAGACTGCAGCTGCCACTTAACTCGCTTTCAGTCAATGACCAATTCAAATGCCTCATCTAAGACTGACATTTTTCCACTTCAATCTCCCGTCCCATCCCAGGGCCTGTCTAAGATACTGTGAGCCACAGTGTATTCAGTGGAATACTTTCCAGCATTACTTAAGCCGAATAGTTAAGAGCTTATAAAGATCTTGAGGATAAAAACTGCATGGCAAAATGTTCAGGATGGGATATAAACTGAAACAGCAGACCATTGTCAGCTTTCAGGCATACACCAAGTGTTTCCTGAAGGCTAATTCACAGCTTTTCAAGATCTCTCTGCTATACACACCTCAAATTCAAGTCCATAAACCAAGCTGACTCTCAACAACATTAAAGAGGTAACTAAAACGCTGTTCAGACTGGATGAGCTTGTCCATTGTTGTTCATTTACTGCCTAATACAAATGATGTTCCATCAGTACAGGTTACCAAGCTTTCCTTCCACCTCCTCAACAACACCAGGAGAGTGAGACAGCAAAACTGCAGAAAGGAGACAACGCTTCAAATCTCCCTTCTGCTGCTCACAAAACCACAGAAAAAGCACAATGTCTCATGAGCAGGCACTGACTTCCTCCTCCTGTCTTCAGTCAAGACCACGTCAACCCTGACACAGCTGAAGAAGCTAAGCATAGGAGAGAAGAAAGGCAGAAATGAATTTTCATGGACTGCATTTAAACAACAGGTGTACTGTGGAACAGGGAATGCTAAATTCTGATTTCTTTCAGCTGCCCCCATCTCAAGCTTGGAGAGCGGACCTACATACCTAGCATAATACTAGCTTCCTAAAGCACAAAACAGTAAAAAGAATTAACAAAGCAAAATCCGGTATTGCTTCCAAGCAGCAGAGATAACACAGATTTATCAGAAATCAGATTTTATTCCTACACATGGCTTGCTCACTTATTTGTTACGGTTTTTTTTTGTCCTGTGGAATTAACTAGATTATTGCTATCCATACACACATCTTCAGTAAACAGAAATGCCATCTTTGCCAGATCCTCAGAGATATTTCAGGGATATCAGAGCAAAAGGGAGATGCTAATTTATTGATAAAACATTACAAGGGAAAGATTCATGTGTTTGATGATAACAAACAATCAATGACAATTCACTGACCTTGACTGTAAGACTAACAGCTGTGCACTGCTTTTTCTTCTGCTGTTCTTCACTAGCTCTGTGTGCCTGTAGGCACAGGTTGGCAGAGGCAATTCCCCACACTCACACTGATAGTAAATGACTTTTAAATTTGATAGCCTTGATGCCAAGGAGATGTATGCACACTCACTACAGCCTATGCAGTAGCTATCTCTATTATGAGCAGGAAATAAGCCTGCTTCAGGAATTCCAAAGCATTTACTGATGGTTGAGACACAAAATGTTCCTCCTTCTCTCTACTCCCATTATACACAGTCACTTGGAGAATAAAGTCTGACAGATCATAATGTTTTTCTGAAATTCAGTTCCATTCACATCTCCCTCACTTGCAAAAATACAAACACCATGGCATAATATCTGTTATTGACTGAACAGAGGCCAAGACCAAATGTTAAGCAGACTGGTGCTCAGGACACCCACTGAATTTGCACCAGGAACTGGATTCTGCTTTTCTCTAATTCACATTAACATGAATATGAGCTATCAACATAAGCTCACTGCTTGTCTTGTCCTCTCCTACTATAGTTCTTTCACCATCTATAAATGTATATACACACAAGGTGTGCCATTAGAATATTCCTCAGTACGAGTCATCACTGCTCTCTGCCTCCTTCCAAACACAACCAACCAGTAAGCAAAATAAAACCTACAATCTGATTTGGAAAAAAAACCTCATTAACTTTCTTCCATTACATTATTGTCTAAAAGAATTACTGTACATCTGTAAATTGTACAGACTGTACAGTCCAGTAGTAAACAAAGAGGTATTTATCCTAAATACAGATCCAATATAACAATATATGCTTGCCATTTCCTAATATCCCTGTGCACTGAAAATTCATGGTATCAGAGGAGTTCTTTGCTTTAGCTCTCCACAGCAAGAACAACAGGGTTTCCAGAAGGTCATAGTGATTTTCTTGTCAAAGTTAATGCAGCAAACCCTTCAGTGTAATGGGAAAAAAATAGTTCTGTTATGGCATTGAACTTGGGACATATTTCAGGCACTGACACTTGTGCAGTTTGTTTCAGAAACATTTCAAAAGCTACACCAAGGTAAGATATTGACTGATCTTAATTTGGACAGGCCCATTAATTTTCCACACCCACTGGCATGTTTTAAGTTACACTTCTCTCAGCAGTTTTCCAACCCTACTTTGTATTTTCTAGGTGTCTTTATGAACTTGCTTGAGACTGAAGTGGAAAATTCAAATAAGCTCTTAGTTGCTTCACAAGCTGCTACCTAACCTATCCCATGTATCAGATCAGAATCACCACCTCCATTTCACAAAAGGGAAGTAGCAAAGTCAGCAGGATATTCTGAAGCCATCCCACAGGTCAGTAGCAGATGGACAAGAACATAAACTGGGCTCTGAGCTGTAGAAAGTTCCATGAAACATGGCATCGTGCCACCTCTCAAAAAGCCATGAAGTCTTTGCACGCAAACATTCTGGCAGATATCAAGTGCTAGAAAGCAGAGTTATATTCCGGAAACCCAGGATCTGGCCCACATCAAACATTTTAGTTTGATGGCTGCTTTTTACACTCTTGATTAACAAAATATATATAGTGGAAAATACGCTGTATTTCCCAAAAATTATTAACTATTTCCTACTCAGAGCAGTCATCCTATCCTATAATTTGTGTAAATACGCAGTGTGTTATTTGATTAACCTATCAAATAATAACTATCTGAGATAATTTTATGGGAAACAGCTACCAAGGCAGTGAAATAGGTACTTAGAAATTAACTCACACTTTGGAAACCATTACCTCAAGACTGAATACTTTTCTTAACACGTGCACCATAGTGCAAGCTGTAAAGCTCGGCCAAGTGTCATGACCTGTTCCACACAGGAAGCTGGATTAGATGGGTTTTACATCTCTGAGAACTCCCTGTGAAATTCCATACAAAAGGTATACCACCAGAAAGTTCGTAGCCATAAAAAATACAGGTGTGATGATCATATTTTGGTACCTGCACAGAAGTAACTCCCAGATGTCACTCCCAGATGTCAAAGCTTTTTTCTAACATCACAAACATCTGGAAAATCATTAATACATGAGACTATCATACCCCTGTAGATGCTAGCAGGAGATTCTTACTATCAAAGAGGCTCAGGCCTGCCCTGACCCAAGAGGCAGCACTACTTAACTCTACTCCTATGGCACTCTGGGGATAGGCGGCCCTGAAGCATGCTGGTGAAAAAGCTAAATAAATAGAAAAAGAGATGAGGGTTAAGGAGCAGTAAATCACCACAACAGAACCAGGCAGACAGACACCAGTCTGCTCCATATGACAGATGGCAATGTATTCAGGCTAGGGTGTTATTTGGGAAGACACAAAGCAGGGATACTCTGCATAGTAAGCAGAAAAAAAAACCGAACAAAACAAAACAAAAGAACAACAACCCCACAAGAAGTATCTTTTCAAATACAGCTTATGCATCTGCCTCAGTCAAGGGCATCTGACTGATGATTTTTGCTACTTGAACTTCCTGCATACTTCTTTCCCTTTAAAATGCAGAAATGAGAAAACCTGACCTGGGAAGGGAAGCTTTAGAAATGAGTCTGATGGGGAAACCACACTAACTGCCAGGGCCTGACTCAGTGTAATCAAAATCCCAAATCCAACACTGAGTGAGTGACAGAGATGGGGAAGTTCGGTGCTTTACACCCCAGACAATTCTGCTTGCATTAACTTCCTTTTCTCCCTGACCTCCCATCCTGTCTCCTCCTTACACTTACCAAGGGCTTGGTTTCATCTTCATCTTTGAAATAGTAGAGCTGGTCCCCCTTGAGGACAAACCAGCGCGTGTGCCAGGTCTTGACGAAGCCCCCCTGCTTCCTCAGCCACCCACACTTGATGGCAATGTGCCGCCCTTGGCTCAGGGCAGGAGTCTCTGAAGAGCCATTGTGTTCTTCCATACTGGGAATGGGCAACTCTCCTGTTGGGCAAACAAGAACAAAAGGTAAAATAATTAGATTATTATCCAGGCAGTAACTCGCTCCTTTCAACACAGCTGGAAAAGAAACATGCCTCGACTACAAAAGTGCGTTAGAAAAGCATTTGCCATCGGCCTGCTTGTTCTCATACCAGCACCCCATCAGCTGAGAGAATTACCACTCACCTATAAAATACTAAAATCATAACGAACTGCTAAAAAGCAGGCAAGAGGCAAAAGTTTTGTTCAACTGCTGTGCAAGACATTATGACCAGAACTGAAGAAGACATCAGCTGTTTCTAGAGGTGAGTTCTGCTGGATTACAGGCAGTAACAAGCAATGAATTTACAGTACTTTGTCGGACTAAGGAGGGCAGCTGACTACTGGAGGTCCCCATTTAAAATTCCTTGGCAGGCTTGGGGCTTTCAGGGAAATGTTAAAAAAGCCTCTGCTTCACCAAAGCTTAATTTTACCCCATCAGACAAGTAGGCTTTTTTGGTTATTGTTGTTGTTGTTCATTTTAGTGAAGTCCATTTAAAGGAATGGTGACAGTAAATGCAAGAACCGTTGCACATCACCGCATACAAACAACCCCTGACTGAAGTGAGTGTGTGCCCAGACACTTGTTACAGACATTCGGCAAATCATGAATAATTTTGGCCCATCTTAACTTAAGGCACAAGAACTGTGTCAGAACTAGAGCTGAACTGTAAGTTTCATGTGGCATTTTGGCCTTATTAAAACTATACCTTCTAACCATTTCTGGACAGTCATGACTCTTACTGATGGATTTTGTACATATAATCATGCAGTAATGTCCTTAACCTTCAGGGTCAAAAAGCTTTTCCTGATCCCCTATTAAGTCTAGAGCACAAACACAGGCTTTTGAGTTGCAAGCTTTGATATTTCCAGTCGAAATTCAAATCAAACCAAAACCTACATGTGCCAAAGATTTTATACCTACACAGAATAAAATGTGACTTTGACCACAAACACAGCAGTGTGCAAAATCAATGGTGAAATTTCACTGTCTCTAAGTGCTTGAAGAACAACATGTTTCTCTTCTTTCCAGACTACCACTGGCAATCTTTCTTGCCTCATCAGAAGCTTGCACAGCTGTTAGGGCCCGGAAAAGCTGGCTTCATAGGTAGTGTTTTCTTTCCAAACATCAGGTTGGGAAAAGAATGGAATATTCTTGACACTGCAGGCAGCAGACATCTCTGACTAAGAATATCTAGACTGAAACTGCATGTTCTGACTTTGGCAAAGTAAGTTGGTGAGTCTAAGGCTGGCACTCCTGCTCTGGTCCCCCACACAGCAACAATACCTTTACTGAACATAGTGAATGGGCATCAGGATTGCAAAGAGATGTACTCAGCTTCCAAGGCAGACTAGAAATGCAGATAACACACTCATTTGACAGATGAAACCATCCCTCTGACAATTAATACAAGTACTTTGTCTGGATAGTGTTACATCACTATAAAATAAATCACAATACAAGAAGAAATCAATAGATTCCAGTCAGAAGTGGTTTTCAGCCCCTTTTTTCCTTTGGCTCCCTTCTTCCTACTGCTCACACATCCTCCTCTGGAACAACTTCTCCAGCTGCCATCTCTGCTGGGTGTTTACAGCTTTTTCTTTTAATACCCACACACAGTCTGTTGTCACGTCCCTGCTTTGGGCTGGATCCTGCAATCTGATCGCCGTGATTACAACTCCTCGCTGCCCTGTGCCACTGAGGTTAACAGGCCTCAACACAAGTACAGAGCTTTCAGCAAAGTACAAATTGCAGGATCAAAACTTAAATCACTTGGTATTCTTCTCAGAAAAAGGCAATCTTTCTCCTGCCTCTTTAGGGTTCACCTAGAGTCACCCAGAACACTTGTACTGTGAGATTTACTTGAGCAAAGTGTCCCCACAAAACATACAAACGTGTTTGGCTCTCTGCAGAGCAGATAAAGCTTTTGTGGTGTGTCTGTCTGTGGTTACAACTGCGAGAACAAGAACGAACCAGCTGACAAGTCCTCAGACCACACTGACCTCTCTACAAAAGGAAATGCACCCAACTCGTAACTGGCGTTTTCTGAATACGAGCAGGAATCTCTCAGATGCTGCTGGTTTTTGGGTGGACCAAAGTAGATGCCAAGAAGCAGCCCTCCAACTCCTTGGAAAGTGAATTAGCAAATATTTTATGGAAAGCATTGTAAACAGCAGGTAAATTACTGCAACTGAAAAAAAGAACAAAATCACTACCCATAGGCTACCCTGTGCTCCTTGCTGCACAACTGCTAAGCTGATCACTTCATCTCTGCTGCCTGGGCGAGCCTCAAGGAGGAGTTTAAGCACAGTATCTGTATGTATTACTGCAGTGCTAAAGTCATTAGGTCCCTATTACACTTGGACCATAAACAAGAATCTAAATACCAAAGTCAAAAACAATTAGCTGCTTGGATGAAAGACTATTTTTTATTTTGTTTCACAAAGTCACATGCCAATGGTGCTGACACCAGTATACCAAGTATATGGATTTTATCTAGCCAAGGATAATGTTAGTACTCCATCTCTTTGTCTGGTAAAATTTCTATCGAACTATTTCTGCAATACTAAAACAAATGAGGTGTAGGAGAGATGACAGTTCTACTGCTCTACAGTGTAAGATCTCCTTAAAAGCAGTAATATATCCTTGGACATGCTCTGTACAAAAAAAGCTGTATTATTTCATTCATTAGTGATTTAATTCTCTTCAGCAGTTAAAAATTCAGCCACCTGTTTGCATTTAGTCCTGAGATAAAGTATATTTGTTGTTTTTCATATATCCTTCCCTTTCAATGTCTGCCTACTACAAACCAGACTTGGAATCAGAAATTCCAGCAGCTGGCTCACTTTCACTACTTGTTTTTACAGCTGTTTCAACACTAAGATCATAAAAATAAATTGCAGAAATATCAGGGTGCTGGCACTGATGCAAAGAACAGTGAGGTGCAAACAGTATGTAAACAACACATGACAAAGTGTGGAATTACATCAACATACTCCAAGTCCTCTCGGTCTCATAAGACGAGGCAGAAAGCCATGCATTTTCAAGTACTAAATGAGAATATTCCTCAAACTCATCTTCTCAACAGGAAACACACCTTGTACTTGCTGCCAGAGTCAACTCTACTGACTTGGCCAACCTCCAGTTTAGGTAATGACCAGAACTGAATAAATTCTATACAATATATTCATTTGGGGCTCCCTGTGGGCTCACTCTCCTGGGCTTGTCTGGACATCGGGAGTGCAAAGCAAACAAAATGAGAAATGTTCCCTGACACATTGGCTCTGCATCAACATCTCCTGGTCCATGGAGACCATCACCATTTACCACTGCTGGCCTCAAGCCAACCTTTTTCTGCTCCCATAAAGCCACTTGCCTCTCTCACTGGTCTGTCTAGAAGGCAACTAACTGCACTTAGGTTCTCCTTGCCAATGTGGAAGGTCTGTGCCGGTGGCAGGCACAGAAAGCAGAGAAGTGTTTCTCCTCAGCTACCACTCACTCAATACTTGAATTATGGAAACAGGCAGCTCCCCCAGATCCCAGCATTTTGCCAGGAAATAAGCAGAGAAACTCATTAAAGCACACCAAAGCCAGTTACAAGAATAGTCACAGGACTGCATGAAGATGATCTGCTTGGCAAGAAACCTCAGTGGTTTGCAGTCAATGTTTTTCTTCTCACTGAAATTTCTCATGGCCAAGACAGCACATTTCAAGCATGCAAAACATCAGCAGAGTTCACTTCCAGTAACTCTTCATCTTTGCCACTGCTCAAATGCTGTTCCTTACAGCCTAATGTCAGCCCAGCACAAAATGGATAAATGTGGGAGGCCGCCAGAGTGAGTGCCCCAGAACCATACCCCTTTAGCCTGTCACAGCATCTAACTCTTCTGCTCTCACAAAAGGGCAGGAATACACAGCTCTGCACAGACATGTTGTCTTTTCCACATCAGGCACATGGACAGATAGCCAGCAAAAGGCTGCAATTCTGCAGCAACAAGTGGCTTGGTTATTGATGAACACATCTGCCAAATACATGCGCACACACACATACACACGCAGAATTCCTAGCAGTCTTTGTGACACAATGGTTCTCTATAAAATTAGATTAATACTCCCACACTTACACCACTTTACAAGTGATGTCTAATTCTGGGTTCCCTTCTACTTATTTACGAAGAGCTATACAGAGCATAAATGCCTGAGTTTAAGATTATCAGTGTCTTTCAGCTACAGTTCCTGCCTCTGACCAGCGAGTTTCCTTTTATTTAATTTTGATTTAGTCTTGCTGAGTAGCAACTTCTTAAAACCATTTAGTATGTGAAAACACTGTCAGCATTCATCTTGCTTGTAAGATGTCCCAAGACATCTGAAGCTCTGCTGCAAGAGGCGTGAGTTTGTAAGCAATTGCTGCAGGAAGCAGAAGACTGGCCTATTTCCCACCATCAGGGTACTTCAAATCAGTTGCTACTCATCTGTTGTGTCAAAAGGATATTGCACATGGAAGGAAAAACATGTCAAAGAGGTAAAAGCATACTTAATAAGAGAGCTAACTTTCTGTTTGTGCTTAGCAACCATTTTTACACTGCATGGAGCATGTCTCAGTTTCTGTCACTGCAAGGAGAGATTTTACAGCACTCCAGTCTTGCTCTTTTCCAAAACCTGCAGCAGTGCACTTGCCAGTAGCTTTTCTCCACGAACTTTTAGAACAGACATAAGACATTTATCCAAAAGGTTTTCCAAGACATCTGAGAAACCTCTTGTACTACAGGCAGTAATATTCCTAGGCACAGATCATCTGGCTGTTCTGCATTCCTCACCCTTGCTTTTGTCCTAACAGGGACAGCCTGAATATATTTTGCTTGAAAGAACTTTAATTCCAAGGCCTAAATAATTTCTCCTTAGGTAAAATAAAAAACTTGTGAGAGGTGTTCTCACCAGTCAGACTGTAGCAGGTGAGATTCACTGCCCGGTGAAGCTAAGGGAAAGACTTCCATTACTTTTTCAATGCATTTTGGAATCAGTTCGAAAACCAAGACCCAATAATTTTGCCAGAAAATTGAGGCCTTAGTCAAATACAACTTTTTAGTACCTGATTTGCATTTTCATATCAGAACCATCTAACAGATATTCTTAGACCAGCCAAACCTTTACAAGTCTTCTGTTTTCTTACAGGAATTCAAGCACAGCTATAAACAGCCCAGATAAAACAGGACTAGAGGATTTATAAAGAATATCAGAAGACATTCAACTTCTTGTGAATTACAACAGGAATTAGTTAACAAGTTCGGTGAGGCACTTTTGAAAACATCCACTTCTGCATGTGTATATTTCTTTTCTGTGCTTGTGACTAGTGTTGGTAAACATGTGCACAGTTTTGTGAAAGCAAAGCAACTGCAGCAGTTCTGTTACTGCAGCATCACACTGTCAGATCGGCATTTGGAGTAATTTTCAGAGCTTTAACTTTTGCTGCCCTTGCCATTCAGTCCTATTCTGTTTAAATCCACACATCAGCTTTTGAGCAAATCTTTTCTTGTCCTCCCACGACTGCTGTGGCAGCAGGAGTCATAACAAAATTGCACAGCTAAGAACACTTTTTTCACCACGGATTCTCTTCTGACACCTAGTTCTCTCCATCACTTCATCATCCCACTACCTCTTCTGGGTGGAGATGGACTCCACCTGTAGAAGACTTGTGTAACTGGCAGACACACATTTGCACACAATCTGTCTGGGTATCTTTTCTCAAGTACAGATATACCATGCCTGATTTAGGAATGGCTGCAAAATGTCACAGCCCAGGGAAGGGTTTTGAAGAACTTCAGAAACAACTTCCAAATATAACAGTCTCTGTTATGGTTTTGCATGTTACCCATTATTATTATATATCCCCTCAGCTTTTTCCTCACGTGGCAGCACACAGTTGCAAGACAAGACTGTTGCTACCAAAGTGATTGGAAAAGTGAAGGTGTCCCTGTTCATTGCAGAGGGGTTGGACTAGGTGACCTTTAAAAGGTCCCTTCCAACCCAAAACCGTTGTATGATTAGAATGGAGTGGTCCTTCATCCTCCAGGTTTCTGCCCAGACTCCCATTTCAAGTGTCTTATTCTGCACAACTGGTAGGGCTAGAGGTAAACTGCATACAGCGGAAAATCAGCTGTAACTATCTGGAGAAGCTTAAAAAACTACAGACAAGGCAATAAAGAGCCCCTGATAGCTGAAAGGGTCAAGTGATGCAAGATGGACAAAGAAATGCAGAACAGTTGACAAGTCTCAGGAGCTGAAATATTGAGCAGTGAAAAGGTCAGGGAGCAAATCAAAAGCAGCATCTGGAACAGCTGAAAGATATTCCAAGTCCCAGATGTCTCTTCCAACCAAAGGGTAACACTGCCTCTGAATATCTGACACTGGAAATACATAAACCCTGTTTACGGCTTCATACTTTACATGGAGAAAGTGGTCGTAAGGACAGCTTAAAAGTAACTTAATTCCCACATGTGAGTGGTGAATACTTCAGCACATACTGGCTTCACTTACAAAAGAATTGATTACGAGTTGTGCCCAAGCACAATCTCAACAGATGATCTCTCAAAGTATAAAAATAATCTCTAGCACTACTCTTTGTTCTCAAAGACTGGTGGCAAAAGGCATCTGAGTACAGATGTCAGCAGCCCTCTGACAGGGAATCACTGAGACTGAAACAAGGCTGAATGCTTTTTTAGGAAATCCAACACAACAGGACTACTTTCCGTGCTGTCCTATTCACAGCAGCTCAGGCCTTGCAAATTCCTTGTAAAATTGACCAACGGAATTAAGCTGCTGCTAGTGACATTCACTAAGTATGCTGCCAAGCAGCAAAAATACATTCTAGTTTGTCTACAGCAGCAAAAGCTTCCTCCCAAATCTGCTGCAGTACTTGCATATCAAAGGAGCTCACAGGTTCTGCAGAAAGCGTTTGCAGCTGCTAGAGAGTGCTGCCTGCACCATACTTCAAACTCCTCTCTTCTCAGAGCAAATGTAGTCCCAGCAAAGCCCCAACTCTGGCAAAAAGATTAACACAGCAAATACTGGCTGGCAACATCTCTCCCAATACTCAGATGTTCAGAGCAGGGGGAACCTTATCTCTGGGTGCCTCCACAGAAGTCTCAGGGGAAACAAAGGAAGGTTCAACCCACCTCAACTCAGCCACAATGACCTTTTAAGTCTTACATTAGTTCACGTGTGACAAACAGAAATCCATGGACTTATTTTGAACGTATTTGCTATGAACATTACAGGCACAATTACTCCCTCTGCTTTGTTTCATACAAGATAATGTTTACCCCTTTCAGTTCAAAGAAGTTCAAGTAACAGCAGCTTGGTGATCTCCTGAGAGATTCCTCTGAAGCAGATCTCTCCCTCTTCCATGTGTTCCCCAGAAGGACCATGGCATCACAGATGTGCATGTGGGAGCATCCTGTCCCAGTGTATCAGAGGAACTGACAGAGTTACAGCCCGTGCCTGCACTGAAATCCACAATTACCATGCCCATTTCCCAGCTGTCCTGTGTGCACCCAGAGGAGTACATGGATATTAAGCAGGTAAGCACATACTGTGCTGTACACAGGTAGTGAGCACTCACCCAGCCTCAGAAAGTATCTTGGCACTGTCCCAACTCAAACACAGGCAAGTCAGAACCAAAGGCTCAAAGCTGGCAACCTCAGAGGTGCATCTGCTTCCATTCCTACTAAACTTAGTACCAGAGCCAAGATTTGTGTCCCCTCTGCGTGCCAGCCCCAGCAGGACCTAAACTTTAAATAGACCTACTTACTTTTAAACAGGAATCAGTATAGTTTTAATGCTGTTCAGAAATGTTTTATGTAAATGGTAATTGCCTCTGTCACTTAAACACATTAACCATACTGACATAAATTTCCATGCTAGAATACTGGAGACAATACAGTCAAATTTTTTAAAAGCAGATGTGTGTCTTTCCACTGAAAACGCCAACTCTAAATAAGCACCATTACTTTGTAGTTGACATTTCCATCTTCTGCTCAGGAAAAGCATTAATTCATACTTAGGGAACCAACATTTCACTTTTTCAAAACCAAGTCTGCATCAGAAAAATAGAGTCCACAATCCTTCCTATGTATTTCAGGAAGCAGCTGTATGTCACACCACCTAAATTGTTTTAGTAAATGAAAAATTATCATGTATTAGTAAATGAAAAATGACACCATTGTGGCATTGCCCTTTCCAGTAAAGATCGAAGTGAACACTGTCCCTGAATTCCTAAATCAGCACCAACACCAACACTATCCTTTGTCTCTAAAATGAATTCGTATGGGGGAATGGAATAAATTCATGTGGTCCTTATCCTTTAGAAGGTCAATCTGTGCATGGATGCTAACACCTACTTTCCAGCTTTTACTGAAGGAACCATTAAAGGCAAAGCCAACTCTGCTGTGTTGCATCCACAGTTTCAGACTCTACCACCATAACCCACACTTAGAAGGTGAACACAGCTTCTCTACAAGCATTTTATGTTCATGTGTCTCTTTCTGGTCACTACTATGCTATGTGATCTGAAGGAGAAGCAGAACCAAAGTCAAGAACACTTTAACAAGTAACTGGTTACCTTCAGTGACCTGAAAGCCAGCTAAAAACATATAAGCATCTTTTTCTGACACTGCTCCACCCAAAATGAGAAAAGGGAAAACCAAGTTGAGTTATTCACCTGAAAGGATTCAAAAACAGAAGACACGTATATGTTACTTACATAAAACTCAAGGAAAACATTTCTTGTTTGGTTTCTTTTTTTAAAATAAGCACCAACAAGTAGGCAAACAAGGTTAGGCACTCTCCAGATTTTAAGCAGGCTACAGAAAGAGACAGTGACATTAACTAGGACTAACACTTCAGAGAAACAGGTGCAAAAGCAGAAGACAAATAATCCAAAGATGGCAGGTCCTGGATCTGCAGACACTTTGAAACTGTGCTGAGCGTGGTCATGTTTACAGAGTTCAATTTATTCAATTTATCTCATTTAAGAGAGGTGAGGTATCCTGAGAATATAAATTTCTCCTGCTGTGAATGACAGAGGTCATTAACAGCATAAAATAGCGTCAAGAACAAACCAGCAAAATCTACCTTCTCTTATTAACTCCCTTTACAGTAAGGATGGTTTGTGTTTTATGTGAGTCACTATCTGCAGAGAACATCAGCATGCCCAAGGGAAAGGAGGTTATCACCTCCAGTCAGACAGCTTTACTATTTCACATTACTGTAGTCAAAACAGCAGAGAAGCCTTGCCATCCATACCCCAAAAATACCCCATCTCTCTCCATATGACCGTCATGGCTCTGCACTGTGGCTTTCTTGATTTTGTGTTCTTTATTTTCAGAAAGAAGAATGGACACCCTTTTTGCCTTACTTGTAACCTTCAGGTTATCTATAACCTGCACCAACACCATCCTGCATTTCAAAAGCAACATGCTTTACCAGTGCAGGAAACCAAATGAAGTTCGAATCAGTGTCTCACAAACTCAAGCAGCTCCTTATTTGTCATAGCACAGATTGTCTGAGGATTTCTTTTTGCAGAATAAGGTTTTTTATATATATATATAT